>KI915044.1:4043716-4304035 GCA_000473445.2 Anopheles farauti
GTAAACGTTGACACTCTGGAGCATAAGTTCGCCCAGTGCGAAAGGGTCAGAATGGCCTGGGACATGTTGGTGAACACCATCGTCTATAAGGTTCCAGAGTGTCTACCGTCCTTCAGCAATCTTCGTTTATGTAATATAAACATTAGAGACGCTGAAAAACGAGTCACTGTTCTTCGTCTCTTTGCCAACTACATCATCCCTATCGTTGGCAACAACGATGCTGTGATTGATTTAAATGTTCTCCATCTTTGTCTAGTAACGTCCACCTAACGTCCAACGTCCTGTTTTGTTTGTTTTTTTTTATGTTGTGTTGTCTCACTTTTTTACGAATAACTGTAAAACGCAATTGACATAAAATAAATGATATTTTTATAAAAAATCCAATAATTGATAAACATAGAATGATGGATTATCAAAACCGATCAATTTATTGACACTTCCTACGACACGGTTGCAGGTCCATCATCAAGATCACCGAACGCAAAAAAATCCACCAAAAGCTGCACGCTTTCTTTCCGTTGGAGAGTTTTCAACTGTAGCTGCTGCTGATAATGACCACCATTGCCGGTACGACATGTGTGTCATCAATTTTCCCATTTCTCAATCACGCGCATCTTCATGCTTCCCAGGGCATTTGCAATCAACGAAAAGTTGAATCGAAATCCGGGTCCCATCTGGTCGCAGCCGAGTTTGCGATACGAGACCACCTAGCAGCAGGAAAGGTGACCCGCTAACGCTCAGACCAACGTGACGCGTCTAGGAAAGGCCCTGCGGGGACCGATGGGTCCGGCTGGTACAGGCTGTCATCTGCAGGGGCCCTCCACACTCTCAATTGGGGCTCATTTTAATACCTCAGACCGACTGTTTTGACCGAAATTAGAGAAAATTAGCTTAACGATGGTAGCGTAACGAGCTGCCGAGGGTGAGACACGGTGGAGTCCCCAAATCGCGAGCCCCGAGGTGGATACTCACGGTGAGGCGGCCGGGAGCAGCCGGACTTGCTCGAACGTAAGTAAGTCATTATTTGCTGTGCTTCGTTCGTTGTCGCTGCTGTGCCGCACGTCGTCGGTTGGAAGCAGGGAACGGTTCCTAATGGGCCGGCTAGTGTGATGTTGATGATCTGTACGAACCAGCGGCAGTCGGGCGGTGGGGTTCCGAACCGTGTTGCGTGGCTGCTCGCCACACCACTTAATGCGATTCCATGCGATCGCATGTGTGTGGGCCCGCGAGTGGTTGGCCACGTTTCGATCGGTGCCAGGGATAAGGTTGCAGCCAGGCGCCTCCATCAATGAACCCTCTCGGGTTGGGTACGGGTTAAGGCAGCGAATTCGGGACGGGTGCTTAGCCACATCCTTCCAGCCGGCACCGCGCGCTCTTTCACCTTCGCTAATCAACCCGGAATGACGGAGGCGATTTTCCACCGTTTCATCGCACGATCGTGCGTAATCGATTTCGTCGGAAGTTATCTCGGTTGTTTTAATGCGCCGCGGTGCGGGGCAGATCCGTGCAGGCAGCCACGAAATAAAACAGCAACGTCATAATCAAAATGTGATAATTACCAAAAACCCATCGAGGCGGGCGAGACGAACAGGCACGCTGATCTAGCTAAAGCCCGGTCCAGGGAAAAGGTAGCAAACGAGACCCCGATCGGCAGTTGGTGCTGGTTGTTTCGGGAAATGGTAATTGAAAATTAGAAAATTGAAAATAGATCTATGCTTGCGGTGGTTGTAAGTCCTGCTCCTTAACGGCGGCATCAGTTGAAGTATTCCACTCCATCGTTGAAACATCCGGTCGAAAGATCCAGCAAATGTCACAAGGGACGACTCCCACTCGCACCAACAACCCTGCGGTCGTTTTCGTTCCATCACGCGCTAATCACTCCATTTCCTGCGATAGAACACATTTTGCTCAAACCACCGGTGGGGTCTGGTTCGATAAAATCTATTGTACTGTACGATCACGATGCGATGTGCGACCCACCACGGTAACACCGTAAAAATCAACCCCCCATGGAATAGGAAGGTTGATGGTTTTTGGGGAGGGATGCCCAGCCAAACCGCTAAAGTTTCGTGTGTGGTGAAGCGATCGGATGTGAAATCGGCACGTGCTACGATGGGTGTTGAATGTTTCCAAATTCATCAAACATGTGCTAACAGAGCGCTCGGCTTTTTTTTTATTGAAGCGTGAAGTTTCGATTCGCGCACGCTTCGGACGCCTGCCGGGTTCGTGGCGGAGAGCTGGTGATTTTATCGCGAAAGCAAACTAATCAAGCCATGTTTTACGAACTGTCAGCCGATCTTGATGCTGGGGCGCGAGAAGATTAGACAGTAACGGGGATCATCAAAAGTTTAGTTTTTAATGAAAGAATACATAAAAAAGTGGCCTTTCTAAAGAAAAAGGGGTACGGGCTAAACTGCAAGGCATAATACTTCCATAGATTGGCTCTAATGGTCATATGAAATGGCGATTTTTGCTACTTATAACTAATCCTGTATTTAAGTTAAATATATAAACCAAAAATCCAGTTAAATGCATAAACCTAAACCAGTGTTTTGTACTTGGTTGATTTTTTTAAAATCCAACCGCAAAAAAAGACTGATAATCGATAATAATTTCCCAATCACAAGAGGTATCAATAAATGGACACATTGTTTATAATAATTATTTCGACACATTATTTACTCCCAATTTGGCAAACAAAATTCAAAGGAAAGTTAAATTTGACTGGTTTTTTATTTGACGGTTAAAAGTACACTTGATTACGTATAAGATTCCAACAGATTTAAGATTTTCGTTTATATAATGTTTCATTAGTTATTGGTAAAGTTAAACTTAGCAATTTGTGTAGAGTTTTCTAAATATTGCTAAAAAGAACCAGCTTAAATGTCACGTATGTAAACACTTTTTGGACAATTTTAGTAATATTAAACATACAAACGAAACGAGAACAGATCTATGCCAAATCAAAACACTTTGAAGTGAATATTGAAGACTTTAAAACGGTCCCAAAGATCATTGATCCCATTCAAATCATCTTCAACTTATTTAAATTCAAATAAAAAACACATCCCTATTATATGGCTTGTGTTCATAAAAAATGGTTCTTAAAAGAACACGTGCCCCTAGTTTGGTTCGCTGTACTAATCCGATCCCGCAGGCACGTTCCGCTTTGTTCACGCACCGATTATGCACACCCAATTGTGTTTCGTACTCGCCTCAACTAACTACGGATAATTATGCTCCCAGAAAAGGGCAAATATCTATAATCTACCCTAACCGATAGATGCTGCTGCTGATGATGAAAATCTATCAGACTTAGAACCAGAGCACAATATTCTATGCGCACCTTTTTGCTGTTAATGCCCGCTATGGACTTCTTTGGTGTTCTGTGGGCCGTGCGTTTGCTCAAGCCAATGGCTAACTACCAATTTAATACGGCTATTACGCCGGGGCTCTTTCTCCCGGCGGTTTGGGCTTGTTGTTTCAGTGGGTACGAGCGCCTTCTTCCGCTATGGAAGAAGAAATTTCTTTGCAGGTTTCTCTCTAACCGGGTGAGGGTGAAGCGGAGCGGCGTTTTGTTTGTTGGTTTTAAGCTCTACTAGGCGCAACCAAACACTGCCTGGTCGGACCGAACCGTTCATTCGGTCGTTTAGTTTGGTCGAAGTTTTTTTTTGCATACTCATAGTACGATCATAAATCATTTCATTCACCTTCTCGGTTTGTGGGCACCGGTTGGGTGCGGGGACGAATGTTTTACGGTCGATCTCTGCTCATCCATTCAAGATCGGCATGCGCATGATCTACGAGAGCGATCGTCCAGTTCGGTCGGTACGGCGGGAACGGGAACGGAACGAATTTCTCCACCGAGCGTCATCCGTTTCGGGGCTTGTAAATTTTTTATTCGCAACAAGACCCAACTGGCGCCAACGATTAATGACAGCGATACGGTCGGTTTGCGTCGAAAATGAACCATCCTGGCGTCGCGCTCGCACTGGCGACAGGCGCGGCTACAAATCTCGCCAGCCACGGACAGAGGGCATTATCTTGACGGGATCGGCACGGGGAAAGACGGCAGCGGTGGAGCAAATAAAAATCACCCGAAATCCGTCGCGCATACAACTGGCCGGCCCGCTTTGTTCATCTCGTTTTGAGGGTTAAAATTTTGGACCATTTTTTTGCACACCAGCCTGCGATAGGACGGCTTGGTTTTCAGGAAGAGCAAAAACATAAAAATCCTAACATAAATAAAACAAAAAAAAAAACGCTCATCCGTCCCGGCGCTAATGAAACGGTTTGTCGTTTGTCGCCTGACATGTGGCATATGTGTCGAACGAACATGGGAATTTTCGGGGGGAAACAGTCGCCCCAGTCGCGTGATGACAAGTCGGTATCTCTCGGCGCGCGCGATATTTATCAGCGATTCTTCCGGATCATAACGAGGCACGTTCGCACACAGACGCGACGTAGTGCAGGTTGCGTTCTGGGAATGCGTTTGACAAGCACTGGCGATACTGAGAAACCTCGAATGCAGTTTACAAAGCAGAGCGGTTTTCAAGATGTTTTTCTGCAAGCGCCATAAAAAATCCAACCGGACTCCGGGTTGAAACTACAGCGAGATAAGCATTAGGAGATTGGGTTGGTGCAGTAATGACTTGCAGATGGTTTCGGTGATGAGGCTGCAGCGCTCGAAGCAATGGTTAAATTAGAAAAAAACTTTACCAAGAAAATTTTGATTTCAATTTGACAAAATGTCAATGCTTTTCAAACATTCAAATGAAAAAGTTGATTAATATATAAGTCATTATTTATTATTTTTGTATATAATTTATGTTAGGTCAAATATTCTTCCAAAGATCCATCATTCTTCTGTTGTGTTTTGTTCATCTATTGATAGAATGAGCAACGATGTTAATTAGAATATTCAGCTTAGTTGTAGTAAAAAGCATTGAATTGTTTTTAATCGTTTGAATGAATGAAAAGATTAGTACAGAAATGTTTATTTTCCGACTCATACTATTATTTTTTCGACAATCTATGGACTAGTAATACGTAATTATGTAAATCAAGTTGTAATCTTCATTTTCTTCTATCGTAATTGTCTTCTCTTGAGATACTGTACGGTTCTGGGGGTAACAATCAACCAAGCCAACTACATTTTGGTTCTTACGTCAAACAAACCTGCATTACTAGTACTTATTTACATAGACGGAATATTTCTATTTAATTTTTGGTACAATTTGCTATGTTACTGAGGTTTCTTACAAAAATATTAAAGTAAAATACAAATACATCTACCAAATACTGGAGAGTGTTAAAACTTTTGGTTAAAATACTAGGAGAACAAGACTTGTTACAAATTATATTATAATTATAATACAATTAATTAAAATTATAATACAAAACTTAACATATTTTTTACTGTTTTACACTTAAATTTTTGGTTACAATATTTACATTTTTAAATTCAAAATCTGCTCTTCCAGACTGAAAGTCGTGGTAGAAAGTAAATGTTTTTTTTTTGTGAAGCATCCAAAAATATGGTAACAATCTTTTAGGAATAATCAAGTATGCAAGGTTTAGGAAAATGGTACCGAACAGTTCCTATTTACTTTTCCGTTTGCTAGTTAGCTTTAGATCGGCATTCCATTTTCCTGTTTTTATATTTTAATGTTATTATTAGGCCAGATTAGGTTAAGGATTGGTTCAGTACAGAGTCATCAGTAAAATTTAATTAATGTTATTATAAAACTAAGCAAACATCGAAACATAAATACAACTGATATATAAATAGATGTCAATTATACTCTTAGTATCAATTTATAGTAGGTAATTAGTCTAATTAGTTTGTTATACTTGTACATAACTCCTTAGTAATATTTAAAACTACATTTTTGCCAACCTTTCATCCACCACAAAGATTTCAGGGGAATACTCCGAGGCTTCATTCATTTCTATTCATTCACAACACAAAACCGAACACGCTGCAGCGAATGTGTACGAACCACACTAAATGGACACTAATTTAGCTAAATTAGCAGTTTGCGAGCGGTGAAATATGTTTACACCGCTTATTTATTCTAATGCCTGTCCCGTTCCCATGATTCCATGGGCATGGGTTTCGATCTAGCGGAGCGTAGTAGCGTGAACATAGTTCACACAGCCGTAATGATGATACACGACAATGGACCCTGACGAAGGATTAAATTACAACAGCGATCTCGCCACTTTACGAGCCGCGATTGGATTTGAGCGTTTCGTCTGACGCTGACTACCGCTGAGCTTCTGAGAAGCGATAAAACATGCGAACGGAATTATTACCAGGTGCGTCCACCGCGGAGACGCATCTCCGGACCACTGATTGCTGATGTGACGACCGTCGTTCGAACTTGAGGAATTGATAATTCAATAAAATTGATTTTAACGCCTTCGCCTTATCGCGGTGGTGAGGCAATAATTATGTGGCCCGTTTTGGGTTCGGTTTCTCCCGCGGGTCGTAAACCGAAGCATAAAGCTATAAAAAAAAGCAGAAAACCCGTAGCCACGCAAACGCCCGGTACGGTTCACAGGCCACAGGTCTTGGCTGCCCGTGGATAGTTTATTGATGAGTGAAAAGTGGTGTTTTACATAAATTTATCTCGAACGCGGGTGGATGGTGTGCTGCCTGATGATGGTTTTATGGTGCTTTCTACGGTTCCACGAAAACGGTCATTCTCGCGAGTGGACAGTTTTGTCATTCGACTCTATCGCAACAGTAGTCGGTGGAGCATAGTTGGTTTGGTTTTCCGTTTCATTTCGATCCCTTGACCTTGGAGGGACCCGGTGGACCGGTGGGTTCTTTATCGGTTCACGGTAATCAGATATCGCAGTCCGACTGTCACGCAAGATTCTTGCCCGTGTCAGTGTCTCCCGGGGGATTTTCGTCCGGTAGTTCTAAACCCGACAAGATCCTTTCAATCACGCCTGCCTGAAGGCGTGCGGGAGGAGGATGTCTTGAGATTCCAGAAGCTTTCTTTCTCAGCATCTCGTATGCACGCTGGCCAGGGTGACGAAAGATCAATTTCCCACGAATTGAGACCGAACCGGACCGAGATCGATCGATCCGTCCTATTGCGGTTTGCGCAGTGATACCAATGTCTGATCGAGGGAAGCAGTTTGTGGCATGTCCGGAGGCATCCGGGTACGTTGAGAACAACAACAAAAAAGAAAACTGTCAGAAAACAAGATTTTAAAAGTCAGAAAACTCGTGTATCTTCATGCTGGTTGACCAGAGTTTGCCGTTGGGTTTCGGTGGTAATGAGCACTGATGCAGGTGATCCCGGTTGCGACAGCGTGGACGATGGGAGCGTCAAGCATCAGAATTCATTCTCGCTGGACTCGCAGGGTGATTTCGGGACACCTTCCACTGGTTCGGGAACCGATCCCGGCGAGTTGAGATTTGACACAGGTCCGCTGAACTTAAACTGATCCGTCAAGTGATCGGGCCGCGGAGAAGAAGCGTGTTCGGGTTTCAGTCAGAAGGAGATGGCAAGCGCGACGAAGAAAAAAAAGGCACACTTTGATTCGGTATGGCTGGAATGCTGGTCGAAGGATGCCTGCGAAGGAACGAGGCAAAGGGCACGGTGGGAACGAGACCCAGGGAGAAATGACATAGACACGGCTAATGAAAAGTAGCTCGTAGGCGCCATGCCACATGCTGCGCCCAGACAATGGACTGTTTGTTCTTTCGATCATCAACATGAGCCCGCACTGCCCACTCCAGCTCCGGAACCCAGCTCCGGGGCGCACGATTTATCGTTTTGAAATTAGCTGTCAAGTTTGTGCCGGGGGTGGGTCCGGGAAGGAGTGAACTTCACTCCACAGGGAACGCGTCGCAGGTCCCGGGGCCGATCGATATCGGGCGCGCGTTTGCCCCGAAAATGCTGCTAATTCTGCCGGAAGGATGATCTCCGATTTAGTTGCGTCTTTTGCCTCCGGGGAAGCGAAGAGACGAGGACGGCGGAGTATGCAAATCAGCCGATCTGAAAGAAGTAGGGTTTGGAGGGGAGCATAAAGAAAATCGCTCTTCTACGAATCTTTCACTGACCGCTTTCGGGGAAAGGAAATGAATGGTGAAATATTTGTCAATGAATTAAAATGAACCTCACGAGACGATGGGTTTTGTGTTTGTAGGATTCTTTTTCCCTAGTGCGAAAGCTAATTTGCTTCCTATTAGCACCGGAGCACACCGCTCGCGCATATTTGTTTTCCATTGAGTAATGTGAGTTTAATCAACAGAAGTTATAGTCTAACAAATTTTGGGGTCTCAAGACGATTGTGAGAATTTAAAACGATGAATAATGGAATCTGTTTAATGCCATTGGATGGTTTCGAAGACATGAATAACTAATAAACATAATATTTTTCTGTCAAAGAGATGTAAAAATAACAAAGTACAGAAATCATTAACGATACAGGTCATTAAATCCGTTAAAGTATACTATTCATTCATTCGAGTTATAAGCACAATAAATAACAAGAAAAAGATAAAAATGTAACTTAATGATTGCAAATAGAATCAGAGTACATAATGATTGATGAAAGTCAATGTTCATGTAATGAAAAATTTACAGCTTTAAGTTATAGTCGTCCTTACTTATGTACTCACTTAATTCATTTTTTACACTAAACAAATCTTACATTTATGTACTTACTAGCTTACTTATCTGATGTTTTAATTACTACTAAATTAAAATAAACATGTAATAAAAATGCTGTTTTGCCAATCTCTTATGCATGAAGGTCTTACCTTATTCAAGTTTATTTTAGTAAATTTTACTTTGCTATTTTTTCTGAACTATTGTTTTAACAATTTTACCACAATTTTTGTTCTGCTTGTCATCCATACTACCCCATCCAGAGAAAACAAATTCTTTTAGTAACGTGCGCACCCTAATGAGATCGTCTCAATTAAGGTGTTTGCTCACGTAAATCATCATTTCCTCCCCGAAAGTCATTCCATACGAAAGTAAACCCTCGAATCTACCTACAACAATCCACCTTGCCAAAAAAAAGCAAACAACCCAACACAACCGTTGAAAGCGAAAGAAACTCCGAAAAAAAGCACCGTTCATAATAATAAAGCAACGCTGAGCAAACCGGCACAACCGTTAATCGGACCACCAACCATGTGAATGGCCACCGCTCATTGAAGGGAAAGGAAAAAGGTCCTCCACCTCCCACCGGACCACTCCGGAGCCACGGTGGGATGGATCGGAAAAGCTGAAAAATTATTAGTCGTACAAAGCAGATTTGTTGGCATCGGGTTTTACTGTTCGGGTTGTTTGTGCGGTAGGATTGATTTTTTTTTTGGCGAAACGACGGTGCAGCGAGACGGGGCCGTCCCTGGAATTTCATGCTCTTGAAAATTGCTTTTACGACGCCACGCGGCACGTACTTGCGCATGGGTTGGTGTTGGTCCGAGGGAACAGTGGAGTGTCACTGTGGCTAGACGGTTGGGGAACGGGATGGGTGGTGCTCAATATTTCGCGTTGTGTGACGGCCGTTCGCCGACTCGCCTTGAGATTCTTTCGGAGGGCCAATAAGTACCGGATGGTGGTTTTTTTTTCTTCTACGCGTACTTTTGTCGTCTGTGCCATCGATGGTTTCGAGAAAGGCAATAAATTACGACAAGTGCATAATTATGTGTGCGTGTGAGGTTCGCCTGTCGGCGGCTTTTGGGGATGGAGTAATATCTTTTATTGAATATTGCCCAACTTGCAAACCGATTTAAGTGTATTATGATACCGGTAATAATCGATATTTAATTGATGTTATCGATTAATGAGTGTAATATACATGGCAAGCAATTTTGGTTACATAATAATAAACAAAATGGATAGGAGTATCAATATGACCAAAATGACTCTTTCTATGAAATTTATTCATGGGGTTTAGAATTATTTTAGTATTTATGTAAGATTTAAAAGCATTTCCTGTGGCACTGCCTTATTATTTTAAGCATTGCAATCCTTGACTAGACTTTATGATGAGCGTATATAAAAAGTCAATTTTGATATGACTTATTCGTTTTCCAATTTTTTGGGGATTCCAATTTCTTCGATACTGAGATTTTTTTATTTTTTATGGCCACTGATTTATTTTTCTAGATCCTGACAACTACAGTAATGAAGAGTTCAAAGGGTTGCCATATTCATGCCGATCGCCAGTTGACGTTGAGTGGATTAGTGTGTTTTCAAAGGATCAGGCTTGGTAAAAACACATTGCCTGACTATCGTAAAAGCTTTTCACGTCCCTTAGGTTAATGGTGACTAGTGCATGGATCGGTGCTATCAAGTTACTTGCACCGGTTTTGGCACCGCATGTAAGTCCCGAACCTTAAAACGCAGTCAGCTTGATCATTTTCATCTCGGTTGACCAGCGCGAGGTTCTAATCTTCTAACAGATCCCGCATTGATGATAGGGAAGGGATCGGTAGGATCGTGAACTGTTACGTAAGCCGAATGCCGTACACTTCTCCGCGGGATACTCCGGTCGGAACTGATCGCCAGGTAAGCAATCGCCGTCAAAACCCCATGAACAACACAGTCCATTTACACCTCGAACAACAGACGGTTGACACAGAAAGAGGAAAGAGTGCTGGAAGCCTTTGCCCATTTCTCTCCGCTAGCGTTCTGGATGTGCTCTGCTTCATTGGGATAGTGTTTCGCCGTTCCCTGCCGACGCCGTCTGTTGTCGCGGGCACTTTTTACACTTTTATCTAGGATACAATTTCCGTGCCCATTTTTTGTCGGCGGCATGTTTCTTTTCCCCTCTCGGTGCTTGCAGTCCGGTTCGGTCTTTTTTGCTCGTTCGTGAGCACGTTTTCTGTGAATTTTTAAAGTGTAATCGATACGAGCCGCATAGATGTGGGACAGTGCTGCTGTTTTTCACTTTTTTTTCTCGATCGTGAACACATCTCGGCAGATAGAGTGCAGATGAAACGTGGCAGGGAGAAACCCTCGCTAGCATCGATTTATGATCTCTGAGCTTATACGGTGCTTTTCGGAAGGTGAATAATCGACAGCAAGGACGACCCGCAAGGTGTCGCCGAAGATGTCGTTTTTCGTCAGGTGCTGCACAGAAGCTCGCAGTGAAGGATGCTGTGGTCATAAATTTAGGTCCAACGGGAGTCGTTTGAAGTAAGTATACATGGGTCTATGGTTGTTTTATGCAATATACAATGATGGTTTTATGGCTGCAAGGTGCTCAAGGATGTGAAAAGGATTTACAGTACTTTTTGAGCATCATAAACCTGCTTTTAGCAGGTTCAAGAATAATAAAGAATGCTTTTTTGCAAACCATATGACCAATAAAATATAAAAAAATAAAACCACTGTGTGACTGGTTTTAACGGTGATTTAAAAAAAATCCCCATGTTAAGATATGAAAATACATGAACTACAGTTGAGAAATACATCACCATTTATAAACAACTTGTCAAAATGTTAATCAAACACACTACGAGATGTGAAACATTGCACGAAGCTTTAACATTCTTCATAAACAGGAAAGTACATTGTGACGTTAAAATAAAATTTCAATTGATTTACATTATTGCTTCATTATTTCACCTTTGGAGTGCATCCTACACGCGGTGGTCAAACTTCGTGGTGAATTAATTTTCCGAAAACCCAAACCCATCTTACTTCATGTGAAGCACGTGGTATGTTTCGTTAATGAGTCAACCTTCATTAAACCATTTCGCCTTTCACGCATAGCGCCAAAATAAAACGTCCATTAAAGCAGGCGAGTGCGTACGGGAGTCTTTCGAGCGTACCGTTGTTTTGTTTTTGTTTGCATTATTTTTGCATCATGTTTTGCAGCATCGAAGTGAACGGTGCAAAAAAGGCGCAACTCTTCGAAGGGCCGTGAAGCAGCAAAACCGTATCGCTTATGGAAACGCGACAAAAATGAAAGGGAACGAACGGAGGATCCCCATCCTAGCACAGATCATACGAAGCGGGTGTTTCTTTTTTAAAGCGTTTCACGAGTATGATTCCCCAGGGTGGGTGCGATGTAAGAGAAATTCGACATTTTCAGCTGTAAGTAATTTGTCAACCACGTGATCGCGATCGAACCGAAGGAATGAGCACGTTTTCACGTACATGACAAATTCCCTGTGCCAGACGCCTGCGTGAGAATGGCAAATTCGTTCGATATTTTACACCGGTTTGATTTTGATGGCGTCCAATTTTTCATATTGAAGATTGCTACTACACTTTCCCCTTTTGCACATATAGCCACAAGCAGTGGCAATGTTTACTGCCTGAGAAAACAAGTGGAAGTGAGAGATTTCGGTGGGCTCGTGGTTTCGCCCAGCCCAGGTGGATGACTTTTATCGCGTGAAAATCATCGCGCGAGCGTGGCGGAAGTGACTTGAGTGCTTGAAAATCGCCCCAGTCATGGCTGCGAGTGTACGAGCGGGGATCTCGTGCCTCTTCCGGACGCGAGTTAATTATAATTTTCATCACCTATACTTGTTTCGCTTTCACAGTTCGACACCTCGTGCGAGGTATTGCATTTGATGGTTGTATTATTTTTTTCTTCGTAGTTCTCCCTAACTTTTGCTCGATATTTGGGCGTGCGTGTGTTCGTTTGGAATTGCTACCGACTGTTCACGTGATGGTCAAAAAGCTACTCTGTCCCTTACCTGGCGGTAGGCTTTAGATTATGAACAAAGAAAAAAACAGACGAAACCCTCGATCAAGCAATCGATATATTTATGAATCCAGCCAGAGGATGAAGCAGGCGAGTTGCTGATGATACATCTTCTATTGCGAGCAAAAGTTGATCAAAGCAAACCTAGAGCGAGAAATAAATCAACCCTTGAGTGCCGCAAATTGGGATTAAAATATATGTTGATTGTTCGATTTTATTGTTATGAATTTCAGAAACATGCATTATTTAATCGAAGATACTGAAGTACATAAATATATAACAAATTGCAACATTCTCTTAACCGGTTAACACATTCTCTCTACTGATTGCATTGTTCCCTTATATGACTCGAAACCCTGTAATATACCTTCTCAAAGAAAGAGATGTCCTAAAGGTGGTCGTTTCTCTAAAACTAATACTCGTTTCTTCGGGAAGTTCTTCGTAATATTTATCACAGATGAAACTACATCTATATTTGAAAACGTTATATATAGGCAGCAAAAGTTCAGAGAAAATGCATTGACTAGTCTTTTTGATGTATATTCTATTCCTTTTTAGATTTTTTGGAGTAATTTTTTTTTACTAAACAAATTTTGTTTAGCAATTTTCTCTTTTGCCTTACCTCAAACTACGTTTTATGGTTGTGTTGGATAATAAACTTTTTTTTTGCTGAGTGTTTTTTGTTGATGTATCGCTTATTAATTTTCAATAAACTAAGTGTCGTTTATTAAATTTCTATATCGCTTATTACGTATCAAGAAATTAAGATTAAATTGCATGTTGAAAGGATTTTATTAAACATTATGGCAAAACATAGCAAAAAACAATAGCAATTGTAAGTTCTAAACAAAACAATGATGCTTAATGATTTGTCCATATATACCTTCAGCGAATATAGCTAAATTCTTCTCATCATCTTATTTATTATTATAACAGTTTCATATTTTTATTTACTACAAAACTTGATTATTTTATTGCGATCCAAACATCCAAAGTAACTAATCTATAAATGTTGAAGAAGGCTAATCAAGCGTTCAATTACATCTTCAAGGGTTTACCATAAAACTATATCTAAACTAAAACAAACACGAAACACCCGGAGCATCAATCAAGTGCACGATCACCAGACGTTGGCACGCAAATGGTGGCGCAGGATACGGACGTATGGTTCGACGTTTCTTGCTTTTCTGCCTACCCGCTTCTGCTGACGCTCCTGATTTGATGATGGTTTTTGTTTTCGCTTCGTTCACCCTACCAAATACATTGGTATTTCGCTCAAATCGCCCGTCGTTGGGCCGATGGTGTTTGGGAGCACGGCCGCACGGGTGGAAATATGTTAAAATCCACGCATGTGATAATTATACGTTTTCATCTCCACTTTCGGATCCATACTCCAATTCATCGCGTAATGTGTATATAATGCTGCCTCATCAACCCGCACCGGACGGGACAGATGCGGACGGTGCGAGTGAAGCGGGACGGGATCGAAATCCTGCAATCTGACCGGCCATCGATCCGATGTGTGATTCTTGACGAGCTGCCCTCGCTGTGGCTGTAAGGTTTGCCGTTTGATTGTAGGTTTTCTTCCTCCAGCATTCGCAGCATCGCCGGGTGCGTGTTTCGGTGGTGTTGTTTTCGAGGTTTCATCAACGACGACGCTGCCCGTTTCTGGCTGAAGCTTTCACCCTTTACCCTTCCGTTTGGTAGAAAAAGGACAGAGAATAGAACCATCTCCACGTCAAATGATACACCTTTGGAGCCTTCGGCTTCTTCCGCTGCTAAATAGTGGTCCCAAGCATTATTCCGGCGCTGCTAAGAGAGACCTCGTACATCTATACACGCTCGTGAACGGGTCAATAAATACCTGCATGAAAATTACCTTGTTAGGTTGCATGAAAACTTATAATTTAACACATTCTCGCTCATCGATCGCGCGAGACCTGTGATCTGGGTGATCTTTTAGCTCGCGTTCGCTCAGGCGATGGGTTCACGTACGGAGACGGTTTATTGAAAAGACAAAAAAAAAGAATCCAGCCAGTCTTTGGTTGATTGTGGCTAGTTTCGAACGAAAGAGGAAAACGTTTATGATATAGTTCAAGCGTGCTGCTACCTAATGAAGATGATAGTAGATAGCATGACGGGGTCTTGAGTCTGGAAAGTAAGTCAAGTAACTAATCACCTGTTGAACTACGTGGAGAAAAACATTCGCAAAGTTTTTCATTACCTAATGTAGCTTTATAACAACCTTAATAACATTTGACGATAAAAAAACACAACATTTATTATTTCACTACTACAAATCCTTATGCAATTGTAGGTACATCAATGTAAACAAGAAATAATTATATTAAAAAATGAAATATTAAAAAATGTAAATATGACAAACGTTGATGAAGATTTCTAATAGAGATCAATAGGTGTTCTAGGGTTAGAAAGCTGGTTCTCTTACCCTTTACAGTTTATGTTAAGTTTTCAGAAGCTTATTTATATTATATAACATCTGTAGTTCATTGCACCAGGTTCAGGAAACAATTTGAAACCATCTTTTCATTTACCGCTCACAAGGCCACACACCTTCACGGGTGCTGCCACACAAACGCAAGGAAAAAGCGTAAAAGCGTAGATAAATTGATTTTTTATTAAGTCACCCCATGTCACCAGCACCGAGAAAGTTCAATCGCTCGCCCGCGGGCGCAAGTAAAAGGTCGCCGTTTTGCGCCGTTGGACGGTTCGGTTCGGCCGCAAAACAAACATACCATTTTATAAATTACCTCGCAATGCATAATAATTATAATCGAGCGCGAGCGTCGCATAAACGAAGCGAGAGAAATATGTGCATAATTGCCGGTTGGATCGCTCGCGCGCGCCTGCGTGTTCGGCATTGATCGCCGTGTAGTGAAATGTGCATTTTAGGGCGCTGGAAACTGCGTTGCGCATGTGATAATAACTGTTATGAGCGTCGATAAGCATCATGCGAAGCAGCTGTACAATGTATAAGGACGGAAAATCAGCGTGTTTTATGTTTGTTTGCATATTTCGTGATCAAGACGCCAAGGACAATGGGTGTGATTTTTTCGGAACTACCTGTATGTTTGAGGCGTTGACATGGACATTGCACGACGATTGCAGTACAGATTCGTATCACACTGTCAATAATCATGTCACAAGGACACACTGTAAGGTGCATCGTAAACATAATCGTTTAAATTCGCTGCCATTCTCTTCCAGAGCGTTACATACACTTCCGAGGATGCGTTTAAATTCAATTACGGTCGATAAATGTACTGCTTAACATCGCTTCTTGTGCTCTTTGCTCTTCCATTTCGTTTCCTTTCCGTTTGTATGCCGTCGCTGCATCGAAATCATGGCACGACCAATCCATCATAAATAATATCTAGATGCCATTGACGTTAACACATTGATGTTCGCCAACAAAGTTGTTCCGTGCGGTGGGGTAAAGCAAGAAGAATGGAAAAGCAAGATATCCTTTCACGATCTTCCCTTGGAGCGAGATTACACTGCCTGGACAACCGCATCCCACATACGAGTGGATGGCAGAGTGGATTGATATAAAATTGGGTTCAATTTACGATATTGATATAATTAGTCCGATGATTCATTGGCCGTGTTTTAAAAGACTATCATCATCGTACCTTTTTTTGCCTTTCGAACGAACGCTTTCAGCCTGCTGGTTCACGCCCCGGGTATGGGCCATACGTGTGTGTGAAGGCGCGTTCATCCGCGCGTCCGTCGATGTTCCCGGCGTTGGAACCATGTTAGACCGTGCTGTTTGCCAGCCTCCGCTGTGGCGTCTACGCTGTTGCCGGAGTGCTATCAACGAGCCCGCTAATGACACCTTTTGGGGTCGTCATCGATGGGGCCACGGCATCGACTGGACCGGCGAGATTGATGAGTGTATAATTTCCGAGCGCGACAGGTCTCACGGAACGTTACAGAAGCGTAGCAGTGGAACCGTTTCCTTCGCTGGAGATCTGGAGACACACATATTTTGAAGATTTTCCCAACGGCTAATTGATCTTCTCGGTGGAGAACACTTTCTATCTGGGTGGTTTATAAGACCTAAATTCGGTTTTTGTTGCGCCACCCACAGTTGTGAATTTGCCATTCGAGCTGACTGTTTGCTTAGCATTAGATTACTAGCACTACAAACGCTTACTGCGATCGGTCCGAAGAACTAAAATTGCAGTCAGAATCCCATCCGTATCCGTTTTCATGCATGCACCATGTGCCATTGGCATGGGCCCTTTTTCGTCGGAACTCGTCAGCTCGCAGCAGTCAACAACCCGGTCTGATGATGCGCTTGTCGCACGATTTGGGTGGCGTGGAATCGGAGAAGGCGCCAAGCAACATGTGTTCCGGAAAGGGTTTCCATTGTTCTGCGTG
The DNA here is from genome assembly GCA_000473445.2 of Anopheles farauti. NCBI lineage: Eukaryota > Metazoa > Arthropoda > Insecta > Diptera > Culicidae > Anopheles > Anopheles farauti. The sequence continues at coordinate 4,060,817 of KI915044.1, forward strand.
AGCGCGCGCCGACGACGACGGCGACGAGATTGAAGTTGTCCTATTTCCTTCGCTCGAAAATGCGTATTTCGGAATCAATTCTTAGTAAAAGTAATTTAAAGAAAGAAAAAAAATCTCTATTGCGCTTCTTCGAACACGGGAATGCTTCTGAACACACATTGCAGACAAGCATCCCCTCCGAAGGAAAAGAACATGAGGACACAATTCGGCACAACATGCATAGATTCGTTCGCCGGACAACGTTGTTGTATTGAAGGTTTTGCTGATGCTAGCTCATCCTCGCGACACGGTCCGGAATGGAATGTCGGAGGCAAGGCGGCTTTTTTGCTGTGCCCTTTTTTGGAATGTCCGCACGCCACATCGTGTCCGACTTGTGTCGTGGGTTAATCGGTGATTCCCCACCGCACGCGGCTGAAGTAGGGACCATTCGGGACAAGGAAGAAGGGAGCCGGCTCTGAGGTGGAAAAAAGCTGCGAAAAAAGGCATCATCATGATGCCTGGGAGGTTTAGGATCCCCGTGACGTGAGCCCTCCGACTATCCGCCCGGGATGGGATGGCGTGGAATAATTTGATTGAAAAATTTCTGAGAATTTCACTTCGCATTGCCAGGAGTCGCTGGAAACTGCAGGCACGGCGAAGGCGACGACGTGCAGCACAGTCGGGAGTGTGTTTATGTGCGTATGATATCATCATTGTGAACATGCAACGATTTTTGCACCATGTCAGTGATAAGATCATAATTTTTAACGGATTTTTTTAAAGTTTTTTTTTCAACTTTGTGGAAGTAGTCGCTTTTGGTGATTCTTTTCCCAAAAAAAGCTTCAAATTTTGTTTCCGATTCTTCAAACATAGGTGTGAATATTTCTACATACCAAAAGAGTTTTGAGGATCATTTCAATGCGAACACATTTTGAACTGAAAACATGATCATTTTTGTATTCTCGAATTTCTTGTATTAGAAAAATATTCAACGCGGAAATAACACGATTTTAATGTAAAATAGTAATATATAAAACTCTGCCATACAAATAAATAATAGTAAAAATTTTCCAAAACACATTTTGAAGTGTTACAATGTCCATACATTTTAGTATATATAAAAAAATATTTAAAACCTTTTGGAAAACAATATCTATCCAAAGATTTGGAAAACAATATCTCTAGCATAACAATTTATAAATTTGGGAATGCTATAAGCTCCTGGAATGATTGTTAATATTACAGTGATTTTTATATTTTCAATAGCACACTTCCTTTATGGAAAAAGTTATGACCAATGCAAATTTTTCGCAATGCCCTTTGTGGGCAAGACGAAGTTTTGACTCAACAATCACCACCCGGCCGTCGTTTCAACAAGCCACCCCAAATGGAGCCCCAGCTGCCTGGCTGGTCGAATCCGTCTGTCTTCCTGCAGGGTAACGAGAAACAACGGACCAGAAACAAACAATAAAACAAAACAAAAAACTCCAACAAGCTCACGTTGCAACTCTTTCCACCAGCGTCCCAGCCCCACCGCTTTGGCAATGGGCCACACTAAACGAGATGATGATGATCACTTTATCTTGCTAAAAAGTTGTTAATACCATTTCACAACCTTTTCACAGCAAAGCTCCATCGGGGGGAAGGACGGGCCGGGAGGGCAGCATTGGTTGAAAGGCCGGGAAGAAAATGAAACACAAAGATACAGAAGGCGCCTCGGAGGGCTCGTACCGGCGCACATCTTCCACCGTTTCGGCGAGTCGTGTCGTAAAGGAGCCCGGGATAATCGCGCCCAATCTACGAAGCAATTCGTATAGGACAAAGCGGGAGGCTGGTGGTAAAGGGACAAGGACACGGAGCTCGTTATTGTGTTCGTGTGTGTGTGTGTGCTCACCGTTTTTTCTCGTTTGTCTTGTTTGGTCTTTCGAGAGTTGGAGCCGGGGCCCAGCACGGCGGACGTCATGGATGCGCTTGTTAAGAGTGAAATTCTTGGGAAGTGCCTTCTGATTCACCCGCTGCACCGGTGACGGGCCAGTGCTCGCGGGCTCGGTTCGGCGCCGTGTGCGTTCCGCGAGACCACCAACAATTCAATAATTCATTTTTATATTCACAAGAGCGCCAGCCAGCGAGAGCCTCATTTCCTCATCAATCCGGAGCGTGTTGGGCTTCATCATCGTTTTCGTTGCTTGTGTTTACGAGTTAAGCAATGCTGTCCAAACTATGCCCGGGCGGACGGCCCTAAACGCGACGGGGAATGACGTTTTCCCAGCACAACCACAGCTGACCTTTCGAGGGCATCAAGATGGGCAGGTTTAGGTTCGGACCCGGGGAAGATGGCAACGAAACGCAGCTCTTCAGCTCTCCGTTTCACTCGAAACCCGCGCACAAACGCAAGCGAAGGTCGGCATAATTATAGCCTATAATATCTTCATCGCTCCCCATACGTGGCAAACGGTTTCGGGTCGGGGATCGTCACATCCCGAAACGTGATTATGATTAGTGTTAATTGTGACAAGTCCACAATGCAGCAGCTGTTGCCACGCAGGGTCACGGACGAGTGGCTCGCTTTTGGGTGGTGGTGGTAAAATCAAACCAGGAAACAGGTCGCGATACGATCCTCGCCAGGGCTACCCCAATTGTGGACCAATTTGTGACCGATCGCGAGTTTGTGCCGTTTAGGCCATGTTGCCCCGGGGTGGAGGAATTATTGTGGTCATGTAAATTTTGGGCAAAGATAAGTTTTGCGGGTGGGGAAGCGGGTGTTAGTTCACGCCGAATTCCAAGAAATGACACAACGCGGTAATGAAGCGGTCCAATTTTCCCCTCGGGTGGGTTGCACGAATCTGGTTTTCATTTGGGTGCAGCTTTTGCATTTCCATTCACGGGTGCAAGTGGTGAATGAAGCTATCGGAGCAGCAACAGCGGCGGATTTTAGGATTTGGAGAGTTGAACATACTTTCGCTACGATATTTCTAAGAAGCTCGCATAATTACATATTGGTAATGAAGTGCATGCTTTTATTCATACAGCAAAGGAATGTAAGTTGGTGATAGGAATTTTGTGATTTTATGTTAAGAATACTTCTGTGAATTTATATGACTTCGATCTTTTGGGGTATAGATTAAACTTCAGACGATTGTATCAACGTTATATCTCAATGCTAGAATGCAGTCCATTAATTCAATAAATTTTTAATAAAATTGTGTTGATTCTTCTACAGTGACTAATGCAATTATACTATTACAGATTTGAGAAACCATTGTCAAAAGCATGACGAGATTGATGGTCGATGATTGAATAACCTGACGGTTTCCCTCGATCTGCATGCAATATTTAAAGTAAGAAGAGATTTCGGATTTTTAAATTTTTCGATGGACTCGAGTTTATTATAAGATCGATGAGTAGTATTCAAAAGTATTTATAGGAAACGATTTATAGGTCTACTCGAATTTAAAGAATCACTTTCTTATCAATCTACATATACCCATTAATTACTAATTGTTTTTAACGTTACGAATTTGAATAACATAATATTAGTTTATATAAATTAAAAAATATGAAAATACATGCTCCTATATGCATCAATATAATAAATATAGACATAGTTTTGTTTTCATATCTTTAAAGGCGCCTAGGCTGGGTGGTCTTTTATTTTTAAATCAAACTGCCTTGCCCTTTCTATAAAACTTAAAAATAAATTCGGTTCATGAATTAATCTACGGTGTGGTAGCCATTATCCAATGTTATTTCAAACGGAGGGTGTAAATAAAACTCTCAAAAGGATTACACAGCACTAACCATCAGATTTTTTATTCTATACCCAGATGCTGTGGTGGGAAAAACAAACATTTGTTTAAAGCTGAAACTATTTTATTGCTTGTTAGCGTTGTTGTAATTGCCGCATTAACTCACGGAAAAATGAAAGGAAACGGAACACGGGTTCTGCCCAGGTTTCTAATCTCATGTGATAAAATATGTGATACTTACGGAGCCTCGTTTACCACCCTCGAGGATGGTAAACTAGATCCTTTTTTTTCAATTTCGTTCCCGTTCGTAGCGTTAGATCCTCCCCCGAAATTTAGGATTGAATTTGGGTCACAATGGTCAGGACGGTGCCATTTTAATCAGGCAGCTAGAACTCTTGATAATTAAAATATTTTCATGTACGCGATTCCTGGTGCTCCTTCCTGGTGCTCATTATTTATGATCCCGGCTGCCCGACGACGAAAGGTGTGGTCCGATCGAGCGGATCATTTTTCCTCGGCCCCGGTGGGCCCGGGTCTTGTCGCTCAGGGAAAGCTTTCGTGTTCAGCACACCAATGAGGATAAATATTTGTTGATTATTAATAAAGGAAACCATTCCCGGCGAGATCTCTCCGCGGGTCTGGCGCCAGCCGAAAATGTCTTTAACGCCACGGGATGAGTCTGCTACGAGAACCTCTTCTCCTTTTCCCGCTTTAAGCACAAGCCTTTCATTCTACGAATCTTCGATCGATCGTGTAGGGCGATCTGTTTGATTAGTTAATATCTTTAGCGGATACGAATGCGGCCGTCGATAGGCCAAAAAAGCGAGACGTGAGATCCCATCTTTTGGTGTCCCTTCCAGGATTGGATCGAACCGGGCGATGCTTGAAGTTTTATCAGATTCGAAATGGACCACTTGCTAAGTTGGCGCAGTAAAGGCCGCTGGAACGAGGAAAACAGACCAAAGCAAAACTGAACCTAATGAAAACGGCGACGAGCGAGGCGAGAACGGAATCCTGCGTTCCGCTTGCGCTCGAGATTTCGGAAGATTCTTCACGGTCGATTAGGATCCGAGGAGGTCTCTAGAGCATGTGCGCGCACGTCTGAATGGAAACTCACCCGAGACGATATAATGAAGTAATTAAATTTGTAAACTCTCCGCCTTTCCATGGAAGAACGAACGGTGGTAGGATGGTGGGGTAGAGGCAAGGTAAGTCGCACCGGTCATGGGGCGATGGCGTCGAAGTAACCCCGAGGGGCCTTCCTCGGTTGTGGCATGTTTTCGTGACGACCCAGTCGTCCGGCATCAAACTCTCCTCCTCCCCGAAAGTACATGGTCTGTCTGCTTTTTTTCTTCTTCGGGGTGAGAAAACACATTGAATGGTGTGGTGGAATGGATGTGAAGAACCTTACCAAAACAACACCAAAAAACTACGTAGCTCCAACTGGCCGACGCGTGAGGTATCCCCGCGATACGGACAAGAAGCGCACGAAACAACACGCTGCATTTGGGAGGTCTTCCTGCAATCCTTTCGGAGGCTCCACGCGGCGTAAGCTCGTGTGTGTGTGCTTGTGTGCGTGTATGTCTCGCCACCATCATTCCCGACTGCCGTGTTGGACACATGGTGTGGTTTCGTATTGTTTGTGCCTTTTTCTTCACCTCCTAGTTAGTCTGCACCATCAGTGCTGTGATGCTTTGGTTGCTGGTGGATTTGATTTTTCTTCTGTCCTTCTTATACTATCTTTAGGCTCGCTGGCAGGGCAAAGATGTTCTGGTCGAAGAAGGCTTTGGGCGATCCGGCGCAGATGATCCCCACTACCTTCCAGTTATATTTATGCGTTCTTGTGCGAAAGAAAGAGAAGGAGGACTATATTGAACGAGGCGGGAGTACTATGGGGCCCTGGGAGGAACCAGGGCGACCTGCCCGTGAGTGTCAAATGAATAGCGTTCTGATGGGCGCCAAGGTTGTCTCGAAAGCTTATTGAACAAAATGGCGGTCTCATAAAGGTGGGTCGGGTACTGGCTTAACTTTATTTTATGTTCGCAATATTCTTAAAGAATAAAAATGAAAATCTTATGGTTTACATAATGGAAAATACCATTTACATGTGCTTTAAATCACTAGGATTCATTTTTGTAGAGAATTTATAAACCGTGCTCTATAATAAAACTAATTAAATGTACAATCACGCAACGTTAGTAAGAATTTATAGTAGCCCGTTTCTACAGTAAACGGTATTGTCATCAATGATGTATAGATATATGTTATATGACTATCAGTAGCAGATCAGAAACTGGCTAAAATGCCGAATACCATTATCGAATTTAAATTTTTATTACATCATAAGAATGTATGTTTACAACATGTTCCAAATTGATGCCTGTAATAAAAATAAATATGAAACAAACAAAAAGCATAATATTAAACATAAAAAATCAATATGAAACAAAAGGCCATTATATTTTTCAATACAAAAGCATCTGAAGATATTAATCTTAAGTTACATTATTTAGTTGTAATTGAATGATAAATCTACACCAAATTTCGAAAGATTGTACAAATTCATGTTGTTTGTACTAAATTTTACACTTTATGTTAGTAAACAAAAGACGTTCGACTGATTGCTAATGTCATGGGTCTAATCTAATGCAACAAATGGTACAAATAGAACCAAATATCATTTTAATGTCTTCTCAATAAATTTTCTCAATTAAAATTAAGCATCTACATGTCATTTACAGCATTTACAAGCATTTACAGTATTTACATGTTTACAATGGAGTTTTTATGTACAAAACCATTGTAAAACTAATTAGTTCAATCTCGTCAGCTAAGCATTTACCTCAAATTATAATTGGTTTAAATTTTGAATCGTTGTAGAGGCAACGATTTTAAACATTTTAGAATGCACTATCTTCTTCTTTAGCGTTACGAGCTACGCAGTTATACGTGTCGTGTAACCCGATTGTTACACTGATTTACCATCATAGCTGGTTACTCCTAACCACTCAATGTTTCTGCCATGTTGAACGCTACTGTTTGCTGCAGCCTAACCTTGTCTTACTAACATTCAACCTACAAACGTCAAGTGAAGCAGATGCCACTCGCGCTCCTGCGCACTAGATGGCGCAATGTGCATTGTTGAACGCTTCGCAGCAACACCCTAATCACTCTTTAATTGTAGGCAGCTTACGCTAAACACATGCCAAACCTTTTCCCACTCACTTGTAGCTGTCGGCCGGCACTGCATACGACCTTCGGCACGGCGGACCTTAAGCACGTTTTGGAGTAATGTGCGAAAGCATGTAATTCCAGCACAATTTCGGAATCAATCGCTATGCGCCTCCATCACCAACTGTTGTATAAATAATCGATCGATAGACTATTAACAACGCAAGATGGCATATGGGCGATGGGGTGATGTCCTACTTGCATTACGCCGATGACGGTTTAAGCCGCAGAGTACTTGAATAATCGCTAACCCAGCAACTGCCACCTACGGGAGCACCTATTTTTCATCGAGTGAGCTAATGGTTGTTTGCAATGCAGATTAGCTGACCTTTGATTGGATGTGGTTTGGGTTAGGGTCTCATTCGATGAGCTTTACAAAGCTCGAACCGTTTCTATACCACAAGAATGCAATTGCACGCTCAAAATCGGGCAGTAAAAGTGGAGCGTGGTGTTAATTCGTCTCACAGAATCGCGTGCGAACGACGAAACATATCGAAAGCGTATATTTGGTAATCGAATTCACACGTAACAAGATCGTTCGTCAACGCAAACGTAAATCGTCATCAACACCTGCTCCAGACGCTAACGACAGTACAGAACAGTGGCAGCGGCAAAGCTGTGAAATGTTTACGCGGTCGTACAAATTAGCACCGTCACCGATGTTTGTGACTGCTTCCGTCTTCGAGACAATTTTTAACGCAATACGAACGGAAACGTAAGTGCCAAAAATTCGATTACCATCAGAGGGTTAGGTAAATATGCATTATTCAAATCGCAGGCTACTAGCGCATGGTAAATTTTAGCGGTACCGTGTGAGATGATAAATAACGATCGGTTTGATTGTAACGCTTCCTGCTGCTCACACTGGAGTGTTAATGATCTGTTTACGGACAAACACAACACATTTCGGGTTGATTGGATAAGAAAACGGATTTCGAACGCGGATCGTAAGCATGAAATGCACCCAAATTGCATGCCCATTATCGAGAGGTAAAATTTATTTCGCATCCAAGTGGAGAATTTTAATATGTACTATAACAAGTTTGAGGGTATAATTTTCAATACTGTTTACATGGTGCATTTTGATTCAACTTAAACTTCTAATAAAACAAACAATTTCATTATGTTTCCTTTGTTTATTAGTTTTTTTCAGTACAATAAAGGAACAAGTGGATATATTTAATTTCTATTTTATATTACAGTATGTTAAAAAACTCTTCCGATTTAATTTTTGTTATACGTTGTTTTCCGAATCGATCTATTATATATTATCCGATTCGATTCATTTTTTACATCGACGAAATTTGCTATTCGTATTCTTCTCTGACGCTCAGGTCACGTCATTCCCTCTCCTTCACGGTATCACAACGCGTTTTATGATGATGGTATGAATTGAAACAATATCCAAACTGCTTCTCCTAGATTCTTCACGGCTCCAATTAATTTAATCCATCCAATAAATGTAGTTTATAACCATTAAAATATTAAAATAAATGTTTGAATTCAATACTCCAGATAAATAATTCTTCTTTTCATAGTATCATGATATATTTATCTAAGACTTTTAACTTTTAAAACAATTTATGTTCTTTGAAAAAAAAAAATTTTGTCATAAATAAGGATTTCTGAATTTATTGCTCTACAAAAAAAAAAAGATTGAGAATATAATTTACCGTCAATAACTCTGTACCCCTTGCATTTACGTAATAAGCAGCATCATGAGAGTGTTTATTAAGCTAATACTATCTATCCTTGGAACCGCATCTCCTTATCGTCCAACAAAATCATAAATCGAAACACACCGTGCAAGCGAAACCAGCACGGATGAAGTGTGAATTTTTCTGCACGAGCGGGCACAAGCGGTACATGCGATCTGCGCGGAGTGTTGATTTCTGATCTGTGGTAGGTGTTGAAAAAAGCGAATGAAAACAACACTTCATGGCAAACCGTTACGGCAAACACCCTCGCTAATAAGCTTCGCTTGTTTGGATCGATGCTGCCGAGTGATCGGTTTATCGTTACCGGTGTTGCTGCGGCTGACCTCGACCGTATGCCACACGTGTTGATGATGCTGTGGAAAACACTGGAACGAGAGAATGCAAAGAGTAGAGGTCGTGTTGGCGTTCTTTATGAATTTACTATCCCTACCTTGGATCGAAAAAGATTCACTGATGAGATGAGTATTTCATACAAAAAGATTCAGCGCAGTCGCATCGACTGGCGTAGGCAACCCTTTGACAGCTTGGTGGTGATGTGTTCGCCACGACAGCGATCGACTCCCTAGGATTGAAACGCACCGCATTTGTCTGTGTGCTGTTTTGGGTCGTATTGATTTGGGCAATAAAAACAGCCATAAATTTCTCTATCTTTCAGTAATTAGCTGCTATCCACATGACGTCGGCTGATGGGTCATTGCGGTGTATGCGCAGCCCAAGTTCCTCGAAACAACGAACGCCATTTTATGCTCCCCGGGACGGGATCCACGAGCCTCCGGAGACCAGCTGCAGAGCTAATATAGACAAAGAACCCCAAAAAATTAGTCCGTCCATTGAGGACCGCATTTCGACGGATACGCGGGATATTTTTATGACGTGTGAGGTCTGGGCAATACTAGCTTCGAAAGCTCTCCATCGAAAACAAGCGTGTGAACGGGTTCGAACGGCGACAAACGGGTCGCCCAAGAATTGGCCGACCACAGCCAAACGGCAAAAGTTGTTAAAACGCTTGCCAAATTTTGTTTTACCATAAATTATGTATTAATTAGCAGCGTGTTTCGATTACGGCCGGCAGTGTGTGTTTTTCGATTCCTCTGCACGGCGCGGCAAGCGGGAAGTGGAACCGAATAATCGAACCTCACCGATCGGGCTCACGTTTATTTGCATTTCAATCGAAAAGGTACGAAAACTAATTTCCACCGCCACAGCCACGGTGATACACAGCTCGGCGGTGCGGGACCCCGACGCAACCCCGGACGCTTTAATCGCTGCCAGCGGTGAATAATTTATTGGATCCATCAATTTCAGGGATGAGGAATCCTTTTCCCCCGGTGCGGGCCTTCCCAAATATGGTCGCTAAAGTTGGCCCGGGTTTAGCGGGTGGCGGCACCAAAGTGGGGTGGCGTGTGACGGGTGCTGACTTTATGACTTAACAATTCGTTAACATTCCCTCCGAAGGAGGAAACAACCGACACAACCGATGTCCTCGACCGAGCGGATCGTTGTGGGGTCTTTCGGTGGGATGGTGTGGTTTTTTTTTTTGTTATGTTCTCGTCTATCGTTCCTCAGTTTTATATACCCCCTTTTGGAAGCCATTTGGACCCCCAGCGATGATTTTTATCGTGTGAGATTGATTGGCCCCGCAGCAGACATGAAACGGAAACGCCGCGATCGGAAAAGTAGTGTCAATCGCAACACTTGCGCGAAATTGATTCCGGCAAGCTCGTGTGGGTTTAGTGCGTCAAACACTGTTGGCACACACGGTCGTGGTAGCGAACGGTCATAACTGAATAAGTGAAATTGGAAGGTAACTATGCTTTCAGCGGTTCATTTTAGACACGTGCCCACAAAGTTTGCCAACAGAAAAAGGATAAACATCCGCGGTTTGCGAGCATGAAGAAATCAAATCATAAGCTGCTTGGTTATTTGTGATCTCGAACCTAGTTGGAAGCTCCTAAACACAACGCCGGAAACAGTATGCTTCGCGCGTGGTCCGAAGTCCGCACTGTTTTGCCCACTTCCCGTCACTGATAGATGGGATGGGGAGGGGAAGATATTTCGTGTTTACTTTCTCGTGCTTATTTGCCAACGGGTTAATAAGAGCGTAGACGGCAAACGTACAAAACATTAAATTAAAGTTGAGTAGGTGGTGTGTGCTGTTGGTGCGTTGGTTGATCGATGAGTTGATCGTTTCATTTTCACTTCTGTCTGTTCATGTGTGTTGGAATGCTTGTGCATTACAAATAATGGTGAATTTCAGGGGTTATTAAAGTTGAAAAGTATAACAAACATATATTTTGTTATTCATAGTACCGAATATGTCAAAAGCTTATACCATGGATAGGTATATTACTCTCTGTTTCTCTTTTCTCTTACTCTCTCTTTCTCTCTCTCTCTCTTTCTCTTTTTCTTTCTCTCTATCCAATTGTCTAATAAATTCTTTCTTTTAATTATCTCTATTTCAGTCCTATTTTGTTCCTATCAAACGAAATCATACTGTAATTTTATTACAAGAGTGTTTCATACCACCAAAGCCACGTCACTTCTTAAGAAAATTACACCTCGCTAGAAGGAGCTAGCCCAAATGGGTTATATTACCAGCCCAAGCATGTGAAAGACCACCGCTATTATCTTTAAACCATAGGACTGTCCTTAATTTTATGCTGTTATATTTGTACTAAACTAATGTAAACATATCTAGAAACATATGAAAGAGGACGTTCATACTTAATATGATATGTTCAGCAGGAAATCAATTAATACGCGTTTTATTTAATTAAAATTAAATTCCCCAACTACGCATAATTGTAGTTCGTAACTAATAATACTTTGCATAAAAGTGCGAGGTATTTTCGATGTGATTACCAAAGAAGTATATTACGAATTTAATCGAATGGGTTGTAGTTAACATACTCTTACTTACGTAGCTATGGTTTCTACAGAGTTTGTTTTACACCATGAATCCAACCCCTGTTCATAGTTAAGCAGGCTTGTTGAAGCTTTTCCGCTGTAAAAGTATCCATTCTCAAACGCAACCCAAAGCGATGATTCGGTGAAAATTTCCAACGGTATTGTTAAACACTTTCCCGGCACCTATAGTTAGCAGCACCACTTGCGAGTAGCCGAACCGGCAGACGAGCTATTTTAAATCAATACTACTTCGATCCCGCTTGGGTGGCCCCGTTCCCGGATGACGATGATCCACGGCACACGGCACAAACGATGCAAACTGATGCGTCCGTTCTTACCCTGCACGGGGAGCGAAAAAAAACGGCCCATTTTCTTCGGCCCAATCCATTAGACCCGTTCCGTGCGTCCGTTAGATGCGTTCTTAAAAGCACTCGTTAGGCCCACCGTGTATTCTCCGACAGGGAAGAGAACCGGAGGGAAAAAAATCCGCTAATGTGTATCAACCCTCGGCAAGAAAATGGTTCGGATTTTGCTTAATCGATCACGGGAAGTCGACCGATCGAGAGGCGCAGATCGTTCAGCGCGCCGAACTAGCGCGCGTGCCACTGCCGGTTTAAATTAGAATGCCCCGAGTCCCGTACCAAGGTGTGTAGTGTTGTTTCTGGTGGTTCTAACGCTTCACCAGCGAGTTCATCCGTGGGCGAAGGTTTGATGGTGTGTTTTTATTTTTCACTTTGATGCCCTTACCCTTTTACCTCTGCGGTTTGATTGAACCGGATGCTAACGTTTATCGGTGCCGTCTTGGGTTCAGAATTGGCTACTATGATCGCGAGGGAAACGGTTTTCTAGAATGACGTCGTTCATTTGCGTTCCGGTAATTGGAGGTGAAGCTTCAACTGTCATTATCTACTGTTTATTTGCCAAATTGCCGGTCCGTTTCAGAGAGTGTTACTAATGGTGTGGAATAAACCACCGTTTGTATGTATTATTGCACTTCAATTGTATAAAATTGGCACATTTTATTTGGGTCGTGCGGGAATGTTCCAAGCAATGCAATTATTTCGTAGGTACATTTTGTTTTTTTTCTCTCTATTTTTGAAGCAACAAGCAAATGCATACAGAACGCCGGTAAAGATAATTTCCTTCGTCTGGCTTTTTTTCCGGTGCTTGAAACCGAAAGTAGCACAATCTAACACGGCACTAAAAAAATTCCAGTAGCAGTCGTAAAAAAGAGCCCGAATTGTGTCACCCGAATCCAGCCGCGCCCGTGTTCGCATTTGTCACTCGGGTGCAGGGGAGGTGATATCACTTCAATGTCAGCAGCAATTATCACATGTTTTTTATCGTCGTTTTCTCGTTGATACATCCGCATCGTGTCGGGAAGTTGGACGGGAAAGCAAGAACATCCTCATGAGGAGAAAGAAAAAAACGATCCCACAATCAGATCATGCGGCCGGCACAAGGGAACACTCGGAGCATAATGTTTCCCGCAACCGAACTTCCCGTGCGCAACATGACGATAAGCAGCCCGACATGTAAGCCAGCCGGCACTTGTCGCGGTGGGCTTTTTTGTCTTTCGCCTGCAAAACGAACAAACTCCAGACGGGTGCCTTTTTGGGTCGCCGCGACGACCCATCCTACCCATTCCACTTTCACGGCACGTACGTCCTTTCGGGCGTTCGGCTTTTGGGCTCGCACGATCAATTTATTGTGCAACATAAAGTGGCGCCTAAAAAGTCATAAACTAAGTAACCGTCGAGCAGTGATGCAGCGCTCTCGAGCGTCCATCCCGCCGGAGGGTGGAACGAGCTTGAGCTGCTGGTCTGGTTCTGGTTCTGGGGACCAGCGCACACGGCACACGGTGCATTGGCGGTTGAGATTAGATCGGATGAGATAGCACGATTGGTTTGCATGTGCACGGGCCGGCTTTACGGTGCAATTTGGTCGGCAGCAGTTGGTTTTGTCGGTTCTGGCGTGGTTGTTCCGGTGGATTCGATGCGAAGACGAATTCATTACGCTCGCTCTGAAACGGGTGGGAGCGCTGGGAGGCACACGTGCTGTAGCATCTTCGGTGGTCTGGTTAAGGGTTGTTAGTTTGAACATAAAAACCAAATTGTACTTTATCGATTGCCCGTAGGACGAGAGCATTACTAAGGGAGATAAAGGATGGAAATTACACTTGTTTAATAATGATACTGCATATAGATTAAACTAATTATGAAACATTATCTTATCTAGATAGGAGATATTATTTTAATAAAGGTTAAATGAAGAAAATTCTAGCCATAAAAAACGCTTGCAATACTAATAAAAAACCTTATAACACTTTATCGCTCGTTATTTGGATTAGTTTTAAATTGTATCGAATTCCTATTATTTGTTCTTAATTCTGTTTAGAAAAATATAGCTGGTGATTAAACTATAGGATGTTCAATCAAATGATTAGTTGTAAATTTTTGTAGAGTTTATCTTAAATTACATGTGTATATTACATTTTATTTAATTTTACTCTAGCACACCACTAAGAAGAATTCTAGACTTCTAGATCTTTCTTCTAGCAATTTTAACATATCAATTCAAGAGCATTGTACATGATATTTCTGGTTACATTTAAAGCATTCGAGTATCCAGAGAATGTTTTCAAATTTAAAGAGCATTCTGATTCAAATCGGTTTAGTAATTAAACTCTAATGAATTATGGTTTACCCAATATAGTTATGTCATGTTTAATTATGAAACTCGAATGTAGGAGTGAGTAATATAATCTGTACCTTTAGAGAAAAATTAATTGAAGTTACCTATGTAGCAAACCTGATATTAAAGTAAAACGTTTGCTCGAAAAATTTAAATGTTCAATTAAGATGAATCTGGTGTTAGTTAAAGTTATGTAGTGCTACGTAATGTCAGTTTTCGTTTATTAGGTTCAAGGTTCGTAATCTACGCGAAAAAAGATCAAAAAAGATTTAAACATATCATAAGACAGTGCACGATGCTCAAAAAGTTGATATTATTATGTTTACCTTTAATATTTATATTTGAAGCATAGCATATCCATAACCATAAGTAGTGGGCATTTGGAGTAATAATACTAAATTTTGATTTACATAGTGTCCTGCTCAAAACTAGTAAAATTACGTTTTTGTATGTTTATTATTATTAATGAAATGACTTTGTTATCTTACGAATATTTATTTTTAATGTTTCTATGATATCAAGTAACATATGCGTCATAAATCTTTTTCTAGAAAATCTCGTAATTCGGTTCATAAAAATAAGCATTGTTTTTTATAAATAAACATTTAAATTATAGACATGCAGTGGAAATATTTGATAGAGATTCACCCAAAAAGATCTTTTTGAATTTTTATATAGTTTGTTAGAAATAAAATTTGCCTTAGCCTATTATTCTGGTTATGCACTAAGGCTAGGAGCGCAAGAAACCTTTTTACACGACAAAAAACACACTTCTCCGCAATATTAGCATTTGTCACCCTTTAGGTACACCCAACGCTAATGACTTACTGTATAAAGCCACTCGAACGTCTATTACTACCCGAACTCGACCCGGCCGTGAGGCAGCAACCGATCATCTTTAAATCGTCAGCACCACCGTAACCAGCACCAGGTGACAATTGGGATTAAAACAAATCCAACCCCTCTGTGATAGCCAGTACCAGAACGGCTACCTCTTTCGCCTAGTTCTGATACAAATGCTTGATGGTTCGTGGTACACTTTGAAGTGTTTAAGACCTCCTTGCAATCGCTGCCCGTGCCCATCGCGGGATTTACAACTAAAGTTGGACCAACCACGTGGACCACCGAAAGGTGTAATTGTTTTATTGCATCGGTACTTGAGATTTTTGCGCCCTCCCGGCTTCGAGAGGCTGTTGTAGGATTTGCAGCCTGCGGCAGACGTCGATCGGCTACCCCGATCGAACCCGACGTGCAAAGTGTAGCATAGTGGGTAGGCAAGACTGACCTCGAGCACACCCGGGTACGAACAACGATGAATCGAGTCCTTGCTGGGAAAGCCCCCATTCAACTGGAAATTGGAGGATGGGATTTCCAGAACTGTCTATCAATGCACCAAATGACCCGGTATTGTTTGCGACTCCTCCCAGCAGAACCGATTGTGTGTAGTGCTCGAGTGGACGAATTTTGCGGGTAATGGCATAACTTCTTTACTGCAAACAGGTTGTTTTTTCGCGCATGGGCTAAACTTTCTGAGGGTTTTAGAATATGCACGCAGATGTAGGTGCAAAATAGAACATTTGGTAGAAGTAAACATGCGCTTTGTAACATTTTATACTTTATCAGATGAAATTTAAGCTATTTGAGGGATGATTTTAGCCATCAATAATGTTAAGCAAATTAAATTTTTCTGACCGACTGGATATGATCTAAATTAATTCGATACAAAAAAAACATCTTGGCTATGTGAGATAAGCCTGATTTGGCAGGTAGAATCGGAGTAAAGTTGCTTGAACAAAGTTGAGTCTATCTTTTGAAGTTTAGCGAATCTTTGAATATGTTTTAAAATAGTTTTACAGTATTAGTTTATTGATTTTATTACATTTAATAGTTTGATCTTTAGTTTTGTTGATGGAAGTATAACCTCCAAGAAAGGAGCTCAATCGTATTACTAGTGTTATTCCTTAGTAATACTATTTTTGCACAGTATTTTAAATGTAATGATTCCGCACGCCAGTGCGAGTTGCAAAATTCATAGCATTATTGCTATTACACATAAAGCTTCGTTATTTTTAAAGTAAAAATAGTTTTGTGTGTTTGATTTAACTTTAACAATTCTTATTTTGGAGTGTTTAAATTAAAGACATGAGCTTGGTTTATATTATGTGCTATAACATGTTTCTTTATAACTTCTCAAACATGCGCTTGAGTAAAGTTCTTCATTTTTAAAAGCAAAGTGACCAGAAAAGAAGGATCGGTAGATTCGAGTGTGTAATAGTATTTTACGCACACCATCTTTTCATGAACAGAAAACACGCCTACTTTGTTTTCCACCCGCACGATGCGAGCGTGTTGAAGCAGAACCGAACTGATGTTCCTTTTCATTCGCACCGAAAAACTCGTTTTGGAGACCCTGCTCGAGTGAGTGTGTGTGCGTGTAGCATAAAAGCATAACATGTTGACGACGGTGCGGCAACATCGTGGCAAGATGCGTCGCAAGAATTGGTACGGAATTTATTATCCGAGCGAACTTGGTAGCAAGCGGGTGCGTGTAGCTCTGCTTCGTATTGTCTTAGAACCTTTAATATTAACTCAAGAACAGGTCGTGTCAACGTTGTGAGAATCGTTTTATGATTGTGTATAAGTGATACCGCATGAAAGTTTAGAAAGTGATGTATTATTGAACTCAGTGAACGATTTACAATACCAGAGAAGCAAGGCAAGTGAGAAAATCAATGAAAAGTGCACTTCGTTGTAAGCTGAAGACTTACGAGTGAATACAGGAACAAGAACGGATTGAACAGAGTGTGTGTGTGTGTGTGTTGAACGAAAAAAAACAGCACAAAAGTGCATGCGAGAAGTATTACAAGTGTATACCGTGTATAAGCTGCATTTCGAGTGCAACTCTCGTTTCTAACCGTATCAAGTGCAACGACCAACATCAGCACAATGACCGCCGATTTAATGGATTTACGAATGCATCATCACCTAGCACTCCAGACGGAGTTCTACCGGATGCAGATGCAGCGCTTGCCAGGTAAGAATTGGCATCGGAATTGATACATCGCGGGCCGAGTTGATTGACATTTGCTTGCAAGATACTCCAGTCTGAAAAAGGGTCTAAAACAAATCCACACATGCGTTCGAGCGGGTGTGAAACGCCTTACTTAAGCTATCAATCATTTGGACGGCGGACGCTGTTGTGCTGTCTTCCCGACGGTATTTTTACTGTTTTATTTCCTCGTCCAAAGGACACATGTCACGGGGAGAAGGCAGGAAGAAAACTTTCGGAATGTTTCGCTTTAAAACGAGCATTCCACCACATAGAATACGGGAATTTGTTTGTTTTGCATGAAAGAGAGGGAGAGTTCGATTACGAGTTTGAAGTGGCTTTTCACCGACGGCGTTTGATCGATAATGTTTTGTCTTTTGCGAAATGTGAACGAAAAGCGTGCAAATGGTTGGCGCATCATACGCGGACTCGAATTAATACTCCTCCACGATTACAATCACCACGAGTGTGAACATCAATTAGCGATGATTTGTATGGGGATGTTGGTGTGAGTTTATGTTTCAATTATGTTATTATTCATCGCTTGGGATGGAATGCTGTTTGCTATCTCACATCCGGCATGAATTTGCCATTTAAATTCATTCCAATTCCGCTGGAAGCCTTTCGCTCGTTGAAGCTTTTGAGCTTGAGTTAATCAAAACATTTGGGTGTGTATTTTCTTTGCTTCTTTCTGCTTTTGTATCTCTACACTTAAACTTCCACCAGAGAGCATAACAAGCGTACCGAATCGGGAAAATAATGACGTAAATATCGTAATCATTAACACCCCTGGCAGTCTAGGATGCAGTGAGGCGTTTTTGAAGAGATCTCTCTCCCTCTCTTTCTCTCTTTTGATTCTCGAATATGAAATCGAAATATAAAGCCAAGCACCCCACCAGTACCGTTCCACCACGTGTTTCCGCGTCGGAACCAGAAAAAAAAACAAACAAATCAAACTGTGAAATGAGTTTCACCGGTGAGGCCCTTCCGTACTAATTGTCCGTGCGTTCCTTTCCAGATCCGTACCCGTCGATGCTACCGGTGCCAGCGCCACGGCCACTGATGATACCGCCACGCTACAACACCCTGCCGGACGTGGACATCAAGCTACAGAATCGCGATCTCTGGAGTCAGTTCCACAAGATCGGCACCGAGATGATCATCACTAAGAGTGGCCGGTAAGTGTCCCGAAAGGCGAAGAAAAATGGGAAACGAACAAAACAAAAGGTTTTTTTTTGTCGATGGCGCCAAACTTTACAACCCCGGCAAGGGGAAACCTTGACCCTACCACCGGGCATACCACCACTTGACGTTGCAGTAAAAGCAGCAGCAGCAGCAGCAGCAGCAGCAATGGCAACAGAACGCAACAGGAAAAAAATACGAAAAGCTGTCACTTCCTTTCGGTGCAATTCAATGCAATCGATGCTTTCTCTCTTTCTGGCTCGCTCGCTCTCTCGTCCTGGTCACTGAGAACAACCTTCACGGGATATTACAGAGACACCATAATCATAATTCTTGCCTTCCCCGGTTTGCGCCCGGGTGTGAAGCGCCCTCAGTCCCTTGGCCGGTCGGTTCGCTTTCCTTGTTAGCTTCACACGTTCCTAGCCACGGCGAGCCCGAACGTTTGATTTTTAATGTGTTTTATTGGTGCGCTTCTTTTTGTTTTAGCACGCTCATAAAAGACGCACACACTGTCAAGCGCACACTCCAGGGGATCCTGATTTTTTGTTGTTGTGTGTGTTGCTGCTATCCCCGCTGTTATTTAAGTTCTGGCTGTAGATGATATTTGACGTGCGGCTTTCTCGAGTCGTTTCCGTCTGGAGAACGCTGAAACGATCGTTTTTCGGTGTGTTTTGTGCTGCTCTTGCTTGCTTTTCGTCTTCCCATCTTTTTGCTTTTTCCTACGGTTAGTCAAACGCGAATGATTCCTTTGTGAATTGCACTGTCTGGAACAGTTCCCGACCTGGAGCCTTCCGTACGACCACATATAGATCTGTAGCTTATTTGCCCTTCCTGGCGCCAAATTATGTTTATTTCGGCCTGCGGCAATATTCGGTCCGACACGCATACGCGGCTCGATCGGGGCTCGTTTTGATTTGGAGGAAAGTTTTACGATAGAGAATGAAGATTTTGATTTTATTCTATAGTAATAAACTCACTCGATCGGAAGATCATCTCACTTTCACTTAATCGATCGATTGTGATCGATGGGTTAAAGAGCAAGATAATGTTAAGAAAATAAGATTGTGTGGGACTATTTAGTATTGATTGTAAAGAATCTTTTATCTGATCCTTTGTGCGCCCGGCCAAGCAAAGTAAAACTCTAAAGACGACCCATTGCTACTCAGCGTTAACGTGCTTTTGGTCGGTACCGCCGTGTCATGTAGTGTTCATGTTCGCTATCTCTCTTGTCCGGCGCTGGTTGGGTCCGGTCGGGACGAAACGAAGTGTTTATTGTCGGATGTCCCAGCAGGGAGTCTCCCATGATCGGTCGGTCAGTTGAACGCACGGTCCCCACCCTGGCGCCTCCACCCAGCCGATTATTGTCCGTTTCACACGCTACACACGCGATCGTCGGCCGTGCGTTTTTTGATCCGTCGATCCTCCAGGCGTCGCTGTGTAGACTGATTTATATTCGATTGGATTGATCAACAGCGATCCCCGTGCCCGAAACCAACAGCAAATCTCGATCCGATCCGAACGGAGCGGACGAGGAGACTAAAAAAAAGGGGGAAACGAAAATATCGAATCGAATCGAAATATAGTTAAATTTTGTTTTTACGATCACTCACAAATCATAAAAGCTCGTAAACGCAGCGCACCATATAGAAGGCGAGGATCCCCACGTCGGGTTGATAGTCAAGGCAGGCTTGCTGGTGCAATAAAATTTAATTAAGCAAAACACACTCTCGAGATCTCTCCACCTTAACCGAGCTGGGGGGAGGGAAGCTTTAGTGAGGACCTGTTTTTCCGTTTCCTTCGCTGTCCTCCGAACCGGCACCGATACTTTTGTTGTAACGATTGAGCTAAATTGGTTATTCGGGTGGTCGTAAAAAGAACGCGTCGATCGAACGATCAAACGCTTTTGTTTCGTTTATTGTGCGCACCGCTGGAGCTAGACATCAAATGAAATAGACATAAAATGCTCCACCGTTGATGATTCCTTGAACAACAGTGCTTTTCTAGGTAGCGAAAGTTCTAACCGGTTCTAATCGATACCCGCTCTCTTTCTCTCTTTCTCTTCTAGACGCATGTTTCCCTCGATGCGACTGTCCGTGAACGGACTGGAGGCGGAAGAAAACTACTTCATCCTGCTGGAGATGGTACCGATCAGCGACTGTCGGTTCAAGTTCAGCGGTTCGCAGTGGGTACCTGCGGGTGGTGCCGAACCACAGAGCCCCCAGCGCATCTACTTCCATCCGGATGGGCCGGCACTCGGTTCGCACTGGACCTCGCAGCCGATCGTCTTCAACAAAGTGAAGCTCACCAACAACACGCTCGATAGCAACGGCCATGTAAGTGTTCGACCTCGATTTGTTCTTTGGATGTTTGAAAGTTTTTACTGTCTAGATTACTAACAAGCACCCTCCGTATCTTCCCTATATGTTCTACAGATTGTACTGACGAGTATGCATAAGTATCAACCGCGCATCCACGTGATCAAAGCATCGGATGCGACGCAGATCCCATGGGCTCCTCAGCAAGCTTTCACTTTCCCAGAGACAGAGTTTGTGGCCGTTACTGCCTATCAGGTTAGTTTTTATGTCCTTGTTTGCTCCTTCCATATAGCTCCCAAAGTTCTGACTCCATTTTAAATGTTAATGTTTTCAATGTAACTAACAATCCTCTTATTTTCGTCAAATTGTTCTGCTTTCTTTCTCAATAGAACGATCGCATCACGAAACTGAAGATCGACAACAACCCATTCGCCAAGGGCTTCCGGGAGACTGGTCAGTCGCGTTGCAAGCGAAAGGCTGGCCTTCTGATGTCGCCCGACTCCGGTATAGGCAACCGCAGTTCCGAGGACGACGATGAATCCGATGGTCCCGAATCGGGCCCGGAAGCGAAACGTCCTCGCACTAGCAGCCTTGCCGGATCCTTGTCCTCTTTGGATGACAGTGAATTGTCGGTGAGCGATGGATCCTCCAGCGGTACGAGTTCCCCAGTGGTTGTGGATGACTTTGGATCATCGATGCGTCCATCGGCCTCGTCAGCGGCAGCCAGTGCCTTCTACCACAACCATCACCAACAACAGCAGCAGCTTCCTCACCACCAAAGCATGGCCATGCATGCCGGTCTGCTCGCCGTTCATCATCCTCATCTCTCGCATGCTCATCCAATGCTCCAACAACCGGCCGGTGCCACCTGGATGGACCTTATGTTCCCGTCCTTTGCCCGATCTCAGTCGACCGGATCGGGAGCCGGCCTTGAACCGAGCGCTCTCGTCCAAGCGGCCCAACAGCTGCAGCAGTTTGCACGGCGCGAGTTCCAACCGATGCCATCACCACGAACACCACCCAGCTCCACCAACACCGAGGAGGAAGATAGCAGCAGCCACTCGTCTGGCAAGCAGCAGCATCACCAGCAGCACCAGCTACCTTTCAGTATCTCCGCCATTCTCGGCTACGATCGGTAGACATCGGAGGGTGTGAACTGGCTGTTCAAACAGAATCTCTTCGCGGCTACAGCAAGAGCAAGAAAGGTGAGTGGCTTGCTTCATGACATGCCGAGATATGCGAGATACGGGAAAAGAAATGGCTGTGATCTCCGGGGAAGATGATCTTCACTGGATCGCAGCAAAAACAGCAAACAGCTCCATCTTCCATGGTGTGTTTGCACTAAGTGACTGAGCAAACGATGCATCTCTTTGTGACTGTGCGTATCAGCGTGCGTGCGTGCGTGCGTGTGTGTTGTGATTGTTGAGACAGCTTCCAAGCCTACGGGATGAGAACGTTGTTTAATGTTTGTGGTTCGTTTGCCTAGGGAGAGCTAGTGTGTGCGAGGATGTGTCGGGTGTCGTACGTTTGTTTGAAGGTGTAGAAGCAGAAAGAAGCAGAAAGCTCCTCAACGAAAGGGACGCAAGCTCAAACAGCCAAAAACACGTTCACTTCCTCTCACAAGCGTGTGCAATTGGATAGAACTCGGGAAATGGAAGGCGGAATGCGTGCACTATAATGGCTGACCTTTCTGCCATCCTCCGACCCGGTTCTATGTTATATAATTTTATGCGCCTATGCTCCAAATCCAAATTGTACAACGTTTGTACACAACGGAATGTTTGTAGCGCGGTGGTTGAGCGATAAGGTGCGACTGTTAATTATTTTTAAGATCAACCAACTATCCTCAGGAAAAGCCTTTCACAGCAAGCATCCAAACTGTACTATTTTGTTTTATGTTTTTGTATTGCCGCTAATTAGTTTTTTGTTTGCATACATGTCTCTCATGGTTTCACCGTTAGAGAGCTGCGTAACATGTTCTAATGTTTTAGCAGCCCAATCAGTGCAGCGATCCGGAAGTAATTTATTGCGGCTTCAGCTACTAGGAGCATCTTAATAGCGTGCATGTGTGTTAGGGAATGGATTTTTTGTAGTTTTTATGTGCGTACTGTGTCACGCCAGTATTAGTGTTTTTTTTTGTTAGTGAACGGTTAGGAATAGCTAGTAAAGGTATAAGTAGGAGTAATGCGTATCTCATTAGATGTTAAGTATGACAAAGATATTTTATAGTGAGAAATAAATGCAAAATATGAAACAATATGACATTTTGACGTTTTTGTTTAACATAAATGTACCATCCGAAATTCGGCTTTGTATGACAATACCTAAATTCTGGTGCGAATGGGTTTCTGGCCAATGCGGTTCTTTGACGAGTAAAGCATCTAAGTGGGGTTTTCGTTAGTTATTTATCTTGATCCAATTATCGTTGATCCAATTATCGAGCGAATGATCAACCATGTCACTTACTATTGATTGCTTTTGAATGTATCGGAAGTGATTGTATGGCTCAACAAGTGATGTAAAGTCATATGATGTTTTTAATGTCATACAAACTTATGCAAAAATATGCGAAAATTTATTTTTAAATTTTTGTTTTTATTGTAATTTTTATGTTACCCTTTTGACGTCTATATTCAACATGTTCAAATAAAATTGGTTCTGACACTGTAGGAAAGAATCTTTCATTCTATTCCTCGTTATTCTTAATATTTCATCCTTCAGATGATAGTAGCAATCAGTTTCTACTGTTCGCCATTAGTAGAAACTGATTGCTAAAGGAGTAAGGTCTTGATATTAACGAGCGATATCTACCGCTAGTTATCGACTTTAATTATTTGAAAACAGCGAAAGAGAGTGCAACAAAATTTCAAGACTTTTATCAAAACATGTATTGATGTGATTAATTTAGTTAAACCAAATAAAAAAAAACATCTTGGTACTCAGTGTAAAATTATATCAGCTTGGGTATCAACACAGCGACCTAAAGTTACTACTATTTTGTCTGGATTAAAAATGGTAGAATTTTTGTTGTCCGCTGAAGCGTTTTATTGTGTTTTGTTTCGTATTTTCATATTGATTAATCATTCAGATTTTACTTTTACTCTCAAAATAAACAACAAATTTGTATCGAAATGTTGTATCAACTTTGTATGCATTACGAATCGAAAAAAAAAACGCGAAAAATCAACAACACGAATGATGTATGGCGGTAAATCAATCGCCGCTGGGGCTTTGTTGATGATCTTAAGAAAACAAAACGAACCCAACAATCACAGGCAACCAGAAGGCAATGGAGGGACACCGTTCGAAGTGTACACATGCAAAGCACGCGTATCGTTGGTGGTCCTCCACGTGCGCGAACTGTTTTCATTGCTCCCGTCCAAAGTTTTCCCCTCGAAAGAGACAGGTCCCGGACATGCGTAAGGTTTATTGTTCCAAAATGGCGCTCGCAGTGGGGCACGACGATCATTTACTTGGATACGAAAACCACACAACGATGAGGTTTTGAGACAAGCATACCCCAAAACAAGCGTAGTGTCACCGTGGTGGTCTTTGAACGCCCTAGCTCGGACGGAATCCGGTAGCCAGCGGTGTGTTCCAAGTAGAAAACACTTACCAAAAACTCCACTCAACAACGTCGGTAGCAGCATACTCCAGAGAGCGCACGAGGGGGAAGAGGGCCGCCCAGAAGGGGCGATTCATTTGATACTTCTCTCTCCGAATGCTCTTACCCGTCGTTGGAATTGTTTAGATTTGTTTAGACAATGCGGTAAACCGCTGGCGCTAGAGTATGTGCATGCAGGCGTGTAAAGACACGCGCACAAGACAAGGGAGAGGGAGGCAGGAGCACGTGGCTGTAACGATTTGTTGTGGTTAGGATTAGTTTAGTTGAGACTCGAATTTCAACCACCGCTGGTGCGTGATCGTACCACAAAAATATTGTAAAACGCTTGGGTGATCTTAGAACCTGATGTATAGACAATTTTGGTGTTATCAAACGTGATCCCTTGCACCCTAGAATGTGAGCATCAGATAAATTTAACAAAAAATTGAATTCACGCGAAGTGCTAATAGAGCTTAGCTTCTGAGAGTAAGCACGAATGACTTTGTATGATTGTCTTCTTTTATCAAGGATAAATAAGGGACCGCAAATATTTACTGGGCTCTTTTGCTAGCCACTTACGACTCGTATAATTCCAATGTAAAGAGCAACACGATACACGATGAAGCTATCAAGGATCGTCAACGAGGGATGTTTGTTTTAGGATGAGGTTTGGGGTTTACGCTCGCACGATCAACTCCGATAAGTTCTGACCGAGTGTCCGAATTATAGGCCCTTCCATGTGCTACTGTGCGCTTTCCAGCGCAGCCCAGCAATGTGTAAATATTTAGCCCGAAAGTGCTATAATTTGTAGCCTGTTGCATCGTGCTGCAATGTGTTTGCACTGTGATAGACGCATCTGCGCTTCCTGAATACCTTCCGATAGCAGCACGCTTAGCCTGCTCATCATAAGGACCTCCTGCGAAAAGGAATCGCAAACGGTAGCTACGGTTGACGCACGGCGCTGGAATGTTTATCTGTAAGACAAACACACTTTTGGGAACACGCTTATCGCCTTGACAGGATATCTGTTAGGCGAAAGTGTTTAAGAAAACGGTGGCAGTGTTTGCAGTCTGATAGGTTTGAATTTCTTCTAGAAAACCTTCAACATTTGTATTGAGATATGTATCGTAACGTCGCTCGTGAAAGTATAGGATAAATGAATCGTGTTTAAATGTTAACGAAAAAACAATTTTAAATCTTGTAAAGCACCTATGAATTTCATTTCATTTGATGAAAACTTATTGCTATTGCTAAGTTTAATATTTGATCACAATAATTGATTCAAATATTCAAACATGGACATGGTAATTGTTTTGATAGTTTTTGGATTTGATTAAAAAGAGCGAAGCAAATAATCTAGATCTATTAAAAAATCCTTCCTATTTCTGAGCAACACTTTATTTTGTAACGCATAAACGCTTTATTGTATAACGGAAAGGCTATAAGAAACAGTATTTTAGGGTAAAATCGTGCTGAAAAGTCCGTATTGTCAGTGCTTGCACTGATAGACATTTTTAATCTCATGGCATTTCAACTCCTGTAAATACTTGAAAAAATTTAAATGTAGTTTGGAAAACTTTTTTATGTATTTATGAGCTTCGGGCCTTATTCTCTAATTTGAAGACGAAATATATTATAGCAGTTTTGTTAAATCTATACAATGATAACGACAAGATTTTGCTTTTGAAATTTTCGAAAATTATAGAAACAATTTACATTTACTGTGCATTGGTTAAGAGATGTTCAAATGATCGCATGATTGTCAGAAACTAAACCGAAATGAATGAAATATATTTATATTTTCATTACAATATTAAAATGGTTGGATCAATCGATTTTTTGAGTTAGCCATAAGCAAAGAAATGTAAAAAATACATAGTACAAATTGATCTCTTAAGAAACATCTAACTCAGAATACATTTCTGATGAGCGAACATTCATCAAATTCTCCCACGAAAAGTGAAACTGTTCGTGCGAAGTGCACCCAACAGGCTTCGTCTTTGCAGACTGCTAATCGATTCAACCGCTTTGTTCGCTTGCCTGCTGCTCCAGGACGGAATTCTAAGCACTTGGCGTACTTGGCTGAATCCCGTGCGGGCTGATTAAATACTGAGAAAAACGTGAAAAAATCCCAAAAAGCTTGCCAACCAGCAATGGAAAATGGTGACGCGATACAAAAACGCGACGAATTAAATTACCAAATTTTACAAATATTATTCGTCGGTTTTCGGTAGGACCGACGAGTTTTTTGGCCCACCGGACATCATTTATGCGAACCACGCCCGCTGGTTCGCGTTGGGGAAAAATTTCTCAGGAAATTCGTCTGGGGAATTTGGTGTGTTTCGGCGTATTGCGTTAGCGGTTTGGTTTGTCCGTATTCGGAGCCATTTTTAATGCGTATCTTTTGCGAAGAGATGTTTGATTCTACGAATTTCGCACCCCGATGGCGGTTTGGTTGATAAAATGAAGTTCGAACCCATCGAAATACTAACTTGACAAACCTGCTTCGGGTGGTGTCTGTAAGACACTGTTTGGTTTAGTGAGCACTTACCCGTTCTCCTTACCGGGACGAGGTTAAGCATTCGTTTTTGCCACTTCGGAACGATGGGCGGCCGAAACATATCGAAACCCAACTGCTTCCCAACGCGCAGTACCAAACAGTGAATAAATTTGTTTTTGGCCGAATTTTGGCGCTCTACGGGAGCGCTTGAAGTGCTCGTAACCTCAGCTCAACATCCTATCCATCATTAATCAATCTTGAGGCATCAGAAACTCAGCAACTACGTTACGCACTCAAACGCTGCTGAAGTGTCGTACGGTGGTTGGGACATACAAAACCGGCAAGGGGAACTGCCGGTGCGGTTTTGCCGATGGTCTGAGAGGAAAACTTTGCTCTTCAACTCCCTCCCCACAGAAGTGGTCACCATGATTTCCTCGAAAGGGGTTCTCCGGCTAGGCCCATACCAGATGCAGAACGGAGCGAAACGAATTCCACCGAGCGGATTGGTTTCCCCGTTGTGGTTTAAGCTTTTCGAGAGTGCAGCGCGTCTGTTCAAATAGGAAAAATAAATTTACCAATCCCCGCTCTCGACGCGCGGAGTGTTTGAATTTGGCTTTTTGAGAGATACAAGATCGTTTGTTGTTGTTTTTTTATGTGTGTTGATTTTAACAATAACGAAAGCTTGTGCTTGTAGTAAAGGGGAGAGCGATGCAATAAACCGAACGGGGAAAGATGGGTGAGAAATAAACCATGAAGAAACATATCTTCTAACTCAACAGGTCGCTGCTACCAGATCACCTCACGAATACGGCCTCAAACACCGCTGTATCAACTTTCTCAAACAATTCCAATTTTGACACTCAACCTTCAATTTCCTCCATCGCAGTAGGCACATGCTTTGGGCCGTGTTTCTGTGGTTTTGTAGATGCGCTGGCTCTACTGTTCCGCGACTCTGTCGGTTAGCTACCAGACAGTGCACACGGTGCTTGGTGTGTTGATTTTCGTCACGCGACGCGCGTCGAGACGAAAAGGTGTCAAATTTCGTGCTTTTACCCCATTTCTCGGGTTGATTAACGGGCTTACGGTGAACGTTAGGGGATGTTTGCTGGGACGAGAAAAGGACAGGAAAATGGAGAATAGGCTCAAGTTTCCACTGTAATGATCATAGAACGTTCTCAATATCGAGAGAATGTTTTTTTTTAGATAATATTAAAAGGTGTGTTTAAAGCATGGCGAATGCAAGCTTTCGTACACAAAAAAATGAAACAAAATAAAATGTTTCTAAAACAATATACTTAACTTCCGATACGATCTATTGATCAAGCCAAGCGAAAAAAAGTATACTTATGTTACGTCACATTTGGGCTCAAACACAAAATCCATTACTTTCCCATCGAGAAGGTAAACACAGCCACATTTTAGAGCCAAATATTAGTCTCTCGATGTTCAACGGCGGTTCTAGCACAGGTACAAGCCATTGGTGGCTAATTTTACACCTAAGCCTTTAAACTGTCGGTTTTGTTCTTTCGAACTCGTCATCGACAGGCTTCGTAAACAAAACGGCATAACACATCCATTCTTTCCCATTTCGGACATGATCTTTCGATATGAAAACACTCGTCTGCCGTCTGCTGCTGGTCTGATCAAACCGGTGCTCGGCCTCAATTAAGGTCGCGTGTAAATGATACCATCTTGAAAGCTTGCGCCTTTGTGCCGTGCTCGCCAAGATAAGAAACGGTGCGCTAAATCGCGGTTGAACGTACAGATCCGTCTTCTTCGGCCACATTGTTGTGGCCCAACTGCGACGATCATGGCAGATGTTGCGAACACCGGCAAATGGTAACAGTTGGAGCCGCTCGTCCATCGCATGGCGAAGGATGAAATGATATGAGCAGCGTCCAACACGCACACGCGCAAAGGAATATTGAATGTTTGTTTTAGAAATTGGGTTCGGGATCGGGAGTGCTTTGTTCAGCTCGATCAGGGTGAAACCTCCTTTGCTGTCAGGGTGTCCTGAGGACACAGAGCGAAACTTGTTATTAGTTCGTGTGCGTGAATGTTTGCCGATGGGCGCCGCCATGGCAGGTGCCGTCTTCGATCGCTCGACCGAAGAACCTAAATGAAGGAAAAAAAGATCGTGTGTGTATTGAAAACCGAACCACTAATGGAAGCCGCTTCACACAGAAAAAAATACCAGCCTCACCCGATCGGTGCTGCGTTTAATGTTGAGGAGTGAAAATGGCGACTCATTTTCGATGGATTTTAGGGTTTATGTCTTCTACCATCCCCCGTATCGAGTGCTCGATCGGTCGATCGATCGATCCATTTCTTCGTGGACATGTGGGAATTTGTTCGAATGCACCGCTTGGAAAGGGTAAAGCCACAATCAGTAATCCTTTCGATATGTGTATTGTCCCTGTTTGACGATTGAGGGTTGCTTTATTAGTAAGGAAAGTAATCTTTTGTAAAGCATAGACGTTTTCGTAAATGCGATATCTCCTTTTTTTTTTTTTTTTTTTTTTTTTTTTTTTGCAAGTATTTTGATATTTTTTTAATTATTGCGTACAAAAGAAGAATGATAATTACTTCCCCTCGTTTACAAAAGAGATAGATATATAAGAGGTATATCTTCTTCTTCTTATTCTTCTTCTTCTTCTTATTGGCGTAACGACCGAAGTGATGCCTGCCGTTTTACCAGCTTTCTAGGCTGATTTTTTACCACCATAGCTGGTTAGTCACTCCTCGCTAGGGGGAGACGGTCCGAATGGGATCATGGTACCGGTCCTGTCGTGTAAAGGACCGGCGCCGCTACCACTACACCACCGGGCCGCTCGTATAGCTTCTTACATGAGCTTAAAAATATTGTTACAGGTTTGACTCTTTGTTAAGTTCATAATTTAGTAGTAAGTTAAAAAAAATCAGAATAAAACAAATCAACTTTTTCAATATTCCAGTATGGTTCATATTTTTTCAATGACGTTAGCATATATTTATAAATTGTGTAACACTGAACCCTTCATTGCTATATTATATGAAAGTCTATGTTAAATGAAACAGTATCAATATAACTTTATGTATGTTAATGTTTATATTAGCTACAAAAAATGTTATTGGATAGACAATGCTCGAATCCCAAATTTGTCAAAACATTTCTTCGAGCAACGACTCGAAACATACAAAAACAATCGCTTCGCAACAAATACCAAAGAGCCATATTTAATTACTTATTTTGTGTGTAAAATATCTTTTTATCTTTAACAGAGTAATTAAAATGCCAGAATAAAATATTTTTACGAAACAAACAATTCCCGTCCTCACTGCACTGCAACCTGTTATGAAATATCTGTACTATGGTATGAGAAAAAATCCTGGTAAAAAAATAATCGTTTTTGTAATAATGTATGAAAATTCACGTTTTTATGACATTATTCTCGCCGGATTCGCGGGATCAGTGGGTTGGTTGAAGTCTTACCTTGCACATTTTTTCGATTTTTCCTTCTCTTTTCAACAAACCAGACCAAACCATCCTATCGTATGTCTCGTTAAGGTGAGTGCTGAGTTGGCACAGTGTCTGAAATGTGGTAATAAAATTCCTTGAGTGATTGTAATGAATATTAAATTGCAACGCGCATCACTTGATATCCACCATGTTTGACCATCATATGCAATGGAGTTCGTTTGTATTCGGCGCTTTCGTGTAAATACGGGGCCGCTTTTTTGGTCGCTACTGCTTCCTGCCACCTTAGATCATCTTGTTTTCCCACCTGTCAAACCGTCGATCAAGTGTTCAAACGAGTTTGTCACACAACGTCCCCTGCGGAATCCACAAAAACTGTCTCAGTCCGTTTGGAATTTTTGTCCATCTCGTTGGTTTATTCGATTATACTGCTATCGATTGTGTTCGTCGTACAGAAGGACGCTAAAGGAGAATCAATATGTACGGACTAATTAATTTGCTGGTCCCGAATGTATAACTCTTCGTTTGCTGCTATACAGGTAACATTAAATTATTGTCGAAAAAGGTTTATCTTCACCACTAACATGCCCGAGCAGGCTTTCGCGAGGGATGGTGTGAGAAATACCCTCACGGTGCCGTGCCGAATGCCGACGAATCAAAATGCACGAGGCACATCGCGAAAGAGAGCCGGGTACGAATTAATCAATTACAATCGCCGGCGGTCCCCAAGGAGCCTACCCCGCACTGTGGACGTGAGTGGAAAGTCGAGTACGAGTACAAGCCGTGGTCAGGCGATCGAGTACTGTAAACACACTCACTGCAATTACAGTGGAAAACCCCTGGGGAACGGACACCGACGGTGAGGTGGCAATACCGGCGAGCTGGGAAAATTTACACGAAAGAAAAGCCGTGACTAAATTAAAAATTAAATAAAAAAATGGTTACGCGCTAGGTTCTTCGGTTGGTAAGTTCGGTTGGCCAAACGAGGGTTTGTGAAATGGCTGGATTTGGGACACCTTATCTATCTCCGCTTGGGATGTTTTCAAGTGCTTCTCGTTTTATGGTCGGTTCGTAAAAGTCTAAGTACCGGAGCGTAAACAAATCCTTCCTGCTCTTGCCCACAGTGAGGGTTCCGTACTTTGCGAAAACTTACTTAAAGAGCAAAATTTATGTAGAGCAAGGTCCTCGAGAGGGTTCTGGCATACAACCGGTGCCATCTGCCGAAAAACCTTTTGCTCTCACTCTCCCTTGCCCAAAGCACGCCCAATGCATAATCGCCTTAAATAATTTCATTAACAATTCCCACTCCCGTCTGTCCGTTTGCGCTCGGGTCTGAGATTGCTGGCTTACCACCCATTCGATGCGTGTGGTGTGCTCACGCCCGCAACAGGTCCTTTTACTGCTGCTCGTGGGTCCTTCTGTCGCTGGCGGCATCGAGCATTAATAAACGCTGGCGGCAGACGTATTATGCTAATTATTATATTGCCCAGGTTTGCAGAGATCTGTCTGCACCGGGTTTGAGAAAGGGTCTGGATGCCTCTTTTCCACCCTTGCCGGCACAGGATACCGTACCCGTTCTGCGTTTGTGTGCATGTGTATGTTTCTCGAGGCCGAACTCAGGCTCGAACTCACTCGAACCTGATCGTAGAAGTTAGGGTGCGGGATTTCGAGGCGGATTTGGATGCGTTGTTTACTCAAGCGATCGTCTTAAGACGCCAGTGTGCGCAGCAAGAGTGGCGCGCTGAGTCGTGTGTCACTCTGCGGATTTATTACACAGAACAGCAAGTAAGGAGCGGGCGGGAAAGATGACCGCTAGCATTCGAACACGACAGAGCATCGTCAAATTTCGGTGTATGATTTACGATCGGATTGCCTTTTGGAAATTGTTGTGTAATGTACGTTTTCCGCATAAAAGTGTAATGATTTAGTGGCAGTAAAACGCAATGGGTCTGTCTGATTGGTGTGTATGCAAATGGTAGATGTTAGTGAGTCATTAGATGAGAAGATGAGTTTATGAGCCAGAGCACGGGAGTGCTTTGGTAGAAAAAAATGCTGGTCTACGGTAGACTCCACTCAAACTAAACTGTAATATAATTAGTAATTAAAAATACAGCGCTCGAAACCATAATTGCTGTATTTTATTTAACAAAAATGTTATATTTATGCTTCTATAGTATCTACTTAGTGAGAACTTCTTGCGCCCTGATTTATTTAGGTGCAGGTAGGAGTTTTATTGCTGTTCCAGTTCTATTTGTGTTAATTCTGTTTTGCCGTACCCTAACAAGAAGAAAGGAAGTGTTGAACATAGATATGGCTTATTGTGTTCAAATACAAAGATGCGCTAAGATGTCCATAATTGTTTACTTTCATAATCAATTATGTACAATATTACACGAATAGTCATTAGTTTTTTTGTAAACTAAGAATTTTTATAAGAATCGATGGAATCATCCGAAATTGAAACAAGATCGAGTATAAAGCAACATAGTCTAGTAAAAAGCTATAACGAAGGTGAACCTAAAAAATATAAGCTTATTTCATCCAAATAAAATAAGTTTATAAATATATAAGTATAGTTTTGCATTGATGATTTGCAATTCTTCCCATTTAAAAAAAAAAAAAATGCTGAACCATTGCATTCCATTACTTTATTCTGCAAAATCAGACTAGAGTTGAACGACGATCAGATGATATTTTGAATAATATCGACCTTTTGATATTAATATGTACTTTTGTATTAAGTTCATACACACATTTGGGCTAATTCGACTGTTTCTTGTACATATTTGCACTGAACAAAGATTAATTACTTACACGGTTAGTCATATCGAAGTCAAATTAGTTTTTTCGTTTTCCTATGTAAGCTGCCTTTGTTTTTAGGTCGTTTTAATTAAACCTATATGACAAACGTTGGACCAGTAAAATGTCCTCAACTCTAATCAAACGTCTCGCAAGCAACATCATCGGATTTCGTCAATTTATTTATACGTTCGTTTGTGTTCAACAGTTTTAATTGATTATGATGTAGTCCACCCGAAGATACGACCGATGGTGTGAGCAGGAAAAAAAAACCTTGAAATGCAATCGTCTTCGTCGGTGCAAAAGCGTTTAATGTGCGCCGTGACACCTGCGTGTTCCGTGGCACAACGAATCGACGACGATGATGAAGATGATGCCCGATAATGTTCCTGGGGAATGAGTGCGAGTGTTAAAATTTTAGCACACAATAAAACTCTTCGGGTCTCGACTGGTTGGAGGTGGTTCAAGCGTGTTCATCGGTTGACGGGGTGGGTTGGGATGATCACCTTTCCGAAAGAAGTATAATCGTGTTGGCGAACGTCATAATCGTCTTCATGCAATCACATTCAAACAGGCGGTGAAACCGTTTTGAAATGGTGATTAAAGCCGTGGTGGAATCGAACGTTAGTTTCAATCATGTCACATTGGAAAACCATCACTGCGGGATGCGGTCAAAAAAGGAATTGTATTCGTTTTGGTGTTTTATTTCTGCTTTACTTTGTTGCAAACAACAACTGTAAAAGAAAATATGCTCAAAATGGTTGCTATACATGCGATTACTGCGAGTCGAGGCGAAGGATCGAAATTATAATGGTTTCATTGCCCACGATGGTATTAAGTATGTACTAATTAACAATCGTCTATGCGTCTAATATGCCATATTGGACCTCCCATCTAGCGGCATCGTGATACCGCTCGTCCACAAAAACTTCCGCTTACCGTCGCGGTAACAATGTCTTCCCCAACATCGAACGTGGCGCGGCATTTATTTTTTTATATACGACAATTCTATGGCCAAAGTTTTCGGTCGTGCCTTAGTCACGCTGGTCGCGGAACGCGAAATGTAATTATCATTTACGATCGGGCTGGTTCCTTTTACGATCAACTTACCGCTCCAAACCGTGGCTCGTTCCCCATCCACCAAACTAGCGCACCGCACGCAAATATGGGTGATGATTGATTTTATGGCCTTTGGAAAATTTATAATTCATTTAATGCTGCATAGCCGTTTCGTCGAGGTGACGAGCCGTTTTTGCGACTGGGTTGCGTACGATATGGACAACCGCACGCTAAAGGTTTGCCGAACGTTTGCCGAACGAGGATGTTTTCTATCACCTTCTGATCAAACGAAGCTCCGAGAGGCTGGTTTGAGCGTCAAATCGATCGTTTAACCGCCTCGAAAAACTGTGATTCGCTTGAGGCGAGTACAGACACCAAACAAGGGCTGTTATAATTTGATGCATACTGCTAAATACGGATATTGTTGCAGCTTAATGCCGTTGCCTTAATCAGTAAGTCAAGTTTCTTTCAGAGGCAGTAAGGATGGAGACGAGTTTTCCGAACCAAGCGATCACCATCTTAGCGGGAGCGTGGGAAAAATTTGTCAACGTAAGAAGAAGAGGACGAGATCATTTAAACCCTTTCGTCACACAATGTGAAAAACGTAATTAATAGTTTGTAACAAATGTTTCAGTTGATTTTTTTAACAGACTCATTCCTATTCAGTCATGATTTAAAATTTTACTGTTCTTGGTTCAATTTTTAATTTTTGTTTTGATCTGCTTATATTCAGTAACAATAATATCAGCGAATTATAAGCTCAATAACTCTGACTGTTGTTTATTCCTCGTTATGTTCATTTATGAGAACGTGAACTAGTTCTTCATAATATTATTTTATTTTTTTTCGTTTTTACTAGTTTTTTGTTTTTTAAATAACATTTTAATAGATTGATCTTTCATTCATTTGCTTAAATTTCAAAAAGAATTTGAAATGCGTAATTAACTTTGTTCAATTAAAATAAATCATGTTGCAAGTCTTTTTTGCTTATTATTTCTGCTGTTATTATAGTAAATATGTTGCATACTATTTCTGTTGTTGTCGATTCAGTTTAGTTAATGGTAGTATTATAAATTAGATTAACCGGTCATATTTCATAAGTATGGACCTTTATTTAAACACTGAAAAGTTAAATAGGCTCATCGAAACTGATCCATTTGCTTCTTTCGATGGAATTGTTACTTAGCAATTAGACAAACTTGGTCAAACTTCGTTCTTAAGTGCTTCTCACACACGACACAGCGACCACACCGAACTTGCGTTGGATTTGCCCATTAGCGTTTTCACTAATTGGCTCCTCAGCTCAACCTTTCCTCTGCACCTCTCTGCACCGTGTTATCTTGTTACCCGCTTTGGCAAACAGCCGGCTGCGTTTCGCGTGGCATGGGAGCAAAATTCTCCCGCAAATGCCAACGATTACCGGTCCGAATTCCGATGCATCGGTCGCATATCAGGCGATTTACGCTCGAATGCCCTCCGAAACCTCCCTCGGGGACGATCATTTCACGATCAAAACTATCATCGATTTCCTCGCTGAAAAGAAAAAAAAACGCTTTCTGCAACAAAGTGCATCCGTGTCGTAACGCAGCAATGTCAAAGTCAGCATGCGACAGCGATCGATGGACGCGCCCTGGACACCGCTGCGTACATGCTGCAAGAGAGCGGAGGCTGCAAATACACCGGCTAAAGACGTCCGGTCCTGTGTGCGACGGACTGTGCGGACGGATTAACAAGGCAGAGCTAACGCGGGGCCAAACATCAAAGGGGCCGCCTATAGGCCGCGTGTTAAATTATTCAATCACCTTTTTATATCTTCACCCTACTACACCCGGGTGCTCGGAGCGGACGATCCGGAAAGCAGCCGAGTCGAGTCAACTATGTGCTCGTGAAGTATTGTTGAGCGGTGGCAAAAGGGCAAAAAGGATGAAGAAACGAAAATATATGTTACACGGCGGTGAGAGTGTCTTTGGCAAGTTTTTTTGTTTTCTTTAGTAACGTTATCTTTCACCGGAGTAGTACCGTCATACGGAGAAGGCATCATCCCTCATGACTTAAACCTAAAGACTTAACGCTTGATGTGTTTCGGGATTTCTGTATATATACTGTATATATTTTTTATGTGATGAAGTGTTAGACATGTTATATGTGGTTTCGATCAATTATAGTGAAGATTAGATCTTTAGATATAATTGAACGCATAAGAAATTAATATTTAATTTTTTTTTCGCCAACAGCTGATCCAATAGCTGATACATAAATCGTAGCAAACAATCAGGACTATTTTTTAATAATATATAAATTTCGAAAAAAAAAACATTTACAATAAACAAGTAACGTTGGGAGTATCATAAACTAGAAAATAAATGTAAGAATATTCTTCATTTTTCATCCAACCGTCTGTAAATTATTTTCTGCAAATGGTTTTTTTTTATTTATGCAAAGGAATATATTTCCATTTACTCTTTCAAAGCTAATGATATTTTTTTAAATCTTGCAATTGTCTTCAACCCGGAAGAAGTGCAGATTCTGTTGATCCGTGAACGGATTTTGTTCTATTAACATCGATAGATCTCTCTCCGCACAGCATATTTTAAAAGCTCGTAGAAACAGCTGGAATGTGTAGAATTTATCAATCCTACGATCCACTTCGGTGATCGGTGACTTTGTTAAGCCTCCTTTCCAGGCACCCTACCTGCATTCGGTAGCATCAAACAGACAATCGGCGCAATATCAAACGATCTTCTCGCACGGGACTCATGGCGGAGATCGCCGACTCCGTCGTAGCCGGTGGCGGTCGGGTGGAACGACCCGGAGCTTGATGCCGTGACCCAGCGCACTTCAGCGGCAGCGTAAGAATCGGCAGATTACCGACGCCAAGGGCGATAGGTACTTCAAGCCTTGGTGTGCACTCCACACCGGCAAACGGCTGCTGGTTTTGGGCCTTCGGTCTCCGGTCCAGTACCGTTTTGCGGATTATCCGTCACGGGGATATGCGCGTGGCATTCGGGGGTTTCGGCTCGCAGTCGGTTTAGAGACGACGCCGACGAAGTACGTCGTGCGTTGGTGGGAGCTTATAAAGGTGTAAGGTATGGTCGGGTTGCGAGTTTTCAACCGGTCGATTTGAGCTAGACTCAATTTCTTAAAACGTTTGTTTGTAAAATTTATACTTTCGTGGCTGAGTAAAAGTATCGAAGAAATTCAGTTACAAAATCATGACTTCATTGGGGGGAGGGGGCGGGGGGATTAACATTCTACTACGTCAAGGACAAAATAGAAAATTGCCTTCATTTTGGGTATCGTTTTTTTTCGATATAGAGCTGCATTTATTACAGCTTTTCTGCTGAAGTTTAAATCCCGATGTTGAGCCTGACGTAAAACAGCTTTCCGACCACCTATTCAACATCCTTTGAAAAAAACTGTAGCTAAACACGGGGCGTGAACCACACGTTCACGACGCGGCTAGTAACACAAAGTCCGCCATTTCTGCCCCAGCGCTCAGCTTTCTTGGAGCGTGGCTTTAGATTATGCACGTCGAGCGACTATAAAAGCGACCCCACGGTATGTTCTCGAACCGATCCAACGACCGGCCAATCGAAACTGGTTCAACAGAGCCAGCAGTTTAAGACAATTGGGCGCGACGAAAGCGTGCCTCCAGCGTGTTTCTCAGGTCGGCGTCTAGCAGCAATAAAATCGTCATCCGGCTAAATTTTCGCCTCCTAGCCGGTGTAAACTAAATGCTACGAAGCTGGTTCCATTGGCACGACGGTCGGAGAAAAAGAGTGAGTGCTTGAGGTTGGCTAGCTATAGTTCGTTCGTTCATTTCCGGTCCAAACGA
The DNA here is from genome assembly GCA_000473445.2 of Anopheles farauti. NCBI lineage: Eukaryota > Metazoa > Arthropoda > Insecta > Diptera > Culicidae > Anopheles > Anopheles farauti. The sequence goes on from KI915044.1 coordinate 4,098,892, forward strand.
TCCCGCACAGAACGCACGAGCGGCGAGTTTTCAATTAAGCCACCTTTCTACCAGCAACCAGCCCCGTGGCGAATCGTATTCGTACCGGCCAAGTGGTGGCATGAGTGTGACCATCTCAATAGTATATGCTCAACCAAGGCTACCCTGTTCGGCGGGGCCTCTGTTTTTTAAGTTTTTGTTATTGTTGCCAATGGTCCCTGTTGAGTAGTGTGTTTTTTTTATTTCACCGGTCAAACTCGTTACGGCGATGATTAGCCGAAAGAAAAACACGAATCGAAACAACCCAACCGCTATTCATTTATTAGCACATCAATGATGAGCACACGGTGTCGGTGATGGACCACCACGATGATTTCTGGCAGGCCGCCGCCACCCTTCCATTGGGTTTGCTTTGTGGACCGCGACGTAAACCATTTCGGGATGTCCTTTGGCGCGAGGCGAACGAAGCGCGAGGCGAGAGCGTGGCAAATCACTTTATATTCGTTGATTTCATCAAGCAGGTATCAAAGATTATCATATTGCAGTAAAATACAATCGGAGCAGAGGGAGAGATTGGAAAGAAAGAGGACGGAATCGTTGTTATATGAAAATTATTGTTTCGGATGGATTTGATTTGATATTTCATCTAAATATTATTAGGTTACCTAATATTTTAACGAATATTACGTTTATATATTAAAATATTTACAATCTGATAGGTAAGGATGCACCTGAAGAAATTTTGTTATTATCTGTAATATCCTGTGCTCTTTTGTTTGCATTTAAAACACACCCATAGTTAAGCGGGTCAAAATAACTATATTCACTCTGAATAAACGTAATATTTTTTCGTAGCCTTTTATCGTAGCTTGTTAGAACTCTCTCAATAAAATAGATTCAATAGAAACGCTACCCTAGCACGCAATCGCTATTGAATCCTATTGAAGCTATACAAACACTTACTGAATGTTGTGTAGGAACGAATAATCAGTTATAATTTCTTAAAAAGTTGTGTTGAGTTTTCGTTTCGTCCAAAACCAATCAAATGGAGTAAATAAGCTGTTTTATGTAATCAATAAACTTTATATGTTTTTTAAGATGTGAGCGAACCAATAAAAATGCAGATCGAGAAGCACTCGCTAATGCCTACGATCACAAATCGAAACATGTACAAGACTAGAATATACATGATACAAGCTATGCTGTTTTCTACACAACGTAGCACGATGATGAAATAAATTGAGACAATAGTTCACAATTTTTGACATTGTACTAGCTCCCGACCGTTTCCAGATAAACTGTCGAAGATGTTCTGCAAACGTATTCGCCATCACTTCTATGAAAAAGGGTCTTTACCACCCTTAACACACCGCGTTCTCGTGGACCGTTCTCCTGCTGCCCGGGGGTTTCGACAGGAAGCAATTATAACACTCAACTCGTTCTTCAACAATAGAAACGATGATAGAGTCATTCACAGAGAAGAAAGGAGGCTACGAAATTCAAACGACCCCTCGGCACGTTAGAGCTATTTTCCGTTTCACTGCTCCCCTATTCCGACAAAACTGTTTTCCCCCTCCTTCCTAGCTTAGTGGTAGACGAGTGGTTCCAAAACAAAAAGCAGCCAAGGGGTCCGCGACCCATGTGGTAGTGTTTTCGGGATGGTCCCTAGCTTACGTACCGGACACCCAAAGATAGTGATCATAGCATAAAGCACACCTATTAGCGAAGTAGATCGAACAGCGCCCCGAAGGAGGTTTCGCTAATCAGTGGTGATCGGCGCTTGTTTCACTGCTGCGGTGGTGAGACCTCCCTTGGGCATTTCGTACGGGAGGAGATTGCGCTTCAATTGACCATTTCCGGCGGCTAGCGCGAAGCGTGCTTATTATCATACGATCGATTATAATGGAAACGAAGTTCCAGAACAAGTGTCTTCACGCTGGCGTGATGAAGGTGATGAGTGGTGGAGGGAGAATAGTTTCTTTTGCTTTGCTTCCATACAAAACCCCCCATAGATATGATTTTGAATGAGCACGGCTCCGGAATCAGTGAGCATATGAATACCCCAACCATTAAGTCAGCTACAGCCGAAATCGTAAAAGTTTTCTTTAGTATTCTTCCCGAACTTCGTCACCCGTCGCCTTGTTTTGGGACCGGAAATTAAAAATGACGAAACGCGGGAAAGCGCTCTAGCGGTGCTTTTCAACAACGTGATAAACTAATTATCGTAGAATACTTTCTTCGACGGCGCTAGAAGGTGCGGAGGGGTGCCCAAATGCTATCAGTGGTGCAAAAAGTGGAGAAAAAACTTGAACGGCCCATTCAAACGCCATTCCGACCGGTTCGTCATCCAGCTCGAGCCCGAGGCGAGCAGGGCGGCCCCTTAATTTCCTGGACCCTGGCAGCCACGGAGTGGACGGCGGCCCACCTTAAGTGACCGTGAAGTCGTGAAATCGATGTGTTTCAATTTTACGTTGACTCATCACTAATAGCCATCATGGGTACCGGACGGCCGAAACTGCGCCGCGGACCGCGGATCAGAATGAATATTAATTAAATGTGTTTCGACTGAGCATTTTTATATCTTAGTTCGTCGTTTTACTCTTACTTCCTTCGGAGGGAAGCTCAGAATCTCCCTAATTTGCCGTTTTTTTTTCCTCTCCACACACACCATAGGATTGTTTGGGTTTTGTGGGTTGGCATCCTTGCCACGATGGTTTGGCTCTTTAACCAGAAAAAAACACAACAAAAAACAATCTTAATAATATTTAGAAAAAAGAAGCGTACCGTACGAAACAGGTTCCACCGGGAATTTCTGAATGAACCCGTGGATTCCTCCCGATCGAGAACTTCAATCCGGCCGGCATATCACCCTCAGGGGGAAGCTGATTCGTTTCGTGCCGGCAATGCCCGGAGACACAACGAGACAGAGAGACAGAATAAAATAAAAAAATAAAACCAAATCAGTCCAAATGGGACCCACTCGACAACTCGTCAATTCTCTCGCTAGATCGGACGCTATCGATTAGCCCACCGCAGAGCAGTGTGCCGCTGCCGCTTCCCCAGCTGCCACCGCGGCTCAAACGACTCGACACGGTCGGGGCGACTCGATTTCGTTTAATGCCTATCAGCTTCCCAATAAAAATCAGTGAATAATGTGTGAAGGCAACTTTTGACACCTCGTTTTCGGATCGCATCCCGGGCGCGATGGCGATGGGACACCCTTCAGGGGTCGCAGCGTTTTCCCACGCCGTAGTTACGGCGCGAAGCACAGAACAACGCCATGAGCCTTTGTCTCGAGAGCATGGCTACCGTTAATGCTGACGACACGACCCAGGATCGAGTCACGCCCGGTTTCGGGGATGATGCCGTAACCTCCTCACGCAGAGCGTCATTACAGTCGTCGTAAACAGATCATGAAACTGATACAATCGCGTAGATTTACTTCTAATTTCTGGTTGAGAGTTGAGCAGCACCGTAAAAAAACACAACGAGAGTTTGCTACGTGCTTCGTTTTTTCAAGTGTTTACACCCCGTTTTATGAGCTAGAATTATGTTTTTGTTTTTGGTTTAGAGGTTTAGATTGATTCACCTAAAATTGAACACATGATAGTATTGGATATGGAGACAACAAGTTTAGAGGTGATGTTGGTTATATAGAATCTATACATAGAGAACATTCAAAGCACCAGTGTCTGCAGAATTATAAGGCGTTTTTTCATACAGGAAATACAAACTTTATTACTCAAGTAAACTGCAGAAACGCTGGGACTGGAGAAAGTGCACAGCTGAAAATGTAATTTCTTTAGGAACAAAGGACCTTTACTAGCAAAGATAATATTACTGATAATGAATGACTTTTTAAGGTCTTTTAAAATTTCTAGTTTTTGTATGTATCATGAATTTATTATGGTTTTAAAATATCGTTGGAGAAATGCATGATTTAAAATTATATTTGCATTGAACGCACAGTTCAATTGTTATTTCCACTACGATGGAGTGGAATTGTATTGGGAATAACTTTCGTTATCTGGTTCAATGTATATTCCAGTAAGCGTCGGACCTCGAATTTTTCTTCAAAAGCGAAGGAGTATCGCTGCAGCTTAAAACTAAGGCACAATACCTCAAACGCAAAGCTTACAAGCTATCATTTAAGACCCTTACCGAGATCTCCTTAGCGGTCGCATTATCCAGTGAGACAGTGAGCCGCAGCAAACCAACAGGCTCCGAGGACTGGCGGTGGCTCCTGTACTCCGAGTTGCGGCGGTGGAATACACTTTAAAGAAAAGAAAAACCACCAAAGAATAGGAACAAATACCTTTCACTCGGATCTCTACAGAGTCCCTACATAGGAGCCACTCGAGTGCTTTCCCTCTGCATTTTGTGTTGCTACGGGTTGGCACGGTGTAAGCCCTCGTTGGAAGCAGCCCGGTACCTTCTAATCTGCATTAAACTGGATTAAATTCTCGAATTAACATAATAATGATATCTGGCTCCGTTTTCGAGTGGATTTCATTATTTCGAGACAAAGTCTGCTACTTGAGATGAACAAAACGGCACGACAATGGAAATGGATCGCACTGACCGGTGGTTGATCCTTCGCTCTCTCTGTATGTGGATAATCACGGTAGTGATCAGTAACAAGGACACGGCGAAGGACACACGGGCGCACGCCCGTAAACAAGCCGCTTACACCGGTAGCAGGACGACAATGATTAGCACAAATGTCCAAGTCCTATTACGCTTAAGTGGCTGCGGATGCGCCTACCACTCGGTCTTAAGAAAATAAAGAACAAATTCCAGCCCAGTTCATTGTCCTTGCTGCGGCCCGAGAAGTGCGTTTTCCTTACCAAGCCATAGTGCACTCAAGTGGGTCGCTTTTGTCGCGTGGGGAAAATATTTGCCACGTACAATGGACCACAAGTACGGCACTCGCAGACACAATGAGAGCAAAGGAATTTGGTTCATTCAGAAGAAGTAAAATGGTTAAGAAATTGTTTCAATTGTTTCCTATTTCAGCCAGTGAACCGAAGAAGGAATAAGGTCTTCTTAAGCAGCAAAGTAAAAAGTGCTCACCAGCACGCCTTGTAAGTGATAACCCATTTGAAGCAGCGTTTTCGACGATAATAAGATGCAGTTACTGTAAAAGGATACCCAGTTCGGATCTAGTTGGCACCGGCCGTCTGGAGTGGCTTTTCGGATTGACCCATTTGCAGATTCTCCCAGCTCGATGGAAAAGAACAAACCCCGGCTCATCTTATCTGCTCTATTCTTTAGTACACAGATGAGTTATAGTTTTATTTAGCTCTCTGATGCGACTCCAGTTTCCAGCAGTGAGCGATCATTACAAGCACGAACTAATGTTACTCTAAAATTAAGGCACTTGATTCACAGACATATTTGGAGGAGGAGTATCATTACCGTCGCCAACCTTATACTAGAGGAGCAAAATGGAAGCAATGCTAAAGTTGATCTTCCTGTCGGGATCTCCGTTGGGATCGGTAGGATCGACGGCTCCCATTTGCTGTGGAGCATCGGTTGGAGTCACTGACGGACTGGTCCCTGTTGCTCTGATAGCGGAAGGACGCAGGACGGTTGGTTTGGGAGACCCTCCCGGACTGTCCGGCGGTACGTTTGTCCGCTCGCAAGTCTCATAATCACTGCCACTGGTCTGTGGAGTTCGTACACTGAACGCCGATGAACGATCGAGATCGGTTGAGTCCGGATTGGAGTGCGTAGGAGACACAACCGGGACCGTGATTTGGCTACCAGAAGCGGGTACCAATCCACCTGGATGTCCTAGAGGTGCACCAACGAATGGTCCTGCCGGTTGTGCGTGTTGCTGGTGAAGGTGGTGATGCTGCACGGGCTGCAGATGATGCGGATGGGGCTGATGCGGATGGTACGGTTGATGGTGGCGAGCGGCAAAGTACGGCAGCATCAGATCCATCCAGCTCGGGTTGAACATCTGATTGTACTGGCGCATCAGTAGTTCGGGCGAAGGTGGAAAAGGCCGAAGGGACGGTTGGTGCAGACGGGGATGCATAGCGGGATGCACTCCCTCGTGTACGGTGCAATCGGACGCGGGTGAACCGTTTGATCTGGGCCGCTTGATCAGCTCGTGCAGGTCGTGGCGATCTTCATCGTCTGTCAACTGTCCACCACCGTCAGGCCCGCCGTCGCCAGTGCCGCCACCACCGCCCATCCCACCACCGGACGAAGAAGACGAGGAAGACGAGGACATCGATGCGTTACAGCCCATCTTACGTTTGCAGCGCGACTGGCCCGTCTCACGAAACCCTTTCGCGAACGGGTTGTTGTCGATCTTGAGTTTCGTGATGCGATCGTTCTGCAGGGGGACAGGAAATCGCGAAAGGGAAGGAAAAGTGGGAGAAGAGAAAAATGTCAAAAAGAATTCTTGTTAGTGAGAACAACTACTAATTCTACACATGTCAATCGTACTTTATACGTGGCGCCAGCTATCGGGACAGGTTTGTTGGTACGAAAAACCCATGAATTTTTGACCCATGAAGATTGAACATTTTCAAAAGGGATGTACAAAAACCATCCCATTTTACCATCATTTGATGGTGCACAAACAATCAGTTTTATCCTAAAATGCATATTGTAAAAAGATCCTGATGTTTCGATTCGACAATGCTTTTAAAACAAAGATACGGAGTGCATTCACATTAACAAAATTTATATTGAAATTATGATCATTTATCAACCTAATTTTGTCAATTTTTACAGATACTTCGGCAATTGCTGTCCCATAAAAAAGATTTCTCATCATGCTTCAATCACCCGTGGTTGTCACATTCAGCTCGAAAAGCTGGAAAGCCGCACCAACCGAGAAACATGCCCCGTATCGATCGTCCAACCGGTGAGCTGGTAATTAAGATCTTTAACAGGTATTAGCAAGCGCGAGAAACAGGAAAATCTTCCCCCGGACCAATCACTCATTTTCAATCCCATGCTTCTCGGCGACGAATCCGGTTTCCGTTTGTGTGTGAGCGTGTTTTTTTTTTGCTCGGTTTCGCTCGTAAGCAGCCCGTTCCAAACGGCTCTGTATCATGTTTTATTTGCCTCCCAGTACCACCCGTTCTGTCCCCAATCCGAATCCGGATCGATCTCAAAAACTCGGAGCTGTCGCCGTACATCAAAATTCGATGTCGGCGGGTGAAACATAAAGAGACCGCCACAAACCGTAAGCCGTTTTGATGGAAATTTTGACTGCTCTTGACGGTGCGGTTGAATTTTTGATGCCTAATGGCGGCGATTTTCAGCCCTATAATGGCCGCTTTTTTAAGTTGCCTCAGTACGTGGAGCAGGGAGCACACTTATCTATTCTAGATAAATGCGGCCGTGCATTCCTTGATGGTTTCTAGCATTGGTACAGCGTTGCATTTCCTATTTTGTTCTAGGTGTTTGCCATCCTGGTTTGGGAGTTGAACCTACCTGATAGGCGGTGACGGCAACGAACTCCGTTTCCGGGAAGACGAACGCTTGCTGGGCTGCCCAAGGAATTTGCGACGGATCAGACGTCCGGATGATGTGGATCCTTGGCTGGTACTTGTGCATACTGGTCAGCACCACCTATTGATACGATTACAATGGAAGAAAAGGAATGCAGCTAGTTAGGAATTTGTTCATTCTTGATTCAGGATCGATTGGTCGGACTTGAGTCAAACTCAAACAAACTTACATGACCGTTATTGTCGAGCGTGTTGTTGGTGAGCTTCACCTTGTTAAAGACGATCGGCTGGGAAGCCCAGTGCGTGCCAAGCGCCGGACTATCCGGATGCAGACAGAACCGTTGGGGACTTTGGGGCTCGGCACCGCCCGCCGGTACCCACTGCGAGCCGCTGAACTTGAACCGACAGTCGCTAATGGGCATCATTTCAAGCAGCACGCAGTAATTTGTGTCCGCATCCAATCCATCCACCGTGAGGCGCATCGAGGGAAACATGCGGCTGTCCGAATGAGAGAGAGAGAGAGAGAGAGAGAGAGAGAGAGAGAGAGAGAACGAAAGCGAAAGAGACATTGTTAGGGAAACGGTTTCGAAGCTACTCCCACCGTGGTTCCTATTCGTCCGGTATGCGTCCGGCTCAGCGAGATGCGGAAGTTGAAAATATCGTATCGAAAGCGGGAGTAGGTGAAAGATAATAATTATGAGACGTGGCTGCAGCCGATGGATTGGAATCGATTCTCCGAGAAAACACAAAGTTGCCTAATTATTGGAATCAGCTCGTCTGTCAACGCGTGGAAATGGGTTGGACTAATTTGAGGGATATTAGTCTTTTCTGTCTCATCATTAACAAGGTACGGGGCTTAAATGTGTTATTCAGTTCTGAAATTTATATGGAGCTTTATTTAAATCTATAAATTTCAACGTATCGAATTAGGTGTTCTCAACACTAGACCACACAAAGAAGATTGTTATGATAGTTATTTCGAAAGACTATACTATCTGTAAAGGTACTTTGGAAAAGAATGTAAATCGTTAAATTTAGAAATCATCCTGCATGCTAAGTTAAATTGTATGGAAAAAACGAATATCCAAAAATTGCTCTATTCTTGGGTGATTCAGAGAAATACTCGCTAACATTAAACAGATATTCTTTTATCAGGTTTAGGTTTGAGAGTAAGTATTTATACGCAAATTGACAGGTAGAAAAGAAATGCCTTTTGACAAGATTGGTTGAGCTTTGAATTCATAAAATTTACTAAATTAATTCAAATTTAGTAAATTAACGAAATTTAACGGGTATGTGAAATAAACAGATTAGAAAAATGATTAAAATATAAAAAAATATCATATAATAGTTAAAATGAAAAAATAAAAAATTATGTTTTCACAACACTAATGCTTCTCTTTTCGAGCCCTCATCAAGACGTCAGCAGGTGATAATTTAAATTGATCTTTCGAGAATCACAATTATCGTGCGTTGATAATTGATCGTAAATTCAACAATACAGCAGCAGAAAAAACTGATCCTAAAAGATGTTGTTTGTTTAAGATTCCGTATCCTCGTGAACAGATGAACAGAGTTCAACCTCGCGATGAATAAATTGCTTTTTTATCCAGCTGGAACTGCGGTTACTCCTGCTGTTACGGTGCTGCTGCTGCTGCTGCTGCTGCTGGCTCCTGATTGCCAGCAAGGCGTCGATTTTGCTTTCGCCAAAAACAAGTAAAAAAGGGCTCAGTAACAACAACAACAAAAAAGCCCCATTCTCATCACACTTCTGCAAGCGAACGTCAATTCCGCACGACGAGAAGGACGACAAGAAAAACCAACAAAAGGCATCAACTTAACGAGATCGGGTCTCAGACCGGGGATGGTGCAGCACGGTGGGTCGCCCGATTTCGTTCGAGCCTTCTCCACCATGAGGAGCCGTATAATTTCAGGTCTGCTAAATTATTATTTCATCGCTACAAATCAATTTTAATGATACGTTTTCACAAATTTTCTCCGGCCCGACTCGGGGAGGAAGGGGAGGGGGCAATCAAGGCTGAAAGTGGGGTGGTTTTTGGAGTGAAATGACCTCCTCCGAGCTTCTTGTTTCACGTGCCCCCACCACCTGCTCTTCCCATTGGAAGTCAGTTAGTACCTTTTTTCGTCGTGTTTCAGTATCGCTCCGATACGTACCATAGCTGGTTGTGTTCGGGTGCCTTCCGCCGCCGAGTTCAGCTGCAATTTTGCGCTTTGTGTAACGAACTCTGTTTGCTTTTTGTTCGCGCGCTCTGGCCAAAAGATGGGCCGTTTCACTTCTACTTAGCTACCACATTTGCATAAGGTAACTGGTGAATCCTTTCCCCGTGTTGGTAGGAGAATGCTTCAGCGTGAAGCCGAAGGTCTGAAATGAGATCGTTTTTTTTTGTAGGTGCTTACTTTGCATCAACGCTCGTTCGCTCCATTGAGATTTCCGAGTCCTGGTCTGGTCAGCATGAACATACACTGAAACACACACTCACACATACGCTTTAAGACCCATTGGGCACCCTTTTCCCGAGCAGCCACCATAAAATTGCACCCTGGCGCCACGGATGAAGCACATAAATCAAAACCACAAACGATCGTACCACCAGCGGCACTAGCAGCACCGCCGGCAGCATCTCTCCGTGAGATGTAACGAGCTGATACCTCGTGGATCATATAATATAGTCTAACAAATAGGTTTGTTAGTTGTTTGCTTTGGGCAGGTTTTCGTTTCTTTCGCCAGAACCCCCTAGAGGAAACGTTCGTCGCAGCTTGACTTATACGCAAAGGCGCGTGTAACATTGTTACGGCTGTTTGAAACCCTGTAACACCCCGTAATTAGTACGATTTATTAGTAAACTCGCTAATAATAAAATGTAGCTAGTATTCAATTTGTCTGAACCCACGTTTCGCTCAGCATTTTTCCATCCCTCACAAACGTAACACCTGGGAGTCTGGTTTTCTAAGCATCGCCCGTGACTATCCGGACCCAGACATTTGATATCCAATCGCGGCAACCATTGCTCTGCCGTTTGTTTCCCAGGTTTGGCTCCCGCCGTTTTTGATAACTGTAATTTCTTCCCATTTAAAACGTAATTCGATCCGTTTTCGCTTACCAGCACAAAAAACGCCAGCCCTCGAGTAGTGGGCAGTGGCCCCGGGAAGGGTGAAAAGCGTCCGGGGGATGCTGCTCCATTGAGTCCGCGGATGGATTTCAAACGCTTTTCACCGTGCTTTTTCGCGGTACACACCTACACACACACACGTTGGCAACAAAAAAAACTGGCGTACGCTTTCGGGTAGTTGTTTGTCAACGTCTGACACCTTGGTGCTTCTATAAGAGCGCTGGTTTGTTCTTCATTCTAACCTTGCGAGTGTGGAAAAACTTACCCCGCAAGCATCCCTGACCGATTTTTGCGTCATGCGTCGTAAGCTGCTTCATTACGATGCGATCGGATAGCGTGTCAATCGAAGAAGGCGCGAAGTACGAGCGCGAGCAGTGCAATCTTATTGCGACCGGTAAGATATAATAATAAAAAACCCACACCAGATCACTTCATAAGGCCTGGTGTGTGTGTGTGTGTGTGTGTGTGTGTGTGCTGTACTTACGCTTGCAGCAATCCCAACCCCCACTGATGAAGTGGAACAGCTACCGGAGGCGTGCAGCAATTTATGAGCGCGGCATAAAACCCAACCGCTGCCATGTGCCGTGGTAATTTTTTTTCGTGTTTTTATTTCCCAACCACCACTTGTGTGCGTTGGAATCCACTCGTCAAGATTGAGCATCTCGTCCTGTCAAGAAAATATCACCTTCTAGAGCCCACCGTGGATGGATGGAAGGGTGATGTTTTTGCTTCCCTTGCGCATCAGATGATACAATCTTAAGCGGCTGGTGTTATAAAAACGGCATGCTGGGCAAACCAACGCAATACTCGCGGGGTATGCCTCTTCAGTATGCGCCCATCCTACTTGCTTCACATAAAATTGACCAACAAAATGGTTTATAAAAAGGAAAATATAACTTTCACCCAACAAAAAAGGCCCGTCTCTCGTCGCTGCCAGTGCCTGTAATAAGGACCTCACCGAATAGCGACAGCAAAAAAGTGACTCTCCATGCAATTCAGCTACTCTCGTCGAGCAGTTCGATTGCAAGTGGCAAGTTAATATGTCAGCAGAGTGATACTTGCAGCGACCGAGGCGCGCGCACATGAATTATGTATTTTTCGTTTGTGTGTGTGTGTGTGTGTGTGTGTATGTGCTGTAAATTAGCGATGCAATATAAAATCAATCAGCGTGCTAGACAGTTTTTTTTGCGCCTCTTCATGCTTCGTCGATGGTGATGGAGTTCCGTGAATGGGTATCGAAGCCCTAGACGCCACAACGTGCCTTTAAAGGAAGTATGGTGGGTAGCATCTAGCATGGAATGTGTGTAGTTGCTAATTGGAAACTAACTTGGGAGTAATGCCGGGTAAATGTAGGTTTGGCGTTGTTCGTATTGCAGACATTGCATTCCATTGGGAGTTTTCTTTGGGTATGACGTTGAGTGAAATAAAACGTGAAAGGGATTTGAATTTTTTGTTGGCTAGAATATCTTTTGATTTTGGTTTAGATATTTGCTCTGTTTTATTTATTTGTCATCTAACGGTATCGATAGAGTGGATCGTACCATATCTGGAATAAAATTGCTTTGAAAACAAAAGATGCTTGCATCTCATGATGCCAGCCTGATTTTTAAAGTCGTACATAGTCTCATTTTACACAAATTAAAGTTCATGAAAGTCTTTGACATTACATATTTTTGTTAAATGTTTCAAGAAGTTCTAAAAGATGTACATCGTGTATTGAAGTATCAAACATATACTTTTTTAGAACTTCACCTTGGATTTTCTCATAAAATACAATGATATAATGCCAAAAGGTTATTGAAATCTTGCTTCACTCTTGCTTGCACCACAATTCATTCAATTATACACAATAATGCATATTTTAATGAATTATGTACATCATACAAAGCGCATTGTGGAGAGGATTTTAAGAGTTAATCAGATATTTACACTCGTTCAATGGTGTTTCGATTACTATATTTTACCGGTTCAACAAAGACAACAATAGAGCAATTCAAACCATCTAGAATGCTTTTTGAAGAAACTACAATCATCAAGACAACCTACATACGAAAATCGCTATACAATGAACGATCGGGATTGATGCAGCAGATCATCAGCGAAGCCATTTGAGTCAGGACGCTATTCCCGTCCAACGTTCCAGCGATCCGGTGTAAAGAGGTGATTTTTTTTTACCATGCTCTCCTCCCCATTATTTCGAAGATATAATTGCTTCTCATTAACAAGTGTGGAAAATTACATACAATCAACACATTCGAATTACAATTACCGGTGATGATTTGGTTAGAAGTAAATAATTGTCTGTTTACTTTTGGGTTCTCTTCCCCCGTTCGGACCCGCGAACAGACGCACCCGGTCCCGAAACCTCGTACTGTCCGCCTGATAGCGGCATTATACCACCTCCCATGCCCAGCTTCCCCCAGCCTGGGTTTGCAAACAAAATAAACAAACGATCGATTCGAAACGAGGGTGCCTCACACGCAGCCAGTCAAACGGAGGCCACATTGCGTGGGAGGGCGAAGCTTGGAAGTGGCATCGAAGGCAGCATCAGCTCGATCGATCGAACGCCGTCTGCCCGTAAGGCCGTAAGAACAATCAATTCAATCAATCAGACGCATTCGCATTCGTGGGTATTAACGTTAACTGCGCGCGGAAGGAAAATACGGTGTGTGGCCGACTCACTGTTGCTGCGGGGGAAGGTGTCAGGGAAAATCAAAAAAATCAAAACACCCAAACGGCCCCAAACGCACGAGCATTCTTTAACGAGACGGGCCGAGCTGAGTGGAGCAGACTGCAGCAACAACAACAAGCAGCGAACAACCCTTTAACAACCCGCAATGATCGAGGCAAATCAGGCGAAATTATTGGATATTTTGTTTTACAGTTCTCGTGCGTGTATGTGTCTGTGTTGGTGGGTGCGTAAAAATTTTCTCGACGATCACTAACAAGCTAGTTTTCTGATTTTGGAGCTGGGTTGCCTTCGTCTCCGTACCTTGTGCTTTTCCATGTGGTTTCGATTTGTAGAGGACGTGATGGTGTCGGTGATTATATGGATATGGACGAAACCTCCGGGAGGAAAACAAGGGCACCCATCGTTGTCGTCATCATGGCCAGCAAAAACTACAAATATACATACCGATTCGCTGTCCTTCAAACCCACCTCCGCATGATCCTCGCTTGTTTTTTGTTCTTTTTACAATCGACTATTATTTTAGATGCATAATTATCAAATCTATTCGCATGTATAAGTTTCTGCCCAAGAACGTGTGCCCTCGATTGCGTTCACGACTCGAGAAGGAAACGAAATCGAACTGACGAACGAAAACCCAACGGGCTTGAGTGAACGAGAGAACGAAAGACTTCAACAAGCGTATAGCCGAGGAACCTCACTGCCCACAGTCCAAGCGAAGCGGGTAATTTTGAAAATTGAAAAATTAAAAACACATTCCTCCATTGCTCCAAGGCTCCACGGTTCGTCGCAGCGCAGTGTCCACCGCCCCATTCTGCACGCTCCGGGCCCGGGTCCGGGAGGCGCCAACATGGTAATAACATTTTATATTTCTTCGTTCTTCGTTCGTTCTTCACTTCATTGATATTTATCGTTTTTCACATCCCTCCTTCCTCCCACAGGCTCTCTGGTGGTGGTGGTAGAAGTGTCGGGGAAGTTGGAAACTTCATTCACGGGCTTCAGTTGGACCGAGCAGTTGGACACCCGTAGCTCGTTATCCGCTGGCGACGTGAGCCCGTCGTTTGGCGGGCGGCACAGAAGAGCAGCGGGAGTCACACCAGCAGGTTATGTTTTATATGTTTTTATGCGATCGTGTGAGCCTGTGTTTGTGTGCACTTCTTGCTCTCCCGTTTGCCACCAGCTCATTAGCTCACAGGAAGGTGGAGACCGAATCCCCCTCGCACCGAAGGAAGTGATCCTCTGCTCCACGATCTCGAAGGGAGGCCTGTCGTTTTTCAATTCATGTTTTCCTATTTCCCTCTCTCTCCTGCTACATCATCAGGTGGTCCGTGTGTGATTTGACTGTGTGACCGACCGAGTGGATCTACATAAATCAAACCTTGCCATGGAGCCATCGTCCCAACAAAGAGGCTAGAGCAGAATAGTTCAATTCTCTTCGCACCGGGCGGCTGGGATCGCCAAGCTTGGGACGGATTGATTGTGGTGCTTCGAGTTTAACGGTTTCCGGTAGGATGGTTGGCCGCTGGGAGCAGAATTTATTGCCCGGCGTCTGTCCATGGGCGGGCGGGCGGACGCACAGGCGGATCGCCATGACGACGACGGCGACGATTTCAGGAGGAAGGAATTTCGGGTGCGTATAATTTTATTACGTGAAAAATGCTCTCTGCCACATTTATCACACACGGATACAGGGACCCGTATTTGCCTGCTCACTTGTGCGTTTGATTATACTCATTATCCTGTCGGACAGTGGATGGGTTGTCGAGCACGATCGAGTTGCGCTGGGTAGAACTATTTTCACGCATCATTTTTTGTTGTTTTGTTTTTTGTTCTGGTGTGTCTGTTCGTGTTTTTGTTTTGTTGTGCTCCCAACCATGCTGTTCGCTGGTTGCCTCATTATTAGTGTCTGGTGGCTTCCCGTTTTAATCTTTTCTCACTCACTTTTTCTCCCCTTCTCCCTTCCAATCAAAACTGCCTTGTTTAACGTTTGCTTGAACACTGCAAACAAACGCACATTACCCACGAGCTAACGAACTAAGGGGAGCACTTGTGCTAGGTGAGGAATAATGGAACGTTTGTTTTAATTTATGTTGACTTTCTAAATTAATAATTGCTCCAAACGAAATGGGGCTTCGCCTCGGATGGGGAGGATGGGAATGGAGGATATATTTTGCCCATGGTAGCTTTAAACGCTCACAAACGAAATAAACTATTTTCTAACGCTTCCAACGCCGGGAAACAAATTGAATCATGTTTGATGGAGTGATAAATTGTACTGTAGCATGACTGTGTGCTGCATAGCTAATGCGCCTCTAACGAGTAGCAACCGATCGTACGAGGCAAGGATGATTTTATGGGCTCACAGCACGCACTGCCAATAATGATACGTTCAGAATGTGGTTCATAATTCACGTGAGAGTTGCGATATAATAAATCATTTCAATAAATACTTTCCTGATTGAGTTGATAGGAAACATATTATGAAAAACATTGATGGTAGTTGGATCATTTAATATAAATTTATTAGTCATTCTAATTATGCGATAATTATAACACCGATTGGTGTAAACTAATTTTCTAATATTTTTTCCAAGAAAAAAATATTAAGAATCATGTGAATTTTAGAATTGATTGAAATTTTTCTTGTCCATTTTACAATACATAACTTGATATGCGGATTAAGTACATTAGTTCTTACTTACTTGCAGCAGCATCTTCAGTTCAGTTATAGTAATTTGTGGTGGTCTAGAAATCTCTTTTTCTATGCTATGAATAACGGCATTACTAAACTTATGCATAGTTCAACCACTCAAAACGCGCAGCAAGAGCGTGTTTTTGATGCAGCCTACCTCTAGCAATATGTTTTAATATAGCAATATTTATATCGATATATTTGTCTGATTATTTGCTCGCATTTAAATATTTTTTTAAAACTCTTATTGGTCCTACATAAAAAGTTAAAATTTGAAATTGCAAAGGATTATAAACTCAAAAGTTTTGAAAAGGATTATAAACTCAAGCGTCTTAAACTCTTCCATTTCCAAATAACAAGTTGCTCTTCTATCATAGAAGATTATATATTTTCCTGTCAAAAACCACTTGTTTCGGGGTGCTTCGAAGTTGGCAACTATTTCTAACACCATGGAAGGCTAAAAATAACACTTTGCTCGGCTGCTGTAAATAAAAGCGAACAAGTGTGTCCGTAGTTATTCAACGGTTGCGTCAACCTTTAAGCGTTAGCGTACCAAACGTCGATTTGTTTCCATCATTAACAGTTAAAAACTGTCACCCACTTGTTCCTCAGCTGTCAACCCAGCTGTCGATCGTGGTCGCATTAAACGAGGACGTGATCCTTTCCGTTCCACGTCAATGGGTGTTGTTGTGCGTTACGTTATCGTTCGGTGGTGTAGGTACATCGAGCGAACCAACACGAGATAATCGATCGCAGGATGTAACAAACTTGCTCCAGTTTAAAGGTTTCGGTCGCTTGTTACGTGTCAAGACCATTGGATCGTCCCAATTGGTGTCCTGTTAATGGTGTTTTCGTGGTGTGACATTCCGGTGAATATCCTTCGACGTTCACATCACATCGATTGCCGTACGTTCCCGCACAAGGATGTCTAGAGCAAATGTGCGCATGGGTTACGGTTTTTCATGTTCGAACCCGTCCATCATGTTGTACCGATCGCTCAGTTAGTGTGATCCTTAACGATAACACTAAACCAAACATGTTGTGCGCTCGTGTTTGCTCGAAATGCTGCTGTTCTATTATGTGCTGCGTTCTTGCAGTAAAATATTCGGGCGCCAGGACCACATGCTGGCCTGGGCTAGACGCCGTCGACCCCGTGTAAGCTTGTCCCGCCCCGATTCCGGACCGTGTGTCAAGTGGATTTTTTGGGTTTTATTTCAACCTCCTCCGTTGGGACTACTCTTGGACGCATCCGTCTATCATTCATGAAGGCTTGTAACGGAATCTGGACCGGTGAGAAACGCCCTTGTGGATCACTTTCCCGTCGACCGAATGTGTGATAAACTTTACACTTGTCTCGCGGCACCCCAAAAGCATACGCACTATAGCATCCGAACGGTTTGAGCGCTACCCTAAATCAGGGTCTACACTAGCCTCCGCTTCCAGGCCTTACATCGCGTGGAAGGGATGTAAGGGAGCAGAAACTCACCGCACCGAGGGACAAGCTTGTTAGGAACCCGAACGAATGAGAATAAATGAGTGAGAGCCTCCGCGATATTTGTACCGCGCGCTACCCGAATACTATCACAATATTTAATGTAGCGCATTATAAATGGAAATATTTCTTCCGGCTAATTATAGGTTTTCAGGATATAAATAATCTCATCACACATCGAACCCATCGCACCCGGGTCCGGTTTTGCTCGGGTGCTGGACGATGCAAAAACCAAACGAGGGAAAACACGGATCGAAGAAGGAATCTTAAGTAGGGACACCCTACCGAGGGGCTCCGTTTGTGTGGAGCTGGTGGGATTTGATTAGTGGCTCACTTCGCTCCGGTCTACCGGCTCGGGTGCAGTTTCATTCGTCAGGCGGTTTAATGGTCGGATAGCGCGGAGTAGGTTTCTATTATACAGCGTCACTGTTGAGACTGGGATTTAATCTAGGATCAAACGTTGCTGTGCATCACAATCGCTAGCCGCCACACTCGTATCGATGGCGGACAGTCCGGACGGGATGCATTATTCGGAAAGGTATACGTTTAAGACAAATGGACCGTAAAAGCTTTGTTTTAGGAGGCTTCGTGTGACGTATTTGTGAAATCCACAAACGCTCATTTGAAAGCCTTTTGAGCTTGAGATTTGTTATCCTTGTTATCGAAGATTTTTGTCGTGGAAGTTAACAGCGTCTCATACGGCTCAGGAATGTCTGGCCTTTTTATAAAACCTCAAACGTCAAGGTTAAAATCGCACAGTCCGCCATGTTTTTTTTTTCGGCCGAGCAACCTTTTGACTTTATAACCGTTGAACGTTGATTTGGCAAACAAATCCGCACCTGAGTGGATGTTGTTCTCCTGCTTTTGGAATCGTACCCGCCGTTGAGAAACGAAAACAAAAACATCCACCATCAACGTCCTTCGCAAACAATCTTGAGACAACCTGGGAAATTTGGCGTGGGTCTCGTCCCGCACATCCGTCCGTTGACAGTCGGTGGACAAACAATAGGCGACGGACCTTTGCGGTTCCGGAACAAACAAATACTTTTGGGGGCGCCATTTTGGATGCCATTTGGACGCGCTACCGGGAAGTAAGGGCGGTTGTGGACGGAACCGTACTCAAGGGGTGCTAACGGGACGAGCAAACACAGATGGCGCCAGAAGGACATCCGGAGAGCAAAACAACAGTTTCACACAGGTATCGTGAGACGGCTTGTATTGGTACCAAAGTCCTGAAGAATGCTTGACGATGGCAGTATGAACGTGAAACGAAACTAGAAGCCTTTCACTGAACCCTGGTGAAATACGTTAGACACCTCATATGACTATGGTTTGGGTTTAAAAATATCTCTATTTTAATTTCGAATGATTGTATTCGTGAAGAAGTGCTAAATTATTAAAACATTTAAGACAAACAATCTCTGACCTATGTGCGCTAAACGCTCAAACATGTAATAGGTTCCATGAAGATATTCCGCGGCTTTGCCTTGAAATATTGAAATATTCACAAAAAATAGCTTCACGTAATTCAACCAAGTTAAATTGAAAGTCGATACTTTGAGACGAAAATATGTTCCCAATTGTTTTCCGCACCCATTCACAACCGTACTTACCGTCCACTTTTCGTTATGATCATTTCGGTGCCGATCTTGTGAAAATCTCGCCACAGTTCCTTGTTTTGCAGTTTCAGCTCAACCCCGGGCAGGGAGTAACGCGGTGGCAGTGCCATCGCATGCATCGACGGTACCGGAACTGGCAGCATCGTCGGGAACGGATCTGAAAAAATAGACGGAACAATGAGAAGAAGATTAACCTCCCACCGTAATCGTGATGTCATTGCGTTGGGTGTGTGTATTTTTTATTGTTTGTCTTCTCCTTTTTCCGAAGCTATACCCGGAAGAAAAACTGATTTTGCTGTCTTCCGATTCTCGACGGCGGAAACGGTGATTTGAAAATTAAATAAAGATAATTAGCCCAATTCGATTAGCTCGCCGAGGAGTTGCTCGTAGACCAACTCAGGTGCTCAGATAGGTTCTGTTGGTGTGTGCTCTTTGCTCTTGTATCTATTTTTTATTTTCGGTACGTTTGCGTTTCTTCCAGACGAAATGGAGTGTGATCGAGACAGAGAGATGATTGCGCCCGACTGTTGAACTGCGTGCGGGAAAAATCGACGTGAGCATTCACGACAGTGGGACAGGGTGGCCGTCCCTGCGGAGGGAGAGGGCGAGGAAATGAGAAGCTCAACCAGTTTGTCAGTGCGCTGTCAAGATGAGGTTCGTTAGATGTTTATTTCAGAATGTGTTTTCTTTTCGTTTTGTTTCGTTGCTCGTTTCCTTTTGTTTATACTGTCTTTTGTCTTTTTTCTTCCACTGCCGGCCGTTGGCCGTGCCTGCTGTCTGGCCACCGAGCATCCCCGAAAGGGATTATGAGCCGTGAAAATGGAAATTTCATAGTCATTTATTTCGAGAGGAAGAGAAGGTCGCGAGAGCGCGTTGTGAGCAGAAACGGGGACCCTTGTGTGTTCGCCACGAGGAGGAAAAGATTCGTCTCACGCCGAACGTGTACGGTGGAGAGAAAGAGGGAAAAAATTATATCATTAATTCGTTCTTGTTACAAGTCGTGAGGCTTTGGCGCCGCCGATTTTTCAAAACATTCATATCCACATTCCACCGGCTCCGTCTTGTATCAATCGCTCTCGTTTGCTCTCGCTATGCTCATGCCCTTCGTTAGGCCCCCGCTTGGAGCGCTCCAACATACATGTACACATACACACACACAACCGATTGAGGTTCGGTATCAAAGCCATCCCAACGGGTCCCAGCATCATTCGCCACCCAAAATCACGCTCAACGAATATGCTTTCCGGCGTGTGGCTTCGTAGCGCAGGAAGAAAAACGTAAAACCAACGTACACAAGGAAGACGCGGCAAGTCAGCGGCGACTGAGATGATTAAGATCATCGTTTGTTTTTCTTCGCGTTTAACATCACGGTACCCTGTGTCCCAGATCCGCAATGCGATTTTTTCGTTCGTTCGTTTTTTAGCAATCTTCGGTGACTTTTTTGTGAATAGACTGTTTTAGTTTCTTTTTAGACCCAGGGGAATAAAAACTGGATTAATATTGGAACCAAAATTGTGGGATGAAAAATAGTCTCGAAATAGGAGTTGCGAGAAAAATTTGCGGGAAATTAAAAAATGTTTTTTGTGGCAACTTTGCTATTGTCGCTTGCTAGGAAGTAATGAGGGTTTAACTTTGCCTGTCTTATATAACTATTTTGTTTTTTTATTGTTGTTTTGCTATAATTTCCCCCTTTCTTTTTTAAACTGTGTGTATTTCTTGCTAGGAAATAATAAGGGTTTATATGCCTTTCTTATATTACTATTTGGTTTTTCTATCTTATTTCTTTTATATCCTATTTGTATTCTAAATTATATGTATCACTGAAATTGATAATTGCTTTATTGTTATCCGGTAAGTACAAAGAGTAAGATTTCCGAATGTTCTGAACACAATTTTCTATGTTGTTTCTATACCTAAAATATGTAAAAACCGATGAATATCCAGTACAAGGTATTATCCATACAGGAAATGGTCAAAATAACAACACCGCGCAATCAGTCATAACCTCCTCTGATTTCAAGGTGTTTTATTGAAATGAAGCAATTATGTATAACAAAACGCACGTTATTAAAACACACTTGAAAATCATGAATGAATTGTGGAACGTTTCAATACGTATGATTATCACAGCGAACGTAAAGTTTTTGCTTCTCAACCTTATATTGAATTTTTTTTCAATTTGGCAATGTCTCTATTTTAAGATCCGAATGAAAAAAAAACAAACAAACCAACATAATTTAAACCGCACACAAAACTTCCAATCTATTTGCGATTCCGCTCCACCGCCACCGTTCACCGTTAATGACACGTTTCTATTTAGCTCGTTATTTAACTATGAAGTCTATTCGAGCATGAATAAGAAAAAATACGAACACCGCATGAACCACGAAACGTTATGAATGAGATATGAATGTGTTTTGGTAAAAAAAGGCCAAACCGTTGAAAGCCATTTCGCACAAGCACGAGTCCCATCATCAACTGGGCCCCACGATCGACGATGGTGGTCCCCGAAAGCAACATCAACGCGGTTAACGCTGACGACGGCGGGTTATGACGTTTATGATCCACATCCGTCCGAGGTCCGATGTCACGACTTGCGTGACACGGTCTGCACACCTTCCTTTACGAGCGGCACTGACGGCAGACGGTGAGGGCGCCATTTTTAGTGTCTTTTATGTCTCGTGAAAGGTCGTTGGAAGCGGAAAAGTTGGAAGGTTTCCCGGTTAGACCGCCGCACACTTCCCGCGCACAAAACGTAATGCTTAACTGTTCCTGAGGTGCTAAAATTGTTTTATGACTCTCGTGGCGGCGGAGGCACCTAAGCACATGCTAAACCCGAAGCCTAAAGCAAGCGGGTTCAAGCGTTAGCGCATAATGAATGGACTGTTTCACAGGTTTTCTATTTGCGTTGCCGCTGATAAGGGAGAGAGTGAAGACAGGAATGAATTAAGATTCGTTCAACGATGGTAAACATTTGCCGAGCAGCAACACGCCGAGTTCTGTGGCATGGACAAAGCTTCAGCATCGAAATGCAGCCATCAACCAGCCAGTGGATAGGAGCAGCATACACCAACTATGCCTTCACTTACGACTCAAATATGAGTGATTGTAGCGCAGAAGATGATTAAACGTGTCGATGAATCGTAGTGAAGAAGTTAATTTACGATCTAGGTGGTTATGACAATGTCACAATATCGTGAGAGCAAAACTTCAAGAGCATCGTGTGCTATTCCCGATCTCTTATCGCAGCTTCACCACTAATTATTTTGCATATCGCAGACCACCCGGCTCGCGGCGACAACGAATGGACGTTGATGATAGATGTGTTTCGGTTTCAATGCTGATGAAACGTTGTTTATTTGCTACGCCAGCAGATATGAGATTGGTTGTGAATAATGTATGCGATTCTTGCCCAGATAATGTATGCTTATTAGCTGAATGATTTGTCCACGTGGTGAGGCTGCTATATGATCATTTACAACAATCAAGCGTACGATTTATCATGAAGAATTTAGCTAAAAAAAGGGCCTTTTTGATGGTTATTTGGAAACAGTTTTACGAAAAAATTATTCAGATTTTGTATTTTTTTAATTTAAAATTTTGTAAAAAATATTACTGAGCCTTCGAAAGTTCGGAGCAGTTTTTTCGCATATCTTGAAACAGTCGTTTTAACATTAAGTATATTTGTATTGCTTTTTGATATAATTTTACATTAATTCCTACAAGTTACAGTTTAAAAGCAAGGAAATTTAAATGATATTACAATTTGGATTTTTAGACCAAAAACCATGAAATATAAATCCAGAAAAAATTAAGAAAGAACTCTATATTGAAAAAGCAACGTACAACCCAAATAGTCAAAAAAGTTGTACATATGTATTAAATGTATGTATATACTAATTAATATTTACTCTTTTAAACCGCTAATTTTAGAGTATCTGTTTTTCCTACTTTGTTTACTTTAAAACTAATCCCTTTTTAAATAGCTGAGCTACGATTGAATAATTGAAAATTCAATGACGAATATAGCTTCGATTTGATCATTTTGTTTGGTAAAGAAAACATGATAAAGATGAAGGTGATAAAGATGAAGTACATGAAATACATATTTTCTGTTATTTGAACCATGTGACGATAACTGTTTAAATTATTTAACTGAATTGTAATATTAAGTCAATGTATCATCAAAAACAGGAATCATGTAGACCCATGTCTCAAAATAACATTCCGTTTAGTTATTTGTTTCTTACTTTTTATTTAATAGCATCTCTTGCTTGCAGCAAAGCAAAGTTAAGGAGCAATTATATCAAAAAGGAGAAATTATATCAAAAAAGATTATCAGCCAATGTTAACAAGCAAACAAGTTATGGAAAATTGTTAATATTTTTGCTCGCTTCCGATGAATTTTTAAACGCTTTTGTTTTTGATATTATGTACCAACATTTTTAAGACCAACCCGAACTTACACCGATTTTCTGCCAATTTCGAACAGCCCAAATAGATAAAATAGCTCATAATCTCTGTTGTTCCTTCATGTATATTTCCCACCCAATCCTGTTGTTTTTCTACAAAACGTGGTAATCCTACGATTATTTTATTACATTGGATTACAACAAAAATGAATTTGAAACGACTTGTTAGACTGTAAATGTTAAATGTAAAAAAACCTTTATACTCATAATCACAAACAAATATCTTGATTCACACATCATCGCCCTATGTTAGTATTACTATTCGTTTTTTTCAGTATATGTTCCTTATAAAAAGACGAACCTTAAGCGCTAATTTCTTCGTTTACACCTTTACACATCGTGCACGTTTGATACCATTAGATGACCATTTGATACGAATATGATCTATGAATATGTGTTATGGAAAATCCACCCACCAAGGCTCGTTCCATGCCATTCCAGCCACAAGTATCAACACGATCATACCCGCATCACGGCGCCCAACCACGATCGGATCGCCCGCCAGGGAATCCTGCGTGAAACAGTGACGTCAACGGTGACGTCTAGATCGATCGATACGAAACATTTGACGGATTGTCTTGCGTGGAATTAATTATACCACAAGGCCCTTTATACCTGCCCATTTGGATGGCCAGGAATTCTTTCTCCACTCCGGCCTGCAACATGTGCAGGATGTAGCTGCACCGAAACCATTAATCATTTTACCATTCTAGAAACAATGCATCCTTTCGCATGCACCATCAGACCCTGTGGGCTCATAAAAAGGACTCCTCGTCATCGTGATGATGATCATCATCAGCAACACATCAATCCAACATGCACGGGCAGCAATCGGAACGGAACGGTTCGGTGGTTTTAGGGACTAATTTCCTAAAACAAACACAGCCGTTAAGCATCGGGCGTGGGGGCCACAAAAGCACGACGGCATTTGTCGATGCTTGTTCGGGTCGATAGGGAACAAATTTTCCGACTGCATGGTTTCGTTTCGTTCCTCATTTCCCCCGTCATAATATGTTTCCCTACTCCCTTGCCCGTGACCGCAGGATAGACCGTTCTGAATGGATTTCGGGACATTGGGTCGGACCGGTAATGAGGAGCGGCTGGGTGCGTCCTCGACCGCAGCAGGGAGGCGGCCATCATTTGTCAGTCAAACGCATCTGTCAAACCAACGGCTCGTCAGCCATATCGTGTCAGCCGAGAGACGTTCGATTCGGTTGCTGCTGGTTTTGTTAGTTTTCAACAACAGAACAATGACGGATCCTTTCAGTTGCTGCCTAATTTGTAGCATCGTTTTGCAGCTTCCATCGTTCCGTGATCGTTACCTGGTATCCGTTGCAACATTTGCTGGCGGTAGATCTCGTGTGCAATGTGCTGATGCATTCGTAAATCGATCAGATCCGTCATGGTGCCCGGTGATGGATGCAGTTTGTTTGTTTTAGTTTAGTTTCCACTTGATATGGTTCACTGAACTGTTTCACTGCAGGATCTAACTACAACGGGAATTCACTATAAAACTGTGTTGCGAGCCACAAAGCACTATAAAATCAACTCATCAAATGATTTGAGATATTAGGCTTGAGGAAAGCCTTTATCTTATTATCACACTCAGTACACTTTTATTTTTTTCTAAAGCGCACACACTTGCAAGAACGGACATTAACACAATTTCAGTACACTAGTTTGTGACGAGTTTTTTTTTTTTTAATTTTCCGCAAAATGTTCTCGTAACCTTACACTCATAGCCAACTTGTCCGCGCACGATTCGTGTAAACGTACTTTAAAACAAAATACGAAAAATCTTCCCCTGCGTAAATTCGCGCACGCTTTTTTCACGTCCAGTCACGGAACAAATCGCTTCTCAACTGTCCTTTGCACGGGACGGTTCGCTTCGGGCAGCGGCGGCGTTGCACTTTTCGGTCAGCTTCTTGTTGTTCAATTTTCAGCCGTTTCGCACCGCGTACCGCAGCGACCACACCATCACCATCAACGCGGGACGCCACGAATCGGCGTCGGATGTTGTTCGGGTTAGCTTTGTTTTAGCTTCAGCTCTTGCGCTCTACACGTTGGCAACATGCCACATGAAACATGATATACCGCGGCAGGTCGTGAAAAATCCGGTCTTTCGTCTTGGGGTGCCCCCTACTCGCCGATATACGATGTTAGTATTGGTTTCTTCTCCGTTCTTCGCTACCTCGGTGCGCGTCGTCCAAAGAAGCCAAGGGAATGAGAAGAGCGACAGATAAAGCTTGTGCAAAGCGCACAACTCGAATGCAACCACCACTAAGCTACGAATGGCTTATACACGCATACATACACAAACACCCTACATCTTCAACCCTCAGCAAAAAGGGAGAGCGACAAGAAGGGTGGAAATGTAAAATGAAACCTACCGGCGTTGCCGGCGATTGGTTCGCTTCGGTAACGCCTTCTTTTCATTGAGCTTTTTTGTTTTATACCGTTAAGTGTTTTCATACACTCACACACACAAATAACCGTCTTACGAGCAATTGGAAATTTTCTTGCGATCGTACGAAACGATCGCACCGATGTGATCTTAATGGTTGTGTATGAAAAGGAAAACGAGTTGAGCGGAAAAGAACAACACCGGGCGGTTGGATTTTTTAGCAATGGCGAGAAACGATACTGAACGATACGCGACGCACGCGCTCAAGCAAACAGGACTCCCCGGTCGTTCCGACTGCCAAGGGGAGTTGATTTTCAAAATGTGAGCATGCCTTGTGCAATAACTTGTGGGGTTTCTCTCCGGAGGATTGTGCAGAAAATGGCTGCCAATGTTACTTTTTTCGTTCTTTGTTACTTATTACCATCTTTTTCAGATATAATGAAATAAAAATCGTTCACTTTAATGTAAAAATGTACATGTCAAATTCGTTACAAGTTTACTAACATTTTCCTATTTATATCGATCTGTCAAACCTATGGATTGTAAGATATGCTATATAAATATAAAACCTTGAGCTAAAATTTGGAACAATTGATAATAATTCTTCATCTAATAACTAAAATGACGACTAAAATATCGGACATGCTCTGAGCTAGTCTTTGTTCTATCAATTTTTCAAACAATGAACTTTATTCCTATCTCCTTTACAGAGTCTATATGGCACTCTACACGGTATATTACCAAACAAGCCTTTTATATTTGATAAATATTTAATAAAATATGATTGAAGCGATTTGAAATAAAATCCAAAGTTTGGCAAAGTTGTGAAAAAGTCGATTGTCGTATCATGGAAACAAACATGATTTTTTATTAAGTTGCTACTCTTTCTTTCTCTCAATCGATTTTATTGCATTATTACTGATTTAAATTAATTCTAATTTGCTAATTTTTTAAAAAAATTACTTTATTTTATGAGAGAACTAAAACTTAGACGAATGAATTTATTCGCAGTTATCGAGTATTAAATACGGTAACATTAACCAACCCTGTTGAGACCGCTTATAATCATCTATACACTATTTTTTGTAAAAATAGATGATTTTTTTTAATTAGGAAGATTTCACAAGCACTGACGCTTTCGAACTTTCGATTAATTACTGTGATCCCTTTTTCCTGTTATTGATATCCCAGTTGATGCGATTCGTATCTGCATTTAGCACTTAATTCCATTAGTAATCATGTACCATTCCATCACCGGGTGTAAAAATACATTAAATGATATTTAAGCAGAAGATCCATGCCTCAACGAATGATCGCAACCCGGTTTTTCCTGCAGCCGAGTTTTGCACCGCAAACATCTAATTTGCACGACACATTTGGTTCGCTCGGCTTGATTTATCTTAGACACGATCAGTGATTTATGACCTACGTTATTGCTTTTTAATTAAATCCATTCGTGTCCTTTCCCGCATGACACTACCGCACATCATTCCGGGCATCATGGATTTAGTCGTACCATTTCCAAGGACTCAGTTGCCTAGAAGTTGTTCCAGCAAATTTGTATCCAATTGCACACAATTAGTCATCGAACCGGGAGCGTGCAGGATTTCAGCGGGCGGAAAATTAGTTTCCCCCACTGCACGATGTGCGGTCTCTTGCGAAAGCCGAAGGGACCACCGAACCGATTCTAGGAGTGGTTCGGTTTGCTCGCTCGAGTAGCTCGAGTGTCATGGTTTGGATTTCAAAATTAGACACCATTAGGCAAATGCGGTCGCGTTTCATCAACTTTTTCCACCGTGATGGCGGGAGGCGGCCCATAGACCGAGGTGACCCCAAGCGCAAGCGCCGCCTCGCGAGTAAATTTTCCGTTTTCCCGCTTCGACGATTCCGATCCGGCCTGCCCACACACCCCATCCCTTCTCCACCGACAAACGTTGACGGACGCGTCGTCGCGCCACGTTTAAGATTTAAAAGCTAATTTTACTTATCAACACATTCGGCGTCGTTAGTTACGAGCGTTCGCTTTCACAGTTCCGCTCGGCGCACACGAGCGCACCCCATTCCCAAATGCAGCGCACGCGAGCGCACTCAAGCGCAGTCGCCGCGAAACGAAGGCGCTCATGATGTGGCGCGTCAAACGTGAAACGATCTCACCCCGATCTCCCACATTCCCCATCCATATAAACACCCAAACTCGCTCGAGGCAGCAGCGTCACCGAACCGAAACTAGGTGGCAGGTTGTCTCGTCCCATCATGAGGGAACCCGGTGTGAGTGTTACAAAAATAACACTCAAATTTCGTACCCATACACGCAACCAATAGGGGATCCTAGGATAGGTTCACTTTTCGGTCGGCCGAGAAGCATTAGTGTTTTGGTTTATCTAGTTTATTATCGAGGCCGGAGAAGGACGGGAGCATGTAAGAACACGCGCAATAATGTTGTTCGGCGATAGTAAAGTGCCTCGTAAAATTATGAATGTTTAATGGGTTTATTACGTTTAGTCCTATTGTTGCAAACTGATTGCTTTAGTTAATTAAACGCTACCAGATATCTTATTAATTTGACTAGATACATGAAAACAAGCATTGATGTACGATTAAATCGTCCTTCTGGTTCGTGTCGTGGCATTTCAAAATCCGCAAGAAAGACAAACTCAACGATTGCAATGAAACACGACTCTTAGAGCGGTAATTATTGTTTGTTCATATTATGATTAGTACTTTTTTAGTAGAAGGCAGGAAACAGTAAGATTATAGATATTTATAGATTTTTTCAAGATCACGTTTAAAGGGTGCACACCCTATCTGGAATCTACATAAAAAAGATCAAAAATATGATTAGATCATAAGTCGTTCTTGGTGAATGTATATTATGTAAACAATTTTGAAAATATCATCAAAAATAGTAACTGTTATTAGTTACTAATACACTCCATAAAAATAGTGACTAACAAACGTAAGTATTTAAATATATGGGTTTGACTTTTTTCATTAATTTTAGTAAACCAACATGAATTTAAATCTAAAGAATGAGAAAATTAACATTTAGTGTAATTTAAAAATCTCCGAAGATCATTTAATTCACTTCACTAGTTCGCTATAGATTTCAAAATTATCATTCAGAATGTGACTAATGCTCAGAATTTGAGTGCAATTCAGAACAAACTTTCAAAATATTACCATTATCTTACTTCAACCCACAACAATTGAAAACAAGACTACTCTGAACAAGGACTTATTTCGATAGAGATCAAAATTGATCATAAATATTCTTTACATGACATGTTTATTTTGTTCTTTACATGTTTATTTTGTTGCTTAGCGTAATAGTTGCCGGCACTACAGCCCCATTTTACAGCCATAGTATTTTTATAACAGTCAACACCTTGTTCATCCAAAATTAATTTTACTTTTGATAGAAGAGACAAAAAACAGACAACTATATATAACATTACTCACAAAAATATTGTCATGGTAACCGGCCGGCGGGTTCAGCTGCTGGGATACGATTTTATTTTCTCAGCCCTTGTGAACATCGTAAATCAAACCAAACAACCCTAAAGCAGGCACAACTTCCATCATTCTGCGCAGAAAACATGTGTCATAAAGCTTTACCGAGAGCTTTACCTTCATGCTAGGTTCAAAATTACATACCACAGAAGCAAATGCCCGTCCCGGGGATGATCACCTGCACCACAACTAATACGCGCGCGTATCCGCTTCCTCGGGGACGTTGGTTCAATTTGCCGCTGACGGTCGTGGCCACCCCTGGGGTGACATCCCGCTGGCATGGCTTCCGGGGGCGCACCAAACGCAACTTCGGCGATTTGTCGTGATGTCGCATGGTGTTTTTGTGTTCGGAACTGGTTCGTTTTCATTTTTAATTGGCCTCATCAGTAGCAGAGTAGCTTCTACAGCTTTCAGGATCTGTTTGTCTTGTGCCTTTTTTTCGAAGAAAATCGTGTTTGTTTTACACGACACACCCTCCTCGGATTCTACGTATTAGTTTGGCTCCTTTTCCTCCCTTCCTTTAATTGTTACACTATTTCAGTGTGCGTATGTTTCGGCTGCTACCGGACCCATTCCGGTCGTACGAACTCAATAATCCAATAAACAAACACAGCCACGCTGCTCAATTCCAGCTGCCGAACTACTTGCTCCAGCTCCAAATCTACACCGCCCATCAATGGGCTTTTTTGTAGCATCTCTTCAGGCGCACAGCGTTCGATGATTAATTTATCTTGCAACGAAAATCTACACCAC
Source organism: Anopheles farauti (assembly GCA_000473445.2). NCBI lineage: Eukaryota > Metazoa > Arthropoda > Insecta > Diptera > Culicidae > Anopheles > Anopheles farauti. The sequence continues at coordinate 4,129,108 of KI915044.1, forward strand.
AACTACGGGCGGACAGAAGCAGACTCATAAATTATCTTTCACTTTGGTTGCGCCAAAGCTTAGAAACCGTAGAAGCGTAGAAGCGTTTTTCGAATGACTCCACTTTTGACTCGCCCTGAAATGTGCGATCTAGCGTGGGCCACGGCTCACTTGATCGTAAGCAAATTGTGGGTGATCTCTCAGAACGAAGAACGAAGCCGTGCTCCACTTCACATTTGCGGGACACTAGCGAGGCGGGAATGAGCTTTGATCTTTCCTGCCGGTAAAAGGCTTTCACCGTTCTGTGAAAAGCATCCATACGTCACGAGATTCCTTTAAAGTTCGCCCGGCACACTCGAGAGCCGCGGAATAGACACTCTCAAGAGTTCAGACACTATACGCAAGCATGCGTCTAATTCTAATCATTACACATGCACGTGTACCCTAAGTACGGACCCACTTATAAGAAGCAATTTGTGCGACCGATTAGTAGTGGTTTCGTAAAATCTCTGTAAATCTCTCTTCGAATATCCTCCGGAGAAAGTACTCGAATAATGTCTCAAGCACTTCCCTTCTTTGAAACATGCATTAATGTTCATTGAAGGGACTTCTTTCTTTTTTATCGCCCTGATAATTAGATCGTTAGTGTCTGTGCCGGTGAGCAGGTGGTCTTTGGAATCTTCTGTCGACTGGCAGCAGATGCACAAGACCACAAGAGCCAAACCCCAGCTGCTACCGTGGAAGGCTTGCGTCAACAAATTTAATGTGTGTTAGACGACGCCAATGTCAAGTATCGGTTTCATTTAATAATCAAGGACCAATGAACGCAATCCCTCCCGGGGGTAGCCTTATTTATTACGCAATTTCCGTCGATTATCTGGTCGTACGGTTCGGTGGGCTTTTATGAGCTACTTCCATTTTAGGACGCGCAGCGGATTTCGGCATTAGGTTCCGGGTTTTGGGCCTGGCCTGGTTCGTGGGGCAGATAATTGATTATTTCATTCGCGGCGTGACGGGCTCTTTGCTACTATTTTTCGTAACGCTGGGTCGGGTGATAAAACGTGTGTAGGCCGCCATCTTTATCCGTGGCACGTTTTTCCCCCCCTTCCGTTCATCTGTCGACGACGACGACACTTTTATTGTTGCTAAAGCGCAGGCTCGAAGCGGCCGGATTAGTTCGTTTTGGGCTGCTTCGGGTGGGTTTGGAAGACGGGTAGCGCGACGAACGCGAGCGTCGTTAGATTGCGTCGTGAAAAAAGGCGCTTCGAAGACGATTTACAACGATCGCGATAACGGGCAGCGTTATGAGGTTTCTCCAGAGGAGGACGGGGACAGGTGCTATTACCTATTATGGAACGGAACGACCGTGTCGTTGTGCTGTGCTGTAGATCATTTTAAAGTTCGGTTTTTTGTTGTGTGTTTTTTTGGTCGAGTGGATCATTAATATGATCGTGTTGTCATCGATCGACCCGCAGTCAGTGGCGCAGCTAGCACGACACTGACACGTTGTTCAACAGCTCACTGCTACTACAGGCGAAGGTGGTGATCATTTTCACGGGCCATGATCTGTGTGTACAGCGGAATTATTGTGACACTTAGCTGTTCGAGCTGTTGACAGCATAATAAGGTGGCAGACGTTGTCTAGTAAGGCGCTGGAAGAGATGGCAACAGGTTTAGCTATTTAAAATCATACTTAACGATTTCATTATACTATAACGAGACTAAGAGATAAGGACAATTAATAGAAAATTTAACATTTTCGTGAAACTCCACAGTAAAATGTAAATTGAAAACATATCAGTAGAAAACCAACGGGTATAAGGCTGTTGGTATTTCGCATGGTTTTGCAACAAATATACCACACATTCTTTCTTTGATAAAAATTGAACTTGCTCACTGAAGCGCATTAAAAAAATAAAATTATTAGCTAAATAATAACGAAGCAAACGCAGTTCGTTAAGATTAGACAAGTATTGATCAAAACAAAACATATTCTCACTTACAATATCGTTTCAGGTAAAACATTTAACGTGTCTAATATAAACTAGCTTAATTATTCGCATTTGAATGAAATGATGAACAAAATTCACTGCTAACCCAAAACAACAAGATAGATTCTTGACCCATGTAAAGATATTAAAGATGTTTTTGCAATTTATGGAATGATCGTGATTAAGTATTCATATACAACCTATAGAACAACACCATTTGTACTGAACATCCTTTCAAAAGACTTACGTTAAACAAATAATCAAATCTGTTAATGATCTGTTAATGCTAATGACTAACTATGATTAATGTTTTTATTTTATTTTTTCGATACAAAACAAAAATAGTAACCGTGAACTTACCGAAGATTGAAGACAACAATGTTGGATTGAATGAAATGTGTCATTTAAGTTTCTCCATGCTTTGTTAATCTGCTTATATTATAAATTCTGTAGCTACTACTATTTTATATAATGTACCAAAGAGTTGTTTATCGTTGATATAAAAAACACACAGTTTTCCATTATTGATAGTCAATTAAATGTTCAAAATTTAAGCAATGTGTTTTATTTTAATTGAAATGTGTCAATACGTAAATCTGCATTTCCTCCCAGACAGTTATTGCACAGCAGCCAGCGCACGCATACGAATCATCTGCTTTTGGTAATTTAACAAACGAACAGGATAACGAATGGGGGAAAAACTGCTCATGTCTGCAATCGACTTAATTTCGAACCTCAATGAGCCATACACAAACACTACCGAGACAGAGAGAAAGAGAGAGATAGAAAATCCAGTTGGTGGCGCTTATTTTGCTGCCCATTTTTTGCCACTCATTTACTGCCGATGAGCCATTCCAGACGGCACATGTTTGGTGTATTTAAGTGTTTTACTGTTTCGTAGTTCATTCTTTTTTTATCATAAAAATCACCCATCAAAAATGCCCCAAATGCTCCACATGCTGTGGAAGCATATTTTGCACCCGCCGGGTGCAGAACACTCGCTTTCATTGCGCTGGACGAGTGCAGGAAAGGAGGTGTTCAATGGCAGTGCTCGTACTCGGGTTCGAGCTCTGTTAATCTAGTTAGTGTGCGACTGCCGCCTACCCAAATGCACCGGAACGAAACGAACTGTGGCCAAGCGACGACGCGTTTAAAATGCAATCATTTAGGCGCCACCAAGCGCCGTAATAAATTTACTTTCCGGTTCGAAACAAAAAAAAAACCACGAACACGCAGCTGGGATAGGCGAAAGCGAAGGAGAAGAAGGGACGTGAGCCAATTTCGAGCAGGGAATGCACGGAACAAAAACGCAAACAAGCAAAACAAAAAATTGAAAGAAAGGACCATATCGACAGCCTTTTCTTGGTTGGTTGGTAGAAAAAGAGAAGCGAAAAGGCGTCTGGGGGCTGTGTCTCCCGTCTGACCGTGGCTGCGTTCCAAACCACCGAAGGATTTGCTGCCGTCCCGTGCATACGAGACCTCATCGTATGTATGAATTCGGTTCACACGCGCTTATGGGTGGAACATCTCGAGACAGCGTTTTTTCTTTGCTCGGTGTTTGGAAAGATTTTACGACCATTTATGATTTTATTATTAAAAAAGAGGAAAAAAGCAGTTCGACTAATTTGCTCGCGAATGTCACCAGCGAGCGAGCGTCCCAAGAACGGCTCGAGGGAATCATTTTCCCCATTTGTGGAACATGTTCGGAAAGGATTAAATCAGGACGACACCGACCCCGCACCGGATCAGGGCGGGATGCGGAGAGCGATGAAACGCTTTTTACGCTGATGTATGCGTGTACCAAGACCTGCCTGCCAGACGGACGTCCATGAAACACCGGCACATCCCGACGACGAATGGCGACGGACGACGGTTCGAAGGGGACGGACCTGTCTCGCATCACCCAGGGGCACGAGAAAATCACTCCCAAAAAGAACATCCCGAAGACAACGGGGACCTTTCAACAACTTTATGAGCCTTATCTGATCGGTATCAGAACGCATCAACCTGTTTGGCCGCTCGGCCGAATGCCGAGCGAGAAGCGTAACCGGCAAGGACAAACGGCAAGTGCCGTTTCCGATGTGTGCCAGTGTGCGATTCAATCGATTTAATCCGTCGTGGCCGTCGCCGTCGGGATGCCCATGCCGAATGGCGGATTATGGCGATTTACATTTCCCGTGTTTTTTTTATTTTTTTTTTTTTGTTGCGTTTTTGCGTTGCGTTCCCCTCCTTGACAAGGCTGCCTTGCAGATCCTTACCAATCGATCGTTCGATCGATCGATCGATGATCGCTCATGACGCTGATCGATTGGAAGTGAAATACACTCCGGAGCGAATGGGAGCGAAGAAAAAGCAGCAAAAAAAGAAAGACCCGGCATCCATCCAAATTGATTTATTCTTAGCCGCAAATCGGAAGACATGATCACCGCGCAAGGTATGCCGATTCCTATTGCCCGTCCTGCCAGTGCCTTTCTGCTTCGCCCTGCCCCAGCGCAAACACAGCGCAGCAGAAGACCGATTTCGGCTTTTTCGGCGACTTGTTGACAGTTTGTTACCAGATTAGAGCGGACACCGCAAAGCGCAAAGAAGCACCGGCGACATGCGCCAAACGATGCGCCGCGCACAGCGTGGGATATCGATTCCGACACTGGTCTCATGCTGCGCCCGATGATGCAACGATGTCACCGTAAAATGTACCACCGACAAAGGGGCCGGATCGACGTGTCGCCGGAACCATGTCCACGTCCCTGTCGGGCGGGGTTCTGTGTCCCTTTGCCTCGTCGCAGGACATCGGATTTTATCGGGCACCGGCGATACGGTCCGCAGGTATCGGCTCGTTTCCCACCCGGAACGGATCACGACGGTGACTGCAGCATGAGGCGCCTGATTTATGGCGGCTAGAAGCGTCTGTTTTCGGTAAATCTTCACTCCTACGCGGCGACTGCGGTGCGGACCATTGTGTCGTGGCCGTATACCGCATCAAGGGCTGGGCGTGCCGCACGGACATAAATAAGGTGTAATAAAGTTATTGCGCGGGTGCGTGTGCGGGGTGCTGTAGCCGGCATTCGATGCCCCCGTAGGATTGCGCGGAGACGTGAGAAAGGCGAAAGTTTGATACAAATTGTACAAATATTTTCCACCGCTCGATCGCTGCTGGGACGTTGTGAAAATGAGACATTAAACGCCTCCGGTTTTTGTTCCGAGAACTACTACTTTGTTCGGTTTTGAGAGGCTAGTAGGCGTGTTATGTCTGCATCATGATCTAACGGCAGCTTTTCGATAACGTCGGAAAAGGGAACAGATTTCGTTGAGAGAATTGAGTTTGATTATATTGCGCTGTATTATAGCGGTTTTTACTGAGAGAAAACAAATTAGGTTTATTTTTTCTATTTCTTTTTGGCGTAACGACCGAAGTCATCCCTGCCGTTTTACGTTTGTTAGACTGATTTTTTACCACCATAACTGGTTAGTCACTCCTTGCTAGGGGAAGACGTTTCGAATGGGATTATGGTAAAGGTCTTGTCGTGTGAGAGACCGGCGCCGCAACCACTGCAGGTTTATTTACCAATGCCTTAAGTTTGTTTTTCATTGCTTTGTATTATTTTCAAACAGAAAATACTGTCAATTTATTGGATATATGAACCTTTGATAACAAAAAAATCATTTAAAAAAAGGTAATTCTTCTTCAATAGATTTTCTGTGAACTACGCATTAATCCAGATTACGTATGAAAACTAAAGTCCGCACCAAAAATAGCATCAATCAGTTGAATGTTTTTACAAGATTGACTTGTTTAGAAAACAGCACCGTAATTCATCAATCTCTAATCAAGTTTGAATGTTTGACTAGATGTATGTAAAGTATGTAGCAAAATAATGGTTTAAAGGAGTATTTAAAGTAATACAGTATAAAAAAATACAGTATACAAAACAAACTTTACAAAACAAACAATTTTCATGTACTGATGCGCCTATCGCGTTCATAAGATTAAAATCTATAGCATTCATAATACCTTGATCTATTTGTATTAAAACGTCCTTGTTATTTATGTTTTAAAGTTTTTATGTTTGATTTACATAAACTTTTCATGCTATTGTCTGTATCAGTGGTATTCGAAGGACAAAAACAACGACATACTTACTTGCATGTGTTGTCGAATGCATACTGGCAGAATTCTATTGAATAGTTTTATTTATGGTTTTATATTTTTGAATATCCTTTATGCCATATTGATTTCTACTATGTGTTGCCCATTAGAAACTAAAGAGTCCTTCAGAGTTGATCACAATGATGGAAACAGTCCTATACCTTGCTAAAAGTAGACAATGCTTGCATAGGTTGAGCAACAATCCTCTGGCATAATTTTCAACTGTTTATGAAATTTACTGTCATTAAATACGACTATTTACGCTATCCTTTTTTCATAATCTTGTTTTACTGGGTCAAATAAATATTTATTATTTACAGTTCAGTACTGAATCCATTTTCCAGTTGTCAATGCACAGATGAAAATAGCCCATCATGACCACAGCCTAGAATAGCGTTAAGATTCGATTGCTTTACAACCGAACCATCAGCGTCACTGCCCTAGTCGTAGGAAAAAAAGCTGATAATTCAATAAACACTAAACCACTGGCAAAGCCCAACTGTTGCCGGCTGTTCTGCTGCGACCGCACCGTGGACCACACGCGCGTGCCTCCAGCACATATTGTACGTGCGTCCCCAAGCGGACGATTTTTTAAAGTCAATAAACAGCCAATGGATCATTATTTTCTGTACAATACGCCAAGTGCGTCGAAACGCTTGGGTTGCTGTGCTGGTTGTGCTTCAAATTTATTGCTCACTGCAGTCCGGTTGATTGCAACCATATGCTAGCGTACGCCGCCCGGTTCGTTCGCATCCATGCGCGGAGCCCATGTGGCCTGAAATCATAAACAGGCTCGAGAGATGTGCGAGTTCTCACCACACGTTGCCTTCCACCAGGCTCGGCGGACTTCCGATTGGATTCGGATGTGGCAGGGAGAAGGCAGGAAGGTAAGCACTGCGTCAGAATGGAAGGAAGAAGGATTAATTTCTAAAGCACTGTACCGCCAGATCTCAAGATGCGGGGAGTCAACCGCGTTCGATCTCATATTTCAAGATTAATCATATCCCAAACGCGCCCTGCCTGCGACGGTCTTCATGGGGTTACTTTCTTCCTGCCGTGCCGGTGCCGGCGTCAATGGCGCCGCTTGTCAAGGCTGCGATAGAATGCATCGGGTGCTTCGCAAAACGGCAAACGGCCGTTAGTTTTGTTGCTAATTCCCTGAGTAAAAAAAATAAATAAGAAGAAATGCACCACCGTATCGGTAACATTCCGCGAATGCTCAACTAAATGCTCACATTAATTAATCCTTTCGTCGGGTTTCGGTTTTGAAGCATTACACACACTAACATTCGTGCTTTCGGTTGGCGAAGCGCAACGCAGCTTCTGGAAATGAAAAGTGTCAAGGTACTCTTCTTTTAGCAGAGTTTGTGTTTTACTTGATTTTATGTTCACCTAATATTCTATCCTATTTTATAAACGAATGAAATTGTAACAACTGAAAATAAGCACTGCAATCAGTAAAAAGACCAAAAACACCACAACTATTCGAAACATACGATAACTTTTCAACTCTTTTGGTGTCCTCCACATATTTAATATAATGAAAGAATGGATGTATTTGATTGGCATTTTTTAATCTTTAAAATTGTTCGACTCACGTATTTTCGAAATGTTCCTATCCGGAAAGGACGATTGGGGGGAATGGACGAATTTATGTCGTAAATTTTTCGCGAATTGTTAAGTTATTCAAATTATTGGTATTTCTCAAATGGTTTAAAAGGGCAATTTTTATTACAGAAATACTATGAAACAAATCTATAATATTTAAATAAAAACGCATACTCAAACAACAACAGCTTCAAATTATCACGAGAATAATTATTCAGCTCAATTGATCAAACGAAATATATTTTTCAATATTTGGGTTGAAATACTCATCTTTTGATACGCCTTACTATTTATTTTTTTGGTTTTTTATCGGTTTATTGTGTAATATAAACAAAAAAATCACGACTGAAAATCGAGCGTCATACCAAGTCCACAATATAAATATTATTTCAAATCTTCCATGCATCATCATATTCACCTACAACTACTGTAAAGTTCTACTTGTTTGTTTGATAGGAAGAGTAGAATTTGAAACATAATGGTTCAGGTTATGGCATAGTTTAACTAAATATGCATTCGATCAGGTATATGTTTGTTTCACTATGTGAAAATTTCCACAGCCGGTTTATATTTTTCTTTGGTCTGAAATTGCTTTTGTACTAATCCATCTAACAACAATGAAAGCAGACACTATGTTATACTTAAGCGCTCATAGTGTCTTACTAAATATCACAACAAGTCCAGTATACCTTGACATACATTTTCCAATGGTGATGGTCTAAAATACCATAAAAAAATTACAAGTAGCACCGTCATCTCGTTTTTTTTCCCCAATGCGTGCGGTAAGGATCGTAATCAGAACGTATTCCTTGTGCTACTCATGTTCTGTTGTCCGCGTGCGTATTCAGGGTGGTATGCCGAGCAGAAAGCGAGCTCCAAAACGGAGAGAAGGAAGGAAACGAAAAATAACATCAATAGCTACAACAAAAAAAGATAGAAAAAAATCAAGTGCACCGAATGCACCCGACCGGATTCCGGTCACCACGGAACGGACCCAATTTGCATGCACAACAGTATCTTGTTACACTCGACGAAAACGGGTGAAGAAAACACAGAACCATCGAAAGAATTAGACACTCAGGGCAACAACGCGCAAGAAGGGTTATGTTTGGGGGAGGCCCCCCGCTTCAGTGGTGGGCGAGAAATAAAATCAACCGAAAAAGTGCATTTGGCGGCTTCGGCACTACAAAGCCCTGCCTCAACAGCACAAGCAGCAGCAGCAACAGCAGCAGCTACAGCAGCGCAAAGGTTGGCGAAGGCAGCCGAATCTCCTTCATGTTGCAAAACCGGCGCCTTTTAGTAAATGATACCACGACAATGCGATGGTCTGAAAGGAGTTACGGGAAGAATGGGAAAAAACCACCCTGCATGCCTGTTCGATTTCAGCGGGCGCAATGTGGCGCTTGCGGAAATATCTTTTCCGTCGGGTGGCATTTGTGCGCGCTTGGAAGAGAGAAAGAAGCTGTCGCTCTTAATTTAACTCCAGTGGTATGCAGACTCGGACCACTTCTGCTCATGCTTGGGAATAGCTTTTAATGTCACGCTATGGGCGATGAAAATGAGACATTTATGACGAGTGCGCTACGTTGTGGGAAAGGAACTGGCACGTTAATGTTGTTATTGATCGCCATTCAACTGATTAGTTAAAGATAAGGGCATGTAATTTCGGTCAATTTAAAGTTTGTTTTTTTTTTCATTTGATTTGCTAGCAGAAATGACATTACTAATAATATATATTAAAATATCCTTTAAACATATCGCATAAAAAAGTTATTATTATTAGTTGTAGCAGTCGGCAACAGATAGATTTTGAGGGTATTTTTAAATATTTATGAAACATGTTTTACCTCACCAAAACTATGATCCTTTGGTCATGGTTCGAAAATTTGTAATCCCATTATTTCATCAAAACAAAGTATTTGTAGAGTTAAATTTCCATCATAGTAAATGTTTCTGAATGTATTGTTCTGAACACACCATTTTACGCTATTTTGATTTTTCTTCAATTTCATAACTCCACTCATGACGCAAACAATCGGTGTAAAGCATCTAATGATGGAGTGCTATAGCCGTCTGGCTAAGCTGTCAATACTACTGTTTGTTGACGGATTCCCCGAATAAGTGTGCTCCCCGCCTTTGAGTGCTACTCGTCCTACTGAGGCTGCTGCTACTGCCCAACTCTTCAAGGACATTTCACGGCGACAACCCCTTGAGCGGATGACCATTCCGTACCATGTGCGCTACTCCTAAACTCAGCGCGTGTCGCCACCGTGTGTCAAAGTTTATCTCTCGCCACTTGGTGGCCAACAACACAAACCGAAAGCACTCGAACGCGGGTCAATCTCATCACGCGGTTCGCCTTTCCGGGACCTGCGCGTCGAGGAGGGTCGCTTTACTTCACTCCCGAGGTCGTCGAAAAACCGACGACGTAAAGACCACCACCGGTGAAGGCCACCACCGTGGGTACGATCCGGAAATGTAATTAATTTTGATAGGCTCTTAACGGTGCGGTCCGTCGGTGTGGAGAGTACGTGTGTATGTGTTTTTTTTCTCTCTTTTCTCTCGGCTCCAACGCTCGCTGAGGGCGCACTTTCGGGGGAAATAAAACTTCATCAAACTACAGTAATTTCTTAACACATTTTGGCCCCCGAGGGTTTCATTGCGGCTGTCTCCGAAGAGGCTCGGACAGGAGGCTGGCTCCACAAGAAGGAAATCGAAAGGCATCTGAACGAAATGTGACAAAAACTCTTTCGGCATCATGGAGCGTTCTGGAGATTGTTTACAGTTGTGAATAAAAGAAGCGATCCATGATATAAAAAAGATTGTCTTAAGTGAAGCAATTTAAAATTTTATTTTAAAATGACTGGATCGTTTTATAATCGTCGAAATATAACTAAGAATTAGATATTGTATTAACTATAATCTTAAGTAATTTTCATTTTTCTATAAGTTTTCTTTATACATTCTTCACTGTGACTGTACCCGATCATGGTACGATCATTGTCGTTCCTCTGCCTTTGGCTGCGTCCGCTGGAAGCACGGAAACCGTTTGCCTGGCCCATCCTACGCCCCACGGGATCATCCGAGGCGTGTGGGCAACCAACAGGGACACACAGCAAAAGACAATTTCCCCGCTCTTCCACGGCAGACCGCGTGCACTTGACTGACAAGTCAATGGGAGCCATGTTTACCGCGACCGTAAGTACCTGCCCCCGTTCATGACCGGTCCCGACCGGCGTGCCGAAGTGTAAGTGGTTTGTGCCAGTGTGGAGCCACCAAGTCACCGAGCCACCGGAACATAAACGTGTACCACGAGAACGGAAGAGAACGCGAAAGCGGGCTCACCACCAGCGATGGTGATGGTGGTCATGATCACATAAATTTACCATTTTGCGCTCCCTCGCTCATATGCACGGTGGCCGAAGTCAAACGGCCAACCATTCACAAAACACACAATCTGCATCCCGTGCGGTCGCGAGCAAAAAGTCGTGAAAATCGCCCCGACTGCCGGGTCGCTGCAACTGTGGTCGGGGCACACAAAGAACCTCGAAGCCGGGCGGAAACTATCGCGGAAAAACGGTCGCCGGCGACAGATAATAACGCCGATCATGCGTGCGGTCCGCCGCCGAGGATGAAGAGGAGGCGATCGGTTGTTATTGTTATTATAATGCGACCCGCGAGGGGTTTCGTTCAATGCTTCCGATTTGGCGTCGGGTTCAGCAGGGGCGGTGAACACAGTGAAGCAGTTCCTCTGTTGCGACAATAATGACACAGCGAATGACGATCGCGGTAAAGGGTTTGCCAGCCGTGGCGCCTACAGTCGGTGCGGTGCCTTTGAAGTAGTCATCCCGCGGAAAGCGCCCGAGCGGCTCCCAGTAATGGTGCTTTCTTTTTGTGCATGTATGCATGTGGGTGTGTGTGTGTGTGTGTGCTGCAACAGCTTAGTGAGGGATAAGTAGACAGAATGGTGAATTACACCACGAATTAGGAATGGTTTCATTTAAGCTTCATATGCTTTAAGTATAACCATGTTTAGCTTGATGGTTACATAATAAAAAGTAAAATATATTTAAATTAAATGAAAAGTGTTTTAACGTAAATTTATGTACAATAGAAAACTGATAGAATAGGATTTAGAATTTATTAGTGGAAATAACATAAATACAGAAATAAAAGCATCGCATCATTTAAAAAAAAACATTATTGCCATAGAAATGCGGAAGAGTTTTCAAAAATATTACTCTCAAAAATAATCACAGATGGGTAAGATCGCCCACCGTAAAGGTATTTAGAAACTACTAATCTAAACAAATTTATGTAGCAATAAGCTTAATTACACCTTAAAATGGTTTTCACAAGTGAATTTATACGTTAAAAGTGTTAATCTACCGAATAGTTCACATAAACATCAACATCAGAAATTGAAAATTGCAACAAACTTATTAGATTAATTTTAATCAAAGATCACTAAACCCATGGTACAAAATGGTACTTACCACTAAAAAATGATACTAGTTCCTGAGAATTATTTCTGAACAATGGGCCAGGGAATACCAATGAGAATAAAAAGAGTATAAAACAACCGTAATTATGCATTCAGCAGCATTTCATAAAAAGCAGTAGCATCGCATAAAAAAAAAGCTTCTAAGCCAACCGAGGTCTGTGTGAAATTCTCCACATAATCTCCTTTCCTTAGACTGGCTTCCCAGGTGGGCTTTTGTTCCCGGTACACGATCGCCCGTACTAATTACACTTATCTCACCACACGCCCGCTTAGTTTGGAGCTTATTTTCACAGTCTCTCGGCCGGTAAAACAGTGCGTTTGTCGTGATGTTCGTGTGGTCGGTGGCACCACCCCGTCCGTGCTGTGGATCCCATTTATTACAACATTAATTTAAATTGTACACCACTGCCAGCTTCCGTTCCTTTGCTGCTGCCGTGGTGAAGAGCTTTCGAGTGACATCAAATACAAACTCCCAATATCGGTATCGGCTACTTTGGCTCCCGGCCGTGCCGGCGTGAAGCCGGTAAAGCTTCCGGCGATCCCTACTAGCGGTGCATAATGCTATCGGGCTAGTTAAGATAAGCCGTGAAATAAATGGAACCCGACATGGAGCGTTGGGATCGGCTGCCGAGCGAAAGGAGTGAATATCACGACGGTTCCTTTTCGGTTTTCTATCTTCACCTCGGCTCGTACAATAAACGGAAGGGGTGACGGAGAGAAAAAAGAACGCAGAGCTAATGCACATGAGAAATAAAATCAACTTTTTACTAAATTTTGCCAACGTTTGCTAGAACGTAAATTCACTAAAACAGCGGTAGAATACACCCTTAATTTACACAAATTCTTAGCAACAGACCATCAAGCCAAACATCGAATCATGTGAGCATGCAAATACTTAAAGCAGAATCACAAACTTCTATGAAAGATTAGATTCAAACAATAATCATAAAAAGCCGCATCACGCGTTAAAACATATCAAATTCAATCTGAAAGTTTTTTCAAAGCTTAGCATCTCCGCGAGTGTGTGAAAAAACAAGCGCAACTAATAGCGAGGCGAGATTGATGAAAGAAGCCTCCCTTTGAGTGATGTCGTTATCAACGGAGCATTTTTTTCGGGATTTCAATCATTCTCTACTCCCAAAAATCCTTCCACATCCTTTTCTCCCAGTTGTCCAATTGCTGCGCATCATTAAAAACCTGTTAATACGCTCGACTTAAGTCTGGCTCGGGGTGACCATAAACCCAATTCGGTTGCAGCCCTCCCCACATCCGAAGACACCTAAAGACCCCACTGGTACTTCACCAGCGGCACGCACAGAGAGAAAACGGAAGGTAAAGGGATCGAGCGGTGATGTCCCATAGACCCGGCCGGTATGGTCGTAAAACTTAACGAGCTCCCAGACCCGAATCCCATGTTCGGATAGCACATAATATCTCGCTTTCTGGCCCAAGAGTACCGGCTCGGTCGTGGCACGATGATGCGCCGCTACCTTGGTGTCCCGAGTCGTCAACCGGGCGTGCTTCCAGCGAAAAAGGAAAAAAACACCAGGACAACGGTTACATTCGACAGAAAACCTGAGAACCTGGCTGATAAAGAGGTAAAATCGGTATGGTCGTAAAGTCCCGCGACATCACTGGCGAGTTGTCCTCCAGACTTCGATCCTCTGTGTACGGTCGGGGTCTTTTACGTGCTTCCTTTCGTGGGTATATATCTGTGTGTGTATTAAACATTACCACCCTCTCCACTACCACCTCTCATCGCCAAATCGTTTGATTTACCATCCGCCTCAAGCGAAAGCGACCCCGGGGGGATCGAAGCGGTCACAGCGACAATAATGGAATCCTTATCTAAAGCTTCTTGGCTACTGTTTAAGGTTTTCTCGGCTTCCATTTCACTTTGGAGATAACAGTTTTGCCGGCACACACAATCTCTCTCTCTCTCTCTCACTCTCTCTCACTCTCTCTTGCTCTGGAGAGATGCTTCGCGAGATCCTCAACACATCCATCCTTTGCCGGCATCCTTTGCTTCCGGGGTGGGTTCGCTTGGGTGACGCGCGGCAGCGTGTTCTCTCCGACTGTCTATCGCTCTTATGTGCTACTTCAAATACAGGCCTCGAGGTGCGCGGCAGAAGGCGAACCTCTTGACGCACAATCTAATGCCGCTGCTGCTGCTGCTGCCGTTGATGCTGTGCGGCAACATTTGATCTTTTTTTGGTCCTGGTGGGTCTACACCTCACCGACCAACACCTTCAACCGATCGCGGATCATCATCGCTGTACCGAATGGGGTAAGGAATTTCTCGTACGCCCGATCGTGTCCCGACCTCTCTTAATTGAAGCTGCCCGCCTCGCCTTGATTTACGCTTATGAAATGGACGGCATCTTATCGCACAACGGACACCCGCTTACTTCACCGAGCCCCTCACCACTCCGACCGCGGGTGCCGGAGTCGGAAAATGCCGGCTTTCCGGGTCAACTCCGTGACTAATGGTGTCAATCGAGTTTCGTTTGATCGGTGCTTTCGTGTGCGGTGTGGCGAGACCTCGAGTGGACACTATGAGAAGGTGATAATTGACCCAAAATCCTACCGGTTTCGGTTGCTTCCTCCGTGCTCCATGAAGGATTGATCTAAATTATTTTTTTCTTGCCGCCTGAATTGGATGATTTTAAGTAGGGAGTCCGAGCGTTGTTAGGTGTGTTGTTGGAACAATTTTATTTCGCTTTTGAGATGCGGTGCGATGGATGCTTATCGGAATGACCCAGAATCAAGCGGTGCTGCTCCTACGGGTGCATAATGTATTTGTTTCTTCGATTCCGGTGTGTTTAAGAGATGATGTTGTGTGGGTGGTCATTATACGGGACAGTAAATTTCGTTGGAAAACATCTTCTATTATCTTTAGCACAGAATTTATTTACTTATAAAGATTTCCCTGTAAAAACTCTCTGTTTGGAAACTAAAAAACTAAAGAGAAATAATACTTCATACCCATGTATAAAATTTCAACATTGTAGAAATGTTTACAATAATGCTTCTATCAATTGGCCATAAAGCAAAGGTTGAAACAAACGAGATGCATTGAATCATAGTGTCTGTTAAATTTTTCTAAAAAGTTTAAATGTTTCCATCAGTATTGAAAATATAAGTTTTACTGTTATTTTGCTCTATTTTACTGTAAATAGTTTATTAGAAATGGCGATAGGCAGACATTTTTTCTATGTTTCTTTGAAGATTATAACAAAGTTCAAAAATCAATCTTTAGAATCAAATTTAAAATCAACATTAGGGAAGCTCAATAAATATAATCACAAATGATGAATAATTATCATTCTCTTTAAGAAAAATATGTCTCTGAAAGTTTCAATGTTATTTGCTATGTTATAATTTATTATTATTACTTTATCGGTTAGTACACATGTTATAATTCTATAACTGTTATACATTTGTATGAACTGCTTTTGAATAAATATGTCACTATATGTTGCTAGTCCCAGGAAAAATCTCGTATGGAATGATCACTAAGGATTAACAAATTTACTTTGCAAAAATTTACTTTGCAAGGGATTTACTTTGCATAGATTTTGAGAACGATCTTTTGTAAACGAAGGCTGGTAATGTGTTTCCGCGAGAAGCCCAATTTTTGCTGCAAATTCACTCTAACCATCGTTGATACAAATTATCACACGATCTTTGGTAGATTTTGTAATATGATTAACTGAATTACGACATTACGAAATAACCTTAAACTTCATTTATTCTCTTTTACAATTCACGAACTAACAAATCAGTATGTACAGCAAAAGAAGAAAATAAATTTGAAATAGAAAGCAAGCAGGCAAAGAAGTTGTTTTCTTTTGGTTATATTAATCCGTGAATGTTCCAAACAAATGAAAAATAAATAGAATTTCACAAAGCATTTTTTACAGAAATTTTTCATCTGTTTTCATTATATGTTTTTATTATTAACATGTTACTAAACTTGCATTTCTGTAGTAAACCTACTATAGTGTTTTTTTTTATAAATTAGAGTAATAAATCTTTCCTCAACTAGTACACAAGGCATTTCCGAAACATCGTCCTCAAACAACCTACCTAATATTTGTATCATTGAATTGCTTTACACATGTTTTGCTCCCGGAACATCCCGAAAGGAAACCACAATTACTTGACATTCATCATTGCAAGCGCTACCTTAATCCTTCTACGATGTATTCGAGAAACAATTCCAAGGAAAAACTGTTTTTTTTCCAAGAGTTTTACAAATAAATGCTAAACAAAAGCAAACGATAACGATGCGATAATTAAGGGCTGCTTGATTGTAACGTTTAATGGGCTTTCATTCGGAATCTGGTGGCTCGAATTTCATCGCATTCGAAACGGATGCATTGTACGGATTAGTCAACATGGATGCCTCGGTACGGTACGGTACGGGCACAATTAATCAACACCGTTGCTGCCGTTTGACACGGCTGACAAAGTTCTCGGGTCTCCGGGGCGGGCTTTTGGTTTGCTGGAAGCCTTTGAGTTTCTGCTACACGTGTACTGCATCCATTAGACGCCTGTTGGGAAGACTCGCGACTGGAAGACTGTGAATGCGTGACGCCAGTGAAAATTCGAAAAAAATGAAAACCCGATCTCCGACAACACGGTTGTCTTTCTACACTATTTTTTCGGGTGGGTATTGTACAATCCTCCTACGTTTTCTTGCAAACAACAGAAAGTTGGTAAACAGTATTGTCTGGTGTGCATGAGAAAGGATCCGGTTTTGTAACAGTGCATCCCACCACGAGACAGGACATGCATCCTCCGACACGCCTCGAACGTCAGCAACCGTAGCGTACATTTATGTATGCAAATGTTTTTTTTTTTTTTTTAATTTTACGACCCTCCCAGGAGTTACAAACCATACCCGGGACCAGCATGTGCCGTCGTAATGGGACACCGTTGGACGCCGATGGTCAACCCGTGGCGAGGCAGGACTCGGGTGCTGCAGCCTGGTGTCCTAGTGATTATTACATCGCCTAGCGACACCGCCGGCGACAAGTGTCTAGCCGAAAAGTGCGACAACCACTTGTCGCTGGCGCTCGTTACACTTTCAATAAGTGGATCAGCAGGACATATTTGACCCATCGCTGAAATGAAATAGAAGGATGGTAAATTCACATCCGATGGAAAATCTACGAACGATATTTTTTTAGTTCCGGAATTAGATGAACTTTAACGACAGAAACATTTTTGTCCATAAGTAATAATTCCTCAAATTTTTGAAGATTGAACTTTTTCAATAAATATAAAATGTTCATACAAATAAATATAAAATACCAGCAGCTTTTTGAAATGGTGGCAGATTAGCAAAACTTTATACTACACAGCATACAATTACGCACTTTTGAGGTCAAAAATAAAATTTGATTGTGTTGACTTGTTTAAAACATGCTGAACGATGCGGAATATAAAGATTTGTATGTTAAAAATATTCTTAAATATATTTATGTGTTAAATATACTTTTGGGATGAGTCCCAAAAGTCTTTCCTGAAGAGGATCGTACGGTCAAACAAAACATGGTCGAATCATTTTTATACAATTCCTCTTCAAACTATCAAGCAAGAATCAAGCTAGCCGTTCCTCTTGTTCATTTAATACCAAACTGTGACTCAGCCTCTGTACATAATTGTGTATACAAACCTAGCAATAGGTAAAAATTATTAATAATATAACTTTGTACAATACTGATTGTTTTCAAAGTCTGAACTTATATACTGCTGAGGATGCTTCTATGACTTTTTTGTTTCTAAGTTAAACTTTGACTAAATTAGGAATGCTTGATTTTAATCAATCGACAATCGTTAAAATACGCACGATATATTTTATTATAAAAATATCGTGCATATAAAATAATGTTGGCACAATTTTAAAGAAAATTAAACTCATAACTAGACCATATGGATTCATAGTCACATACTATAGAAATGATACTAATCAAAGCTATATAAACATTCCAATCTCCACTGCAAGCCGACAAAAATCTCTAACCTAATTAATAGCCCAATAGAACAGACTACATTTACGGCACCCTAAAACCCGTTTATTGAGACATTTTTCAACCAAAACAGAAAAAGACCTCACGCTTAGTTCCCAGGCGCACCGCTCACCTGTGCGGTGCTGATTTATTTCCAATCACCAATAAACATCCAATCCATCCCCGGGGCGGCACCGATAAGGACCGCTGCTGTCTGCCATTCTTTGGAAGACAAATTTTAAACCCAACCCTGATCCCACCCCCGGGGGGGAGGAAGATCCCATTCTACTGGGGGTCTTTTCAGGGGTTCCAAATTTCTAGCCCCGGCCGTATCGCACCGACGCAAACGGTACACCCCGGTTGACCCCGGAGGGCAATTAGCTAATCTCGTAACATTTCACATTAAGAAAGTTGGGAAACGAAAATCTCTTAAAGGAAAGCACGAGAATAAATTCAAGAAAAATACAATCGGCAGCTTCGCGCAATATCTAAACAAACACAGACAAAAGCAACGAAAGGAATCCCGAGACTTTCCCAGGCACCGAGTGCGCTGGCCGGGTGTCGTAAATCGCTCCCGACCACTTCAAGGTGGTCGCCGGTGGCGCATGATGATGATGGTGGTGAAGGTGGCGCAAAAAAATCCCAAACCCACACACTCGGAACCAGCCTTTTTGCTTATTATTTGTATAAATTGAAAATTAATTCAATTCCTTTATCAACAGCGATATACATTTTTTTTTGCTTCACCACAGCATCTTCCCAAAAGGCCAAACAAACGGCAGCGGGTGTTGGAGAGTACCCTTCGGCTACAGATGGATACCAAAACGCTGGCTCCCTTATAATGCGACCAAACGATCGCGTGTGTGTGCTTGTGTGTGTGTGGCGAATTCAACAGAAGTCGTCGTTTGTCGTCATAAAATAACACTTAAAACCTTCTCCTGTAAGAAACGGAACGCTTTGATGCCGTGCCGCCACGTCCGGGAAGACACTCGGCGGCACTAAGGCCGGCAGCCAGCAGCGGATCGGTCTGGATCGGAACCGACAGGGAATCGACCGTTTCGTCCGCACCATCGACCACACCACGATCGCTTAGCGTAGTAGAGAAATAGATAAAAACCGACCCGCCCGGTCTCCCGCCTCCCGGGTCGGGTAGATTAGGACAGCCGTGTTATCTAAAAAACTTTTCAAAAATAATATATTTGTTATACGCCGCCCCGTATCACCTCGGCCGGTCGCGGGAGAAGCGAAGAACCTCGGCATCCGAAAGGAGCTAAAATAATGTATTACTTTGCTGATAAACTTCTGTTTGGCGGCGGTATTCTCCATCTGCTTCTAGTCGATGGTTCTGTCTTCCTATCTCACTCTCTCCTCATGAATGCTGTGGTAGTTTGGATGAAAAGAACCAAGGTGGCAAATGTAGTGGCGAAAAGCATACAGAAGCACCTTGTTGTAGGATGGGGTGGGAGCTCGTTTGAGTAGCTCTATCAAAAAGGAGCGTTTATATTCCTCCTAAGGGAGTAGGGACATTCGGATAACAGAAAATGCTGTATTTGCTTATAGTTTCTTTCATTGATATTGCTATAGAATAAAGTTCAGTAAGAGTTTGGTCCTTAAAGATCTGTCTTTCCCCAAAATTATCACTTATGATTACGTGTAGCTATGATAAAATGTATTAACCCAAGTATATAAGAGACAAAAAATAGTATTTATATCTTTTTTATAGTCTAAGGTCTAAAAATCTTTAAGTTACGGCCTTACCGTATTGCTGATAACCTAAATATTCCTAATATTCAAAAGATATTTAAATACCATTTACAAAAAATTAGCACCATTTAGACAAATTACAGCAAGAAAATAAGAACTTTTTCATAATGAGAGACTATGTAAGAGAAAGACTAAGAAATTGGATACTAATTATTCCAATGATTTTGGTTTTGATGGAACCGATGTTTTTTTTAAAGAAGTATTGACTCTAACCCTAAATTGGATTTTTTTACATCATCACCATACATGAAACTAAACTGTCATAAAACTTTTAATAATTTTTCTCTAACACAATTGAAAGTAAATCGTAAATTTAGATAAATGTACAATATATTTTTCATCTGTAAATATGATCAATGATCTATGCCTACTTAAAAAAAATCAATCAATCAATCTATGCCTACTTATTAAGCATTTTCAGCACTATACTGTCAATTTCAAAGTCTTTTGATTTCCAGTGTTTTGTAAGACATTTATCCTTTTGCTTTTTCTTCTCATGATTTTCGTTCATTAAAGTTATATTTTAAATCTTTCTACTTACACATATAACCCCCTTAAACCGGTCGACACCAAACATCCAAACAACGACCCACGGTAGCGCCGTGCGGCTTGGCTTTCTTTCCACCGAAGTATCCACTTTACCGCTCGACGCGTTCCTCAAGTCGGCTCGAATTTCTGCATCTCTTTTGGCTTCGGCCCCCAAATCCGAACACATCACCAAACGGGACGGCTCGAGCAGAAGTGGGGAAGGCAGTGGAAGGGAGGTTTAATTTTCATATTTATTTCCCTCACTTCCGATAGCGCCCTAATCTCGAAAGCGTTAAAATACATTCTTTCTCAACGGCGGATTAATTTATCTTGGGCTCTTTGTAGTCGTTCCGCCGCAACCGAACGGGGCGATACGTACTGACGGTCCGGGCACTGTCGATCCGGTGCCGAACGGATCAGTTGGAAGGACCTCCGTCGAAGACTCCCACTTCCGCGACGCAAGATCCACGACGATGGTCTGGTTTTCTCCCCTTTATCTTCTCCAGTTTTGCGGAAATGAGAGTGGGTTTTAGATGGCTTTCAGAATTGTTATTATGCTACTGAACTTTTGAGTTTTTTGGCCGAAGTGGAAATGTTTAATACATCCAATAATAAAAGTTAGGACCATATTTAAACCTTGAGCTACTGAAATACTCATAAAATTTGTATTTTTAATTTATATTTAATTATTTTATACATTTTAAGCAGAACAATCATTATCTAAAAGCCCCGTTTCGCTTCATCCTGCACAAGATATCGTTTTACACGCGTCGCTGACCGTTCTTCGCGCAAGAAACGAAACACGACCGTGTCCATCCGGCTGGGCGGATGCAGTTTATGATCTGTGATTTTTTATTTCTCGTGCACACACCGAAAGGGCAACCGATCGGTTTCCTCCTGCATTCGCACAGAACGATGACGCCACCGGCCTACCACCGGCGAAAGGTGCACGAAGCACGAAGAAGCTCCAAAGCACTCACAAGGAAATGCATCGTTCGTAGCAGCAGCAGCAGCAGCAGCGGTTGGATGCGGATCGGCGCGCTTTGCAGGACGCAACGGGTGATGGGGCGGTAGTGGGCGGGTTCGGGCTTTTGCGCCTGTTTCGCGTGTGGGTAACGCGATGAGTCGCGTCCACCAGCAAACCGACCAGCGCACCAGCGGCATCATCATAAAATGGAAGACCACACCGAAGCTGAATTATACGAATGTGTTAACAAGACATTTTGAAGTTTATAAATTGCAAACTGAGACGCCTTTGGCGTGCCGTTTGCCGTTCCCCCAGGAACCAGTGGCGGAAAGATTGTTCGAATTTCGGGACGATGGGGAAGGCGAGGGAAAGATAGAGGAAAGGACTCGTGAGCAGTGGGGTTTTATGTTGCTTTATTGTGCGAGGCTGTTGGACGGGCTCTGGTTTATTCCGTTTTTTATTATACTTCTCTTCTACATCAACATTCTACCTATCATATTGCTATATGCTATAGAGGGAGTTCTTAATGAACATAGCATAGAAAATGACTGTTATGTAAACAAAAAGAATGATTTTAAATTAGAAGTGAAGCTGTCTAATATGCACATAAAACATTGAAACCCTGTTATTAAGTATGTCGTACAAATAGCGATAATACTTGTTATTAAACATCCTAAATGACAACCTTTACAAAACCGGCGAGTCAACTAGTATGAAAGTGTGAAAAATATTATAGTGTGAAAAATATTATAGTTTATATTTTCCTTGCTGTTCTATTCATAAAAAATCTATATTTTATAATTCAATTTTAAACGCGCATGCAATTAAATCGTTCAATAAGCTGATGTTTTAAGAACATCTAAACAATTATTACTTAATTAAATAGTACATTTTAATTTTTTTTTACTGTAAATAATCTTTGATCTGTTTCGGAAGATATTCATTCGATTATTCGATCGGTAATTTTTGTTAAAACTTCTTGAAAATATATGTAAAGTAACAGATACATGATATGACATATGGACAAATTTACCTTTTAAAATTTTCAAAGGTAAAAAGCGTTACTCACGATTAAATTTTTTCTACGGAATTAAGTTTCTTCGATCGGATACGTATGATGTTTTTTTTTTATTATTATTAGGAACGGCCTGGCCGTATTGCTTATACGTATGATGTTGTCGAAAGGCATTAAGAGACTTTGAACCTTTAACGCTTTATTCGTCTCTCATTATACAGTGTTCTATGAACTACTGATAAAACTACTTTATTCGATATATTGTTCAAATTAGACACCTTCTGAAAAACATTCATGTCGTTCATTGCGAGACAAACTTTAATTCTTGGAGTATTAAACTAAAGCAAAACAAAAACCTCCGATAAATATACAAACTCAAAATGCGATAAATTCTCTGAGAATTTCGATAAATGAAACGATACAATAAAAATCTGTTTTAGTTCAATTGCTAATTTTTGAATTGTTGAACATGCTTTTTTCACAATAAAAAAAACCGACAAAAGACATCACAAAACCTAACAGCCTGAATAAGTATCATAGCTATTAAAACATCACTATTAAAACTATAAGATAATATCGTTTCCCGAACCTATTTTGCATGATATATTCGGTGCAAATGTTCTTTTAATATATGTACGGTTGTAGATAGATGGTTATAGGATTGGCCCATTTATTTTTAACTGTTTATGATACTCATTATTTGTGATCTGGTTTTTATTCTTGAATATAATGCTTAAAGTCATCTAAAATTTTTAGTACAGCCAGATGTTTCATCTATTGAGCCTTTGTTACGTACCACTACTCCTACTACCATGGTAACTTACGATATCAACTAGCCCACCAGGTATCAAAGCAACCCGAGGAATGTCCGCCATACTCCATGAAACTGAAAATACGTTCCAGCCGATATGCTTCATTTCCATATCATACATTCCGCGTCGAACGAGCTCTAAATTCCAACCGACCATTCCATTCCGAATGCGATCGCACTAGCCGCACTGTCCCCGGCCGACCCCATACAGCGGTTGGGGCCTTTTCGCGCGAAATTGTGCCTAGCGCACATGCAAATGGTCGCGAAATGGTCGCGCAATCTTGTCTAATTACGCGGTCGCTACCGGCACCGTATTAGCGAGGTGGGAAAGATCGGAGATGACGGAACGTCTGTCACTCTTTATCTCGGACCTCACAAAAGAAACGCCGACAGAGACAGAGACAAATACTTATAGAAAGAAAGAGGGAGGGGAGAGAGCGAGGGATAGAGAGAGAGAGAGAGAGAGAGGGGCGGGAGAGGGAAAGAAGAATTAAAAAACTTTAACGACCGCGACGCAATACACGCTTTGGGGCCTTGGGTGGACAGAACCGACCGCCCCAAATCACCAAACCAATTAGCGCTGAAACGGCAATAAAGTGTGGTTCTGCGAAAATTCATCCCGTGCTGCAACTGCTGCATTAAATCCCACCGCACGAGAAGATGAAAAGCCGTCTCCTGTCAATTAAACCCGATTCGATGACGAATGGCGGCCACGTTTGACGCGTTTAAAGCCGCATATGTTTCTCCGCAACTCTCGTTTCCTCGTACCAAACGAGCTAATCGGTCCCAGCCCAAGAACCACAATTAAGATATCAAGAAAGCTAACCAATTAGAAAGATTACCGCCGATAGCGATGCGAGTCGTACGTGTGTGGATGGCGTGCGGGTTTGCTTTGTTTTTTTTTTTTTTTTGTAGACACATTCGTCCCAAGCCCGTGTAGTAGGTCCATCTGCAAGCCGGCGGGGTACAAATAAACAAACAAAAAATCTGGTACTTTCTTTACGATCCTAACATTATTTCTTGACGTGAAACAGAAAAAAATACACATATTGGCATTGGTCCTTCGGTACTAACTTTACCCGGGAGCTAAATGTTTTGCACAGGGACGGTCTGTTCCAATTGCTTTCGAGGAAATGTTTGAAGCCTTTGTTCGAACGCTTTTTCCCAGCCAGTTGTGTTCATTCAACATTCCGATCCACGGAATCTGCCACGCACTGTGTGCGCCGTTAGAATTGTCACCAGTTTTGGCAATTTTGTGCCCGAATGCATCGCGATCCGCCACACTATGTAGATGGTGGTAATGAGCTTTTCCTCCCGGAGATACCACCATATGCTGGGACCTTCTGTTCTCTTCCCTTTAGTTCGCCGCGTCAAGGTTCGGTGCGATTCTTTTCCCAGCCTCGAATAGATCCTTAGACTACCGGAACACACCGGACGAATCAAAGAGGATAATGGATTATCGTATTCGGAGCGTTCCATGCTCCCGTTGGCAGCGTGTTGATGTCTGGCGGCATTTGCCAACAGCACGAAACCGGATGCGCTTCGATGCGCCCGAAACAATGGCGATAAAACAAACGGTACCCCACTCGAGTGGCGGAGATTGTTTGGCAAACAGTTGACAAAAAAGGCGTCCCCGTGGTCGCCTCCGGGTTAAGGGCCCAGGGTTAGGAAAGACAAGATTAGGGCTATTATTGTAATGCTATCGGGGCACCGGACGGTGTACAGGCCAAATCTCGGGCTCAGCCGAACGCCACGCTTGAACGATCGGTCCGGGTGGTGGTGGTGGTCCTCTCGGCATATCATTAACAGGACACACCGGGCGCATCTTCGCTAACTGTCCCGCTTCAAACTCGTTCGCTCGTTGTCGCTCGGTGTGCGCCTTAATCGCATATTAAGGGTCCCAGGCGACCGGGCTGCAAGGGACATGCACCCATGTAGACGATAATGAGCGGAGAATTTAGTAATTAGAAATGAAAACATGTTTCCATGTTCTCGTTCGTGGGACGGGCACACGGTTGAGTAGAGGAAACAAAATCGAACCAACGCACGGGATGTACAACCACGAGACCGAAAAAAAGGATCTTTCAGCGTAATCCTTCACGAACGTTTCTCAATGTCCCCGTGTCGAGAGCTTGTTGCGCGGGTGAGGATCAACGATGCAGGTGCGGAAGGAACAGGGTGGAGGTGAACAGAGGTGCACAAATTTGGCAGTGAAAAGGTAGCGCTGGCCGCTGCACCAGTTTGCTACCGTGTGTGGTAAAGTCCCTACGGGGGAAAAGGATTACTCTTGAGGCGGAACAATGTGAACTGGTTCACTTTTGAGTGGGCTTCATACTTTCTGGCATAATCGAAACTTTCTTTTTTCTACTGTTAGCATTACAGTGCTGGAAAGCACTACTGAGTAACAAACAAATCTAACGATGATGCTTAATTGTGTTGAAAAGATTTTCATGAATTTACTTGGATTCAACTTAAAAAATTAATATTGAAAATATATTATTTTCTTAAAATTTCAAATACATAAGCCTCAGAACATTTCAAATTTGTTTCTTAACACTTAAAAACATTTGATTTGGCATGATGATGTTTGAAAATAAAACATACTGTTTTTCTGAGCATTGCATAATGCAGCAACTGTGCCGAAAATTTTCAAAGCTCGTTCGAAGCTTTTTGAAATAATTCGTAACAGTTATTTTCAAAATACGATTATCTTTGAAACATTTCAATCGGTACAGTGGCTACCAATTTAGTTCATAAAGAGTTATGCCATGAAAATTGGATTAATCACAGAAAATTTTGGATCAATCCCAAAAACTTTCATGTTTTCACTACCTTTAGTGTAAGTAATAATACCTGAGACTGATTAATTTAATTGTATAACCATGCGTGGTCATTACTTTGGTTCTCAAAATACGCTAAAATCGCAAAAATTCACTGCGTGAAGTAAACATAATCTTATATTAATTTGTCGATTTGTTGATAGACAACAATTAATTTTAATAAAACATAAGAAGAACAAAACCCTTATAATTCTTTCCATCAATTTCGTTTTTTTTCGTCATGTGGGTAAGTTTTCTCCCAAACGTCATCGTTCACAAACGAAAACAAACTCTAGCTGTCAAAGTGTTGTTGTTGACGTTGTTTGCTTCGAAAGACGATTTGTTCACGTACGAATGTTTATAATTATAAAAAGTGGTTAAAATAGCAAAAATCTATAAATCCGATCCTATCAAACAACTTGCTTAGTACAATCGTCTTCATTGAACCCAATTGAACCATCGTAGCATCGAAATTATAGATCATATTCTGTTCATCGGAGCCCCCCTCACTACTACAAACGCTTTTTGCTTGTCTACTCCAAAGAAAAATCGCTTCTGTTGCGATTGTTTTTTTTTCACAGCAAACATCACTACTAGGCAGTAGCAACAAAATATTCGTGACAAATTTCATCATGAAGCGATAAGAAGATACGGTAAGAAAGAGTTGGTTTGGGTTCGCGTTATTCAAAAAGTGCATCGAATTTTCATTTCTGCTGATAAGAAATCGGGTTCTGGTGGTGCTGTGGAATGGGGCCTAAAATGGGGTTTTATTATGTTGATGTGAACCTTCGGCAGTGACGACGTACGGAATAGTTTTATGTCTTTCTGGTGCGGTTTTGTTACCGTTCCGGTTGCAATTCTGTTGGTTTTTCGCCACTGGATGTAACTGTTGAGTGCGTAGATTGATGAATCCGATAAAGAGGGGGAACTAGGTCTAATTAGCAAGTCGTGTTTACTGGTAACTTTTCTTCTTTTTCCAGTTCATATCTGTGACTTTGACTGTTTGTGGGCGTGTGCGGTGGTGATCTAAAGAAAAACGATAGAAAATCGTATCAACATGTTTGGCCGTACCGAAACAAACAAGGACAGTTTTCTCGTCCAAACGAAGGCGGCACGCGAAGAGCGGGCCAACGAACGGGCGCAAGAAGAACGGCGGGATCGTTCCGTACTGCTGCTTCAACGTAACATCCGCGGTTGGTTGGCTCGGACCAAATTTCGACAGTTCATTCTGTAAGTGTTTGATCACAAGCATGGCCTACGAAGTTTTGTTTAACTAATTTTGCTATTGCCATTTCAGCAAAGAGTTTGACGAATTACTTCCCCCGGTGACAAATGTCGGTAAACCGATCGATTTAAAACCTAGTCTTGCCGTTTACTGTGCCGCAACGCACTTCTTGCTGCAATGGAAGGCAGAAACGAGCGCTCCTGAGTCGGCACAGCACCTTGAGCGGCTCGAACGACTGTGCCGGTATCTAGTCGCGAGCCTAGAGTCAGACTCACCGAAAACTAGCTACATTGGTGTTGCGTTCAACAAAGATCTCAGTCTGGCGTGGATACGGCACATAAAAAAACTGCTCTACCGCTGCTGTACCGCGATCGAGCTGCTGAAGCCAGAGGTGCACAGTGATAGCATATCATTGGCCTTATATCTGCATACGCTTGTCGCGTTTACGTCCATCAACAGCTGGGCATTGTTGCGGAACAAATCGCTGGCCGGGCTAAAACCGGGGATGATGCAGCTTTGCGCGAACGTTATGGGCGATTTGGTGCAAAAGGGATTCTACTTGACACTACGAAACGTGCTTGTTAAAGGCACCTGCCGGCCCGTTATCAACCTGAAACCAATATCACTGACCGCGCTGGTGACGCTTGCCCTGCGGCCTTTGATTTCATCCGGCTACAGTGAAAATCTACTCAGCCAGTTTCTCGTACAGATTCTGTCGGTACCGGGAATGATCATGCATCTCGAACAGTTCACTCCAGAGTGTCTCGTAAGCATTCAAACGCATGGAACGCTCGAAAAAACGCTAGAACTGCTCAGCGGTGAGCAGTCGACCAAGTTCGTTGTTGCAAGTCTGCAAAACAGTAGCCTGCTTGCGCTTCTTGCCAACATGGTCCATCTGTACTATCTGGAACCTCCAGAAAATGCATCCAAACTAGCCTACCCATCATTCACATTTGTGGTTACACAGCTACTGAACGGTATCATTAACAGTCTTGGACAGGCCGGTGGTGCTTTTACACAATGGCACGAGCTGTTGGGGTGGTTTTCACCCGGTAAAGATCGACTGCAGCACGAAAACTTACCACTCATCAAGCGGCAGATCCATCTGCTGTGGAACCACCGAATCGTGAAGCTGCTGCTCGGGGACAATCTGAAGGAACTGGCCGTTGGGTACGAAACGATAGATTACCCGATACCGAGCGGCAACAGCACGGGCAATCTGTTAAAGCGTGCACTGACGTTCGAGCGCAGTTCGATGAAAGGTGGCGGACAACCGAACAAGGGAGGAAAAATGTACCGGAAACTCGGTTCGGCGGAGGTTTCTCGCGTTGCACTGACCTGTTCGATGTATCATGCGGCACTCAGTGCACTCTCGCAGCTGCGGCTGGACATACTTTCGGGTGAGGCGGCGTCGGTAGAAAACTTTTGATTCGGAGCGAGAAACGATTGGTCGCTTTAATTACGTTTCTGTTGTAGGTTTGTGCTATAACGATACGGTCTTGCATGATCTTTGGTTGCTGCTGGGTTCGATCGGCCCGAACTGTGGGCTGAAAGGGTTCATCGAGCTGCTGCAGGTCAGCCAGACGAACTATGCGCCACCGTTATTGCTGCTATCGCTGTTTTGTGACTGCATGACACACTATGTGACGTAAGTATCATTGGTACAGTGTGCATTAGACGTTTCGCGAAAAACTGAAAATGAAACTACTGATGCAGTAGGCGATGATAAGGACCGTTGGATTTTAGGTTTCAGTTAGTAGCAAAGAGCATTGCTAAAAATTGTTTAAGGATTATTTCAAACTTATTTACAATTTTTAAACCAGTGTGTTTGTAATAAAATAGTTATTCAATGCACGGTTCCTGTATTAAATGTATCAAAGTCAAGATTATTTCAATCAGTTCAACTAAAACCAGGTCAACGCATTAATTGTATGGTAAATTCAAAAATCAAAACGCTGGACTTGTTCAGATGAAATTATGCCCAAATAATAACTCAAAACCAATGTTAATTTACTACTTCAAATTGGTACAATAACTTTTATCAATATTAATTTAGTGTGGTATTGCAGTATTTCTAAATAAATGAATAGCATTTAAATATTCTTGCTCATATTCGACGTAAAGGCAAACAATTTGAAAACCCTCATTTTTTGGCGAAGATAGTTTATACAAAGCAGTAGATGAAAAATGCAATTTTAGAATTTTGATAATTATTTTATGTTTACCTTTTTCCCGATCACGTTAAGTTTAAGCACATCTTTGTTAAATATAATTAACTATTCTTTTCTTTCTGTACAGCATTTTAGATGATTTGGAAATGTACGAACAGCAGACACCGTTCACGCTGAACGACTACATTGTCTTGTCGCACTTCCTGAACACATTCCTGTACCGCACAATCCAGGATCAGATTCTGGATGCTAAAACGGCCACGAGCGCACCGCTGTTCGTGTCGATACACACGCTGTTGCTGTGCCTCTATCGTCGTGACTGTCGCCGTCAATTTGCGCCCCAAAATCACTGGCTCATACGTGACATACGTCCATCGCATTTTCTCGCCGATCTGGAGAAGGGAAAGAAGCACACGCAGATCCTTCTCCAGAAGATGCCCCACATTATACCGCACGAGGACCGTGTGCAGCTTTTTCGCAAGTTTGTCCAGAACGAAAAGGCCGTGCTGGGTCTGACGGAATCGGCCTGTGCTTCACCCAGTTCAGCGTTGGTTACGGTACACCGGGACCGGATCGTGGAGGATGGTTACCGGCAGCTGGCTGCCTTACCTCCGCACGGCCTGAAGGGCGTTATACGGGTGCGGTTCATTAACCAGCAAGGGCTAGACGAGGCGGGTATCGATCAGGACGGTGTTTTTAAAGAGTTTCTCGAAGAGACAATCAAACGTGTGTTTGATCCGTCGTTAAATCTCTTCAAAACGACTACAGAGCAGCGCCTGTATCCATCGCCCACTTCGCACATGCAGGAGAACCATTTGGCACTGTTCGAGTTCGTGGGCCGCATGTTGGGCAAGGCAGTGTACGAAGGGATCGTCGTGGACGTACCGTTTGCGTCCTTCTTTCTCTCGCAGGTGCTGGGACAAACGCAGCAGGCCCTGTACAGCTGTATGGACGAGTTGCCGTCACTCGACAAGGAGCTGTACCGTAGCTTAACGTTCATCAAACACTACCAGGGTGATGTTGCGGACCTTGATCTGACGTTTAGCGTGGACGAGGATGTGATGGGCAAGATCGTGACTCACGAGCTGCATCCGGGTGGTAAGGCCAGAGCGGTTAACAATGATAATAAGTGAGTTTCTGTCTTTGTATGCGGAACATTACTAATCCTTGCACAAACAAGCATCTAACATTATTTTTCGATTGTTTCAGAATAAACTACATCCATTACATGGCGTACTTTCGGATGCATACTCAAATCCGTGATCAAACGGCTGCATTCATACGCGGATTTCGCTGCATCGTCAATCCGGACTGGCTGGCATTGTTCTCCACTCCCGAGGTACGTTTGAGGCTATTCTGCTCGAAAAGCTTTTACATGCAATTGTGGTGATCTCTCTTTTACACACAGCTGCAAAGGCTCATATCCGGTGACACGTCGCCGTTGGATTTGAAGGATCTGCGAAAACACACCCAGTACTATGGTGGCTTCCACGACGGACACCGAGTAGTCGGTTGGCTATGGGACATTCTTGCCAAAGATTTCACCGAAGAGGAGAAGAAACTATTTCTGAAGGTGAGTGACAATTGATACATTTATTCTGAAGGAGACAGAGCATAGATAAATGACTGATTTCGATTTTTTTAGTTTGTAACAAGCTGTTCGAAACCACCGCTGCTCGGTTTTGCCCACCTAGAACCCCCGTTTTCCATACGGTGCGTCGAGGTAGGTGATGATGAGGACATCGGTGATACGGTCGGATCGGTCATTCGAGGATTCTTCACCATCCGCAAGAAGGATCCATTGAACCGGCTGCCCACGTCATCCACCTGCTTCAATCTGCTGAAGCTGCCCAACTATCAGAAGAAAAGCATGTTGCGAGACAAACTACGGTACGCGATCTCCAGCAACACTGGTTTCGAACTGTCGTAAGGTGTAGTGAGACACAATGAAACTGAACACTTCCTGCTTGCCTACGATCGTGGTCCGATTGGTGTGTATCTTTGATTATCTTATAAACCCGATGGAATTATGTAATCCACTAAACTGTGATAGCAAGTGTAAGATATTCACACTGGCGAGAGACATAGTTCGAACCGATTAGACGGCAAATACAGAGAGCTAGAAGATGAAGAGATCACGAATTGCCGGAAGTGATTTTCTCTGCCCAGCGAATATCTTATCATGTGCAAAATGGAATTTAGATGAGCAGCTATGTGCAATCGAATGGATTATAGTAGTTGCAGCAAAGCTAACAAAACGAATCCAGTGTATTTCGGTGTATCAACCCCATTGGTGTGTATCAACAGTAGAGTATTAATTATACTGCGTTTGGTGTGTAGAAAAAAACCCAAAATAATAACAAAAAAACAGTAAAGAGAGGTCTTTATTGTTCGGTCGTGTGGCTTGATGCCATCGGAAAACGGAACTGCAAACGTATCAAGTGGAAATCCGGCAAAGAGAAGCATAGGAAAGGTGAATAGCGGTCGGATGAACGAACTTTATTTTGTATCGTAAATTTGTAGCGTTACAGCAGTAGCGTG
Source organism: Anopheles farauti (assembly GCA_000473445.2). NCBI lineage: Eukaryota > Metazoa > Arthropoda > Insecta > Diptera > Culicidae > Anopheles > Anopheles farauti. Next base: position 4,161,195 of record KI915044.1, read on the forward strand.
GATGTGTACACCCGATGGTAATTTAATATTTATACCAACGTAACAAGATTGTAATATTTTTTGAAAGCATCTAAAATGAAGCCCGCCAGTGTGCAGTGAAGGAACAATTTATGTAGCAATTGTAAAATGGTGCAACACACGGACCCGTTGAAAACGGATGTAGTAGAAAGTGTTGTGCGTAGCGGCAGCAGTAGTTGTTCGATGTACCGAACCTAAAAAGCAACGTTCGGAATGAACAATAGCACACGAAACATATAACACAACAAAGAAAACAGTGCGAAGCATAAAACGTAACTGGTATCAATCAATACACATATTGTTTGTGCAAACATATTTAGTCCTGAATAAAAGCAAACGATGTCCCCACAAAATGAAATATTACAAACGATATTTACGCCCCGATAAAATCGTAGTTTGCCTAGAGACTGTTTTGGATCGATCTTGTTCCTTTTTTATATGACGTTTTCATGTTGATTTTTTCTGAAAAAAAGACTGCCTGTTACTGATTTTTATAGTTTCACATACCTTTTGCAATACAAAAAATTGACCGTTTTGCACACGATCAACATGTTTGTATCGCATTCCCTGAAATCTATTGTACCGGTTGCATTTGAATTAGTTCTATCATCCCCTTCAGCTTACCTATACCGTAGATCGTTGACCGAATTGGGCTTCGGATTTGTGGCTTTATGCGGTTATTAGACGAGGAAAAACAGTGTCAGATGGTTTTGGATATTTTCTGCCAAATCGCGTTTGACAGAAAATATCCAAACCGCAAATCAGAATTCGACATGCTCAGTTCTGATTTTTTCAGACTGGATATTTTCTGTCAAAATGGTTGTTTGTTTACATTTCGGTTTGTTTTGGTTTTCCTGTGGTTTTGCATTCACCTACAGTTTTGTCCGTGCATTGTACAATCATTATTAAAAGCATTATTACACAAAATAACCGCTCCGCCCAATGTATCGTTATTACACGAGCGGGTGGATATTTTATGCCAAACGCCGCGCCGGAGCCCAGCCCCAAAATATCCAAAACCATCTGACATTATTTTTCCTCGTCTAATAACAGCATTACAGACATTTTTTCGATTATCGGCCAAAAAGTAATTAGATCAAACCGTCCTCGCACACAAGTCCAATGATAGTCAAAAGGATCTGGAAAAAAATAGTGTCAATGGCGAATTTAAGCCATGGCTGCGAATAAGCGAGATAGAGAAATAAAAGTAACGAAGTATGATTTACAGCCGAAAAATCTTGCTTGGGTTTTCGCCACTGTAGAGGCTGGACAATCTGCTCAAATTAATTGACAGTTTTGACAGCGTTTCTGACAGCTGGGAACTGGAAAAATGGCGTCGCTGCCTGGCCTATCTTAGGAGTAAATTTGTTTGTTTTCAGTTAACTCGCATCACGACCTCCGGGTGTGGAAAAGCACGACGCGCGCGTCGTAACCCGGGCAACACGGACCAGCCAGCTGCATTGGGTGAGTGCGTGCGTGGTTTTTCATTTTCGGACCGGCGGCGAGCAAGAGTTTCCTCTTTTTCTCGCGTCGTTCGCGGGCGTGCGTGTGTGCGGTACACCACTCTGCTGCTGTCTCTGCTGTGCGTCCCTGGGAACACACACGGGTACGTTATCGTGGGTGCGTGAACGAGACAGCGCAACTCATTTCGTGTCCTCCTTACCCATCATCGACGACGAGCCCTTTTCGGTTGTGCTCTTCTTCGTCGCATCATCCCTCGGGAAATTGTTGGCTGGCTGGTGTGTGGTTTGGGGTTTGTCTCGCGAACAACCCTCGTCAAAGTGAGCGCGTGAGAGCGAGCAGGCAGGCGATAGCGTGAGTGAGCAAGCGCATTCTCGTTGTGCTCGGCTGCGTAGCGTGTGGAGTGTAAACAATATCCGTCACGGCGCGTTCACTGTGCTGTGCTTGTGCTATTGTGGTGAGCAGTGGTTTGACATCTACAAGACTCCGTGCTGCTGCTGCTGCTACTCCTCTTGTTCTCGGGTGGCGGTGCTGGAGGAAGTAATAGGAACAACATCTAGCGTTAAACCCGCTTGCGAATCGCCCCACAACTGCACAATACTGCCAATACCGCAAGGAGCACACAACATCAGCAGCAGCTGCTGTCGAGTTTCTTAGTGCGATTTTACGCAACAGCCCGCACTTTTCACTCAGCAGACACGGCTGTATGTGTGTATGTGTGCGTGGGTCCAGTGTTTTCTGTCCTTGATCGTAGTGTCGCAGGCGCAGTGTGGGGGGGACACAGGTACAACATAGACATACTTCCTCACCACCGTACGACTGCCAATATTTAAGTGGATCACGCGCGGAGACCAATGTGCGACCTTCAGACAAAGAAGTGTTTCACTCAGCACCCCCCTGCCGAACAGCTGACAGAAAACTAGTGTTTCGTGAGGTGTTCGAGTGTGTGTGCGTGTTTGACGGGAGAAAGTTTCAACACACCGGAAGTAGCATCAGAAGTAGAATAATTGAATGATAAATTTATCCGACCACTCCTCCCCGGTCACACTGATTAGAAGAGAAGTGAGGCAACCGGGCAGCCATCGCGTGTCTATGGAAACTGCTGCTGTGGTGAAGGGTCGTCGTCGTCGACTAGTGTGCGTACGATAATCCCAGAGCCCATTGCGCGCCGAGGGTAGAACGTACAGAGCTAACAACCTAGCAACCATCGGCTCAGTTAAGGAAAAATGCGGAAAATTGCTTCCGGAAAGTAAAAAAAAGTCGGCAGACGTGCGACGCGCATTCGTTACTCAACCGCCACTGACACGAAGGAGAAGAAGAAGTGAGAAAGAAACATCAACCAATTAACGCTTGGTTCAGGTTAAGAAAACCACGCACCGTGATAGTCCTCTCATCATCGGTGCATGCTGTTGTAGCTAGCAGCGATTAATGTATCCCACGGACCGGTGACTCACCGAGAAGCACCTCATTCTTGTGCAAATTTCATCAGTCACTGCCGCTAGTGTGCGCGTGAGTTTGGTTGCGAGTAGTGTATGTGTGCTGTAATTCATGTTTAGTGTCTATGACATCCGCTCTTCGCTTCTTCTTTTTCTTGGGTGACGGATTGTCCATCTTTAACCTTTAAAAAGTATATTTTCCGAACAAGAAGCATCAGCAGCTACCACCACCATCCAAGCAACCACAGCAAAACACAAAGTCAAACGAAGAAAGTGAGTCCGATTCGCGATTGTTTGAGCAATAGTTTCCTGTTCCGGGGTTTTCCCATTGTTTCTTGCAACGCCTACGCACGTACTGGAAACAGTACCAACTTGCGGATTCTGATCTATTGTTTTCGGTTCGATTTAGTTCGGAAGAGTGTGTGAGTGCTTGTGTTTACCCGCGCGTGTGTGTGTGTTCGTGTATGAGCTTCGATCCTAGCCGGGGGTGCAGCATAAGCGAAAAATCTCAAAACCGGCGAAGTTAAGGCAGTAGCAAAAAAGGCATCATCTCACTTCCGGGGAAGTTTACACGAGCAAAGGAAAGCTTCCATGTGCGTGCGTGTGTGCAAAAGAGCGCGTAGTGAGATATAGTGTGAGTTTTTGGTGAGCGTGCTTTTTGTGTATATGTGTGAGTTTGTGCACGTGTAGAAGTGAGTGAGGAAAACCCTCTCCGCCGTAACCGCGTCGTTCAAGTTATTGTGTGTGTTAAAGTTTCCCCCCCCCCACAACACCTGGTTGGGAAGTTGGCTTCATTTGTTCCGCATTTTCCGACCATACACACACACACACACACACACACACACGCACGCACGGTAGTTGTACATTTTCCGGGGTTTTCCACGCCGTGTCCGCAACCCGATTAGTCATCCCGGGGCCTCTCTCGCCGCGGAAGTGGCGCCTCGGCCTACCTGGAGTTTGCGCGCATCTTCATCCCCTGCCCGGCCCCACCGCATTCGCAAGGAACAGGGTGCAGCGGCAGAACGCGCGTGCCGGTACACCATCATCCTAGCAAATCGGGGTTGGGAGTTTTATGCGCATCGGCTGAATGGCGGCTGTCGGTGGCCCGGCTAGACAATCACGGGGAGTCTCCATGAGCGTCTCGATGTCGCTGGTGCAAGGTGGAGCGGCCGGTGCGCCGCAGGGCGCCATCCTGGCTGCGGCCGCACCCTACTTCCAGCCGCCAGCCGTCCCGCAGGACGTGCAGCCGGACCGGCCAATCGGTTACGGAGCGTTCGGAGTTGTATGGTAAGTTATTTTTTTCGCCTCTCTTTTTGATTAGATCCCTTCCTTTCCAAGCTCAGATAACCTTCGTCCAGGGCTGGCCTGGTTTGCAGGGTTTGCACAAGTAGTTTTTAATTTAGTTGTAAGTTCGCTTCGTTCCCCACGACTGGCACTGATAACCGTTCGCGTGATTCTTGTTAGATTGTTGCGTCAATGCCATGTGAAAACACGAAGGTTAATCGTGCCCCAGGAATTGATTGTGCTCTCCACTGTGTTAATGAAATATTGTGCCGCTACACCTTGGCACATGTGTATTTTATATTATGCGACCAGGTATATTTTTAAGAGACTTTTAAGACATTTTCTACCAGTAGTTCAGAAAATTATTACAACAATTAAGGTTGTAATATCTTCAATCTTTGATAGATCGAACTGAGTGTATTTTGTAGAAAATCCTATCATTTTGAAGGATGCAAATGATTCTAAAGGATGCTTTAAATGCTAAATTTGACCATGTCATTATGAAAAAAATATGCCAAAGTTGTTTTGCTGCTGATAATGGGCATTTTTTTAGTCGTTTTCAATCATATATATGCGACCACATCAATCCTTCACACTATGTTAGTCGATATATATGAACAAGATGTTGCCCGGATCCTTGCTAAGCAGAGGATAGCTACCAAAAGATCAACCAGGTTTATAAAGCGATATAAAATTAAAGGCTAAAATTACATCCTAAAGTTACTAGAAACAATAATTGGACTGTAAGATGTTGATCGAACCATTGAAGTCTTTGAAAAATAACTGACAAAAGCTTAGTAAGTTAAAGTTTACAAATTGCATTGTCTAAAAAAGAATGATTTTTTTTAAAGTAAAAAGACATACAGACTTCTGAGACGAGCATTTGATCTGATGAACATTCTCTCATCCGATGAAAAATCAACGGGAAGTTGTATCAGTGACGTTTGCGTTCATTTCTTGTTTTTTAACGACCATGAAGCGTACATCATTTCAGAAATCGTTACTGTCGTAATTGAGGAGTTTGTGGCTTGAAAAGGAGGAATCATACTACAAAAACTCCCTGATAAAATTGTGTCAATCGCCCTAGGGAAGAAGAATCCATTCCTCCGCACTCGCATCTTGTTGTCTTGTTACCGGAACGTGAAGCTATGGGATGCGAAAATTAAGCTTCTAACAAATTAAAAATAGCTGACACAATATCGGTTGGCGTCTGGAAGACGTATGGAAGGTGAAGGTTACCATCGATTCAATCCGTTTCGGTTGTTCGACTCGGGATGATGGTCCGAGCAGCTGATAAGAAAATGCGCCGCTCATCTTATTTTCTGGCTCGGGAAGTGATACGGGACTGGCACAAAGAAGCATCCGGATGGGAATCGACTGTACGGGTAATTGGGACACGACCTGCTGTCAGTTAGTAAGCCATCGGCACGGTGCGAAACGCTTCACGGTGCCGGAGAGCTCCGAGAATGAGGTTAACAGATGTTTGTTCACGGGCACTTTTGTGGAGATCCTTTTGTGCCACTTTGTCCCTTTCCGTCCGGCAGTGCACGAGGCTTTAAATGGCGCTAATAGGCCTTGAAACACTTTCTAGCTCGCATGTTTCCCATTGCTTTAACATCCCCGCCTCAGGTTCGGTTCGGTTTTGTAGCAGAATGTATTTTGAGACAGTATTCGGTCCTAAAATGTATCCACCAATTGGGTGCGGTGCCACACCTGACCATGAGGCCCTATTTATCGGGCACACATGTAAGGTTGCTCTTTAAAGTCCTACTTCACACCTTGCTGCGGGATACCGAGGAACACACCTAGCCCATGTTTATTTTTATCATCAATGGTCTGCGTTGACGTTGGCAGTACATTCTAGGGCAACGCTGTACAAGTTTGGAATAGTTTCGTTTGTGTGATATTTCTAATCCATCTCTCAAGCAGCTTAAATGCTGAGATAAGCCAAAACTATAAATGAGGTTAGCATGCTTTTTGAGCTTAGAAACAAATGCAATATCGTCAATTTAACAGTAGGTTAATTTTTTCATTTTAGAACATGTTTTTACTTAAAAACTCTTGTATTTTTTTACATTTTTCATTTAAATATTATTGAAATGCTATCTTTACTATTCCACATGATTGAAATTAATGTTTTCTTTGTTTAGTAAGCTTTGCTATCAAATTAATTTGTGTCGATGCGACACCCTGAATTACATTTTTGCTATTTAAAATGCTTTCATGTCCTCGGTCTTAATAGACTTAGATAGATGATTATGAATTAGGTATTCATGCTGCTTTTGATTTGTTACTAAATAAACGTAATTGTATAGAAAATCTTATTTGGTCATTAGATATAAGGAATTATTACAATATTTTCTTCCTTGGAGTTTGATCAACCTTCGTACGAATCGGCTTAGAATAAAAAAGCAACTGTTTTATAAAAAGCAATAAAAAAGCAAAGTAGCTAGAGCATGATCAGTTCAACGAAATACCTTCATTTATTTATACAATTAAGAAAAAAATGTTTGGTATCTTTAACATACGTTTTCATGAATTATGTTTAATGTTTCGGGTAGTTAATGGCAGAATTAAATTGGACGCCAAGAATGGGCTCAGCTATTTTTGCCCTGCTGTCTGCCCTGCGGTCTCTCTTATAATTTCGATTCGCATTCCGATTTTGATTCGTTCCCATGTGTGACTTCATGGTCGTATCATTTGCTCAGCTCCTATCGATAACGTTTGGTGGCTGTGTCCGTGTTGATTAAACAACGATTCCTAAGGAGGGGTTTGCTAGATAAATGGTACTGTTTCGGGTGCCAGTAGAATGAAGAATAAAACGGAGAAGTGACCATAAATCGAACTATAAAAACGGTATCAAACAAAGGCGTGACTACATCTACTAGTACTATGCATTTTGGAAGGTAAAAAGGGAAATCACACGCTTCAAATTGGATGGGTGACGCATCAGGTCACATCGGGAGTGAAAGTTATCGCAAGCACCCTTGGTCAACGCGATAATTTTTGGCAACCACGTCTCCCTCCATCATCCCCCCCCGTTAGGTCAATCCTCAAACCGTGTCGTACGCACACACTCCACCGTGATAATCGAATCCTCCTCACACGGGGTGTCAACTTCGCGTTTCTAAGCATTGTGTTCGACGCTCTATCCGATGTGTTATCTATGAGGTACGGAGCAGCTCCAGCAACGGCGTCATCGCAACACACCAAGTGTGTGCAGGTGCGTTTTTCCCTTTCTAAATGTCTGATGCACATCCATCATTGTTGATATGAAACCATTTATATATTCCGATCTCGTTCGTTCGTTCGGGAACGTGGAAGGGTGATCACCACAAACCAAACCAAACCACGTGGAACGAAGATTTGTGGTCGTTTTAATGAGTACTACTATTGAACTGCACACGTCACGAACGTTGTATTTTAAACGGCTTACGTTTCAGTGTTTAACAAAAAAGAATGCAGCTGAGTTTGTTCCTCATACCCCTCATAGACGAATGATAGTTTACAATATGAACATTGGAACATCTTTTCCTACCGCTTTTGATGAGATTACTAGATAGTAACAGGAGCAAAAAATTGGCAGAAAAAAAATATAACGACAATACGACGTCTTTGTTGCGAAGTATCCGATAACCTAGTTATTTTTTTTCGCCAAGTAACACTCTTCAGTTGCGTAAATCATCAATATGTATAGCACATGGGACATTCCTTATCATTTCGGTGTATTTTTTATACTTCCTCTCCTTCTCTGTCCCCTCTTCATCACAAGCTGTTTCGTTCGAGCGAACCGTACAATAACAGACACTGTGGTGTTACACAGCTGATGCAGACACACATGCATCTCTCATGCGTCACTACAACAACCGTCGTCACACCTCCGTGGACCTCCGATCGATTTCATCGCCAATTGGCTTCCATCGGCCTTTTTTTCCTATAGTGCGATCAATTATTTAGCGCCCCAATAAGAGCGAAAGATGTGTTGTGTATCCGAGAAGATACGCGTGGAGGTGTAAGTTTGATGGATGTGTGTTACGCGCCTTTTGCAACTATACACCCCGTAGTTGAGAGGATATTTTTAGAAGCTCGAGAGAATCGATGATCATTCTGCGGGCGAAATGGTAGTTGGCTATAAGATGTGAGACAGATAGATACGCCGACAAAAAAGGGGGGAAAGTCAGGCAATGAAGGTTAGCGTGATGGTGTTTAAGTGAGCTCATAAGGAAGCACGGTCGTGTGTCGGAAGTTGGAGGACTTGATGTGCTGCATTTGTTGTGCAGTTGGCGAGGACTAACGGAAACGGTCGTATTTTATGTCTTTATAATCATGGGGGAAGGCATTTAAAATATGGTGACAATTAGTTAATCATTTCTTAATCGGTCGGGTTGAGCAAGCTGTGTAGGAAGGACGGACATAACTTTATCCATTTTTTTAAATTAATAAGGTAAAATAGTTTGCCTTATATATGGTGTGCATTGCAAAGTTTGCATTGCTAACTCAATACAATTGATATGCACATTGTAAGATGCTGCACAACTTAAAGGAAATATTGAATATAAATCTTTAGTGCCAACTATTACGTTTCGTATTTGGACTAATTCGTGTGGAAAATGATCATAACGATGTTACTTTTTACCTTAGCTTTGATAAAATATTCTACAAAACCTTTATTTTTGAAAAAAAATTTAAATACTTTTAAATATTTGTTTTGCTTTTTATTTCTCAATTTCTTCATAAAATTATTAGCAATTTCCATTATCGTGTAACCGCTCTGAGCAAACTCTTAACTCAATTAATGCATTCAGAACAATTTGTTTTAATAGTGTTTATGTATTGTAATTTGTACATAAACAAAAATTAGAAATAATTTTAATTTGATTGGTATTTTTCAATTCGTGATGTGTTACTTATGCTTACTAACATATAAACACATAAAATGTCTTGAAACATTTAAAGTTTACATTTACAACAAAGAAAAATCTGCATTTAACCACAATTAGAAGCTCAAAATGAAACTTAAATAACTTTAGCATGTTATTTGCTCTCTCTGCCTCCAACACAATAACACCCTGATGTTGATCTCGGTATCTGTTGACAGAAACAAACAGCGGCGCCGCGCATTGGAAATACGATCTCACTCCGTCGTGATGACTTGGAGTAGAGGGAAAAAGTTACTTGCGCAGGAAAAATATACCACATATTCTATCTTCCATTTTTCACTCCACTCGGCTGGAGAGACGGGCACACTTCTCGAAGTCATTCAAAAAGCGCGTGTGTGGAAGAGCCTTTATTATGTGCGCAGATGACACGTACAGAAACACACGCGCGCTCGAACTCATCGCCCGGTAAAGGTCGCGTTTGCTGTGCGATGCGTTCCACCCTGGTGGGCTTTCGGGGTGGCGCACAGGTTTTGTCATTACGTGACGCTCGGAAAGAATTGCGTGAACGTGTATCGATACAGTAGAGTAGTGTGTGGCGAGCGTTATTTTTATCTCTATGAAGGGAGCTTGCTAAATGCTCAACACAGCGATGCACACACGAACGCACGCATGTACGCACGTACGCACGGACGCATTCGAAAGCATTAACTTTACCCATAAACATCGTAGCAAGTAGTGAGTGGAAACCGAATCTAGTGGCGGTGGCGTTGTTATTGTTTACAATCGCTCCATTCTCGGAACATCGTATTAATTGTTTCAATCATATTATGCTTTTTTCTAACCACGTCACAGCACGGCCTCGCATCAATAAACTGTACACACGTGTTGGTTTTTTTTCTCTCCTTTCGTACAGGTGTGGTGGCAACCACAGCGTAAAGGGTGTGAAAAAGTAACGACTATACGACGGAAAACGAAGTGTACTATCATATCAATCCGTGTGGCAGGGAGAGGAAGTTCAATTGAATGTTTGTCTGCTTCCGATCGTAATCCTGTCAACGCGTGGATTTCTACGTTTCGTGCATGAAATGATGAATGTTTTCCTGCGCCCTTAGTGCTTTTGCTATTTGTGTTTGCTATGTGGAACGTGTTGAGCACGAGTTTTGCCCACATCAATGGGGAAAAATGTTAAGATTCATTTTAAAACTAACTTTTAAATGAAAAAGATTATATAGCCATCTTAAACCATTTCAAAACCCTCTTATTGGGCGCGCTTGAGATCTGCAGGATTTGTGATGGGGAAGATTAAACGATAAAACGAAAGACAAGCATCGTGCTCTCTGACCGTCGAAGTAGAGCTTGCGAACGAAGAGAGAGAAGCATAATTACAATGTGCGATTTACAAAATTGCAGCTCGCTCGCAAAGCACCTCTAATTAATGCAATCGTTAATCATTTACGCGCAGTCACTGGCGCTCCGCTCTGCTCCAGGAAGGCGAACCCAACACGAAGAATTGCAATTTACTATCATTTAAGTGATGCATCGTCGTGCAGCGTTGTGAGCGATTCGTTTTTCTACCCATTCGGTCTGTGCACTGAAGTGGTGTTTCACATCAATGCTTATTCGCTCACGTATGAGAAAAGCAAATATTGTTGGTGGTTTGGGCCCTCGGATTCCCATCGATCTGCAATCAATTTGATTTTATTAGAAGCACGTATTTATGGTAGGAAATTGTATCATTACTCTAATGGACAGGAAAGATCATTAACAAAAATATTTCTATAAATAATTTATTTCTAGACTTAAAACTTGTTTTTCATTCGTTTTCATTGTTCTACCGAATGATTTGAAACGATTTAGTATTTTTTAAATAATTGGCCAATTTGTTTATAATTCATTTAGTGTATATTTCATGTATTGCATTAGTTATTATTAGTACATATTTACATGCGTACACTAGTGTCCTTCGAATATGAGATTGTGAACGTTAATTAATTGTTTTCATGAGATATATGTTTAGTTTTTTATTGTATTATAAAATGCCTTTACTTTTATATTTATAACTCTTCTTGGCATTGGCAAATGTTTTACTTATTCATATCGAATTAAAAGAAGCAGTTGCACAAAACTTTTTCAAACGTATGAGTTTATTCTATAAAGCGCTGTCGTAATTTGCTTTCAACAAATGACATACTTCCATGGACATTCCTGTACGGAAATCACATTCGGAAGAAGATGAGCAGATGGTTACAAACGACGCATTTGCGCGGTTGGTACAAAACGTAGTACTGAATTATTCACCATATTTTCATTTCCATGTTGTACGTTGTTTTACGCGGAAGCTGCTGTGGTGCAATCGTTCGGAAGGTTGTAAGAGATTACCAATTCCAACCGATCGTCATAAATCATCGCGTTCAATTATGGACCGTTTTGCAAAGAGAGCCGTGCATATACTTCTAGGAACTGTGACCTTCCCAGTGACAGTTTCCCCCTTTTTGTGGCAGCACTCACCTTCAGTTCGTGTAGTATGCCATTCGTTTTTCACCGGCGAGAAATTGGTTCACGTGCATAATAATTCTTTTCGACTTTACCATACTGGGTGTCGATATTTATTAATATTTTAAACGCAAACGAATCCACAGCAAGCCTAGATGAAAGGCTACGTAAGCTTGTTGCAAATCCGGCCGTAGCCAAGAGCAAGCTAAAACAGTGACATTTTCAAGCGAAGCTGGCAATTGAGAAATGTTTATGTTCAAATTAAGTTGTATTGCAATCGAAAAGTTTCCAATGACACGTTAGGGTGTGGTGAAAAGTGTTGTGCAAATCAAGTAATGAGAAATTAGTGTAAATATTAAACCAGTACTACACATTTACGGTTAATCCACGATCGCTTTCATTAGCGAATGAGCCGGCTTCCCGCACACAGGTGGTCTTACTGATCTGGCTATAAATAGACTATACGCTAATACTTGTCTAGGGGTTACGCATAGAAACATGTTGTATTATAAGCAATATCACCTACACATGTATGTTGTAGTGGAGTTGAAAACTGTAAGGGTTGTTTTTTTATTAGCGGATATTGTTGCGTTACTCGTCGACCAAACTCTTTTGCTATTATTTTTGAGTTACTTATGTTCCTGCAGTCATAAAAACGAAAAAGCTGTGAGGAGAATATTTCATAATAATCGAGAAATAGCCCATCGTTCTAATTTGTACCCATTTGCATATGCGTTCCATCTTTCACCTAATCTTAGGTCGGTAGTTACGTTCTAATGCAGTGCATTATCAGGATATGTGATGGAAGCTGGAGCTTTTATTCAATTTTAACTTGTTGTAAACTATTATCATCGAGATTCTAGAATCGTATAACGTAGTCACCATCGTCATCGCGTCATGGCTTTGACTTTGACTTTTTTTCGTAGCAAAATACAATGGAAACTACTTCCTCTCTCAGTCAAGCGTAGCACCAAGGGTAAGGCAGACGGTGCGTCATCCGGCAACGGAGGAAATCACCCAAGAAAAGGCGTTGGTCATAATTTTATTCCTTTCCGCCGGCGGTGCCACCGGTGGGATCAATTTTGTTCGCTTCTTCAGTCGGGAAGATGATTCAATGATGATTCTCGGACTGTTCGCATCAGCTAGCTCACCACGTAAAGAGCAAACGACAGTGCCAGCAGCAGCAGCAGCGCATAATGGAGAAGCTATTTTTAACATCCTTCCATCCTTCGTTTTGAATCATCCCCCATGGGTACGGGAGGAGGCTCAATGAGGGAATACATGCATTGGAATCCTTCGTTAACGCACCATACCTAACCCAAGAATGACTGTCCCAACCACGTCCGATCCTTGTCAGTTTTGTTCACACTGAAGCCCGATTCGATCGAAAGTCATCTGAATGCGCGGATGACATTGAATCGCGTTTGAGGAGCTATTTATGGATACGCGCTACTTTTATTATAAAGCTAGCCTTTAGTATGGGGAATATCGACGTATTATGTTTGAGAAGTTGTTTTACCTATCTAATCGAAACAAATAGTTAACATTTTTCGTAGAAAGTGATACCTATTTTAATTTGGTGATAACTATTCATGCATTTAAAATATTTCAGGGTCAATTTGATCAAAAATTACATTATTCAATGGCGAAAAACGTCACTAAAAATATATTTCGGCTTATAATTCTTCAAAACATTTGCAATAATGTTTGTAATGCCCAAATTTACCAATGGCCAAACAAATACATAAAAATAACCGCAAAAAACTCCTGCAAGTAGAGTTTTTCTTTTTCCGTCGATGGACCACTGCTGCCCAAAAGTATACGTTTAGAGTGGTATCTAACGAAGATAAATCATAGAAAAATCGAGCACAACACCTGAAACTGGTGGAGTCAAAAGTTCGGTTTGGTTCCTAGGATCTGCTTGTGTGACACTTTCTGGTCCTTGCAGCTACTGCATGTTTTTTTAAAACCATTTTACGAACAGCCACAGCCATGGCGGCTCCAACTGTTTGCTATAATTCTTTTGCCCGTGCTGTCTAAAAATAAATCTAGCTCGAAGCATACGAAAGCGAAAAGATTCTGAACGGGGAGGCAAATTTTGGGTAAATTTTGCTGCTCGGCTCATGGAAAAATAGTCGCAAAAGGAAGAACACGATGCGGGACCTACCGAGGAAGGTGGTTTCGGTGTCGTTCATTAACAAGAACCGGTGGGGATGGCTACAATCCATAACGCAAATTTATCGCCCGACCTGGTGTGTCCCAGTACAGTTTAGGTGTGTGTGTGTGTGTGTGTGTGTGTGTATGTGTCTGTTAGTGTGCGCGCAAGGAGGCCTTAGAACGGTTTGGTATAACTTTTCCACCGTGCCAATCTTTTTCCCAACCTTTTGGAGATGGTCCACCGTCCTTTATTGCGCCAGCATCATCTACCTGGCTCCCCGAGAAGGTGATTCGAATTCGTTGATATCCTTTGGCCGTTGTTGGACCGGAAATGGGGTCGCCTGAGGGCCCGATCGTAGGGAACATGTTGGGCAGGTCTGGTTGGCCGGTCATCTTTTGTCCACTGTTTTCGGGCAATGTTTGTGCAAGGTTGTGCAGAAAATTATCATTCCTTTAGCGACGACTACACTGCTGCTTCTGACTACACACAGTTCTTTCGCTAGTTGGCGGTGTGAAAGTATTATTTATATTTGTCTTTATCAAACTGTAAAGGGGTTTTTGGGCAGGCTGTGGAACGACGTGACGTTTTTACACGGTCTGATCTGCATCCGCTGAATCAGCCACTTTTCCGGACTGTTTTTGGGATGATAATGGACTGCAGTTTGGTTGAGATTGTATATGTGTATGTGTGTCGGTTCCCATGCCCTCATAAACGTTCACTGCAGATGCCTTTTCTCTTCTAATGCGGCACTTATGGCGACTAATGGGTAATAATATTCCAGCGTGTTTCGCTGTTGCCTGCTGCTTGCGATTACGAAAGGGATCGAAATAGCCATAGTACACCTATTTAGCATTCTAAATTCTTTTCCATTTGGAGCACCAACGGGTAAGAGGGGAAGTCTCTGGCGTTTTGTCTGGCCCGGCGTTTCAAGAATCGATAACAATGGCCGCTGAAAATTTGTCGTCAAGAGCCCAGACGTAGAAGCAAGCAGTGTATCCACCCGTTGTTTACGCGTGCCGCGAGGTCTATGTTTGGCTTATTATTATGCTACACGTAGCACCGACCACAACCCCATAGAATGCGTTGTTTGGAGTTTGATGATGTGAGATGAACTTCGGGGAACTGTCGCACTGGTAATGCTACCTATCCGCTCACGATCGAATTTTCGGACAAAAAAACCGTTTCCGGATATCTTGAGACTTTGGGGAATGAGGGTGAGTGTGGAAGTACTTTGCATAAACGGAAACGGAAAGGGCGTGCGTGCTGTGACGCTGTAAAGCAGCGGTGTTAAGCACAAATCAATATTTTACGTTCATTATAGGATAGTGTTGGTGCAGCTCGTTCCTTCTTGTTTGCTGAAGTACTGTCTAAAATGTGTCCATAGTTATTGTCTTTTTTATTCGATTCGAATTCGATTCTTTTTCAAATTCGGTCGCTGGTTGTATTTTGTATCGAATATGAAAAGTATATTTGCAGCAGCGTGTTTTGTTATGTGATTTTGCTTACGAAACGTGCACAAAGAAACAGTTTGTAAATCAGTAGTGACAGAAGAGAACCATCATTAAAGGCGAAGGAAAAGCCTCAGGGTCATCGTAGTCGCTTGTTGAGAATGCGTTTGGAACACAACTGAGTTTTTATTTTTGCTTGCTTTTCTTTGTCGCTTCAACATTATAATGGACGCTGTGCGCTTTCCGGTAAAGTGTCAGTCGCAATTAAACCTTTAATTTGTCAACTGTGCTGAGCATAAATTGCTGCCGCTGCTCGTTCTAATGGTATGTGTGTGGGTGAGTAGTTGAGCTGCAAGAACGTGCCTTATGTGGTGACTTTTATTTCCCTTTAAAATGCTTGATTTTCTGTGTGGCGTAGCCCAATGAGTTTCTTTCGCTGTAAGCCATTGAATGCGGAATCTGACTGGTACATAATAGCTGATTAAGACATAATATTCCCGTTTAGGACAGGATATTTTTTTGCGCATTTTCCTTTTAAGAATTTGTTTCATCTAATCTTTTCTGAAACACCTAAAATCTCTTTTTTGTCCATCTGTTCAATAAATAAGGGATTACGAAATACATGAAAACGCGAAACGGCAAAGTTTTAACCAGTTCAATGTTGCTTTTGGTAAGCAATACCATGCCGTCTGTTTTTTTTTGGGCTTCAGTTTATTTTATTTATTTTCCAATGCATATTCTCCCCCATTTCATGCTTTTCTCAAATTTCAAAAGAAACCATTACTTAATTTATTTTTTCTCTTGTTCTTCTTTTCTTTTAGGTAAGTGACTGCTTTCGGTACACCAACCCTGTGCCGTCGTTTCCCATCACGGAAGAAAATGCAAAAGAAGTTTTCTTATTGCGCAAATCATCATCAAAGTTTGGCATTGATTTCAACAGTGGGCATACTATTAATAATAATACGCTGATGAGAAGGTTGATTAGGATGCGGATGAACTTTTTCCTGCTCTGCATAAAAATCTCGTCCCTCGGTCCGAAGGGAAATTCGGCAGTAAACAACGGCAGCAACAAAATCATAACAGCGCTCATTTCCTTCAACGTCGCGATGTTGGTCGCGTGATGGTTTCATGTATGCCAAATGCATACATACGTACCAAGTACGACGCACCCAAAGCCCACCGGTCGAACGATACCGTCGAGCACCGAGGCCAGAGGAAAAACATTAGAAAACGGCGCTAGAACGCGCGCGGGCTCTCGATTATCGTCGTGTCAGTTTTGTTCCGGGGTGGTTAAAGGAAGCGCACAACGATCCGGGAGCGAGATAGCATAAACAACACACCGCGAGTGTATTGAACCCGGGCTTGAGTTATTTTTTTCCTCCCCATTATCATGGTTGCCTTCCTGCCTTGCCTGGTTTGGGGGTTTTTCAAGTGTGCAGTGGTTCACTGCGCACTTATGTGTGTACGGACGCCATCAAGCTGAACCGAGCGAACGAGGGAACTTGTGCTAGAGAGACGAATCCACTGCTGCTTGGTGGGTGCTGCGCACTGGAGTAACGGAAAGAGAAAGAGGAAGAGGAGGTGGGGGGAGTTGATGGTGGAACTGCTCTCTGTGTGTTCCGGGCAAAGGCTCAACTTCTGCAGGGGATGAATATTACGAAAGCATAGTTCGAAGAGATCACAGCGCACCCGAGAGAGCGAGCGAAATCGAGAAGGATAAAATCGAACGTGACTCTCCGGCCGAAACCGACCGAGCCAACCATACCAAAAGGGACTAGGGAACGTATGTATATGTGTGTGTTTGTGTGCACACCAGAATGATAATTCTCTCCCTGGCCAGCAGCAAGCCCTGGCCGACCGTACAGGGGCAGGCCGTAGAAGGAAGCCTTTCAATGCCGTAAGGGAACCCTAAAAACGTATTTTCCCTCGCCGGCTTGAGCGAAGAGGACGCCGACGGTACATCATTACAACATATTCTTGTGTGCGTGTATGTGCTCGTTCGGGTGCGTGCAAAGGGCTACGCAAACGGCTCCGGGGGCCTTACTTTTAGCGTCTGTATGGGTGCGTGCGTGCTCGTCGCACCAGAAACCAGAAAATGCTTGGGTGCATGAGGGAATATAACAACAATGAGGGGTTGGCGGGAATGCGACGGTATGACGGTAGAGCGGACGGTGCCGTGCAACATCATCCCGTAGTAGGTTTCCGATTCGATTTTTCCCCCGATTCGTGATTCTGAGGTCGGAGGATAGGAAAATAAAACGAAATAAAACGCGGTCCCGTGATCTGTGTCTGAAGAGTGGAGTGCGGAGGGCGACCAGCTGTTGATGGCGGTGTTAGGACTCCTCATGAAATGCATCCGGTTCACGGTGGGCATGGAGAGCGTTCTGGTAGTGGGGCGAGATCTGGTTTTGCTACGAGTTTTCGAACTGCTTCGATTAATCCGGTCCGTTTTCCTGGTAACAATTAAAAAGGAACAAGTTTTCCGGCACGACATACGGCTAGATTCTTTGCATTCGCTAGTGTGTGTCCCGTTGGGAGCTGCCGTTTTTTTCTCTCGTATAAAGGGGTGGAAAATTATGCTGGCTGAAAGATACGCTCTGCACCGACGAGAGAAAGTTATTTGATTTTTAATTTTCTTTTCAATTGTCTGCTGCCAGATGTGACACAATACTTGTATGTGTGTGTATGCAAGTGAGCATGTTTCGCGAACAATCCCACATTATGTTTTTGAAGCCTGTTATACGAAGTTGGTTTGTATGTTGGCTAATTAAACAAAGCAAATATACAATTTTACAGTAAACTCCTTTTGTGGTTATAATCAAATGATTCATCGATCACAAAACCTTATCATGGATATTCCTTAGGGAGTTTTGTACGATCGTGGCGTTAAACGAACGAAGTTTCTATTCTATCGAAATCAATCGAAATGATTTAATCGTATGATTTTTTGTTTGTTTGTCCGACCATGATGATGGGGAAAATACTCCCGTCAGGGAAGGAGACGAAACATTTCCATTTCCTCCTCCCTCACGCCTATCTAGGCTCTCAACACTTCTTCCATGGACTCCTCGACCTCGAACACGATCCCAAAAGCTATCAAAACAATTTCAAAGTGAATCGATGGTAACTTTTACTTCGATGACCGTAACGAAACCTTACGATCTAATTATCAGGTTCAAAGTTTTTTTTATTCTTATTTTCATTCTTCTGGCCGGAATAGATTGAATCGTGTGTTAGTTTCATGGATAGTTTTTTTTCGTTCTTCACCATCTCGGTTTCAATTTCCCGCGTTGGTCGTAAAAAAAAGACGGGTGGCTCACTGATTTGCTGCAGCGTTGCTCGGCTGTTTGAACTTCACAAGACGATGGTGCGTTCGTGTCTTCATGGTACCAAGAGGAAAAAAAATCCCACGATAAAGTAGAAACGAGAAAGATCGATTGCCTGTGTGTGTGTGAATATTGTTGAAATTGGTATCATCTTGCGTTCTCTTTTTGGAAGGTTGTCTTTCGTTCGGTTGAATGACTGTAGAATGAACATTTATGCTTCTTTAAGCTATGGGAAGATTTTGAGTTTTTTTCACAATAAACATGATATTTATTATTCATCGTCTTCGGGATTGATTGCCGGGATTGCTATTGATTGAAAGGGCAGTTAAGCGCAAAAGAGAGAACTATAAGGCGCGCGTTTCTCATAAGGGTCTTGAGCACACATGTATGAGCTTGCGCATTGCTATGTCCATTTTACCTTCCCATGTGTGAGGTAGAATAGAATTCTATCGAAAAAATTCGAAAAGAATCGGTAAGGAACATAAGTTTTATCAACGATTTGGTTCGGAGAGATAAAAGTCAGATGGCTGCTCCATTGAAAAGCTCTATTGAACGCGTCTCTTGCACTCGGTGGTGAAGGTATTACTAAGCTTCACCAACAGTGCTTATCATTCCACACATTCTAAGAATATTAGAGATGATGATTCCCTTTGGAGAACTTTCGCCACGAAATTGTTCATATGGTCCAAATTATGGCTTCGCCAGTGCGGTACATGGATGTAGAATGTTGATCAAGATGGGAAAAGCTCGTCAGATTCACGATCCTTGCAAGAGGATTCCTTTATTCTCTCTTATCGTAGCCGCTACTGTCTGTCCAAGAGCCCGGTGATGTAAAGAAAATTGTGATTATCCGGCATGCCGCGATATTTGTGTACTTCGTCTTTGAAACGCATTTCTCTTTTACAGGCTTCAATGCCTCACCGAAAGCAAATCATTTCAGGGTTTCTCCGTATAACTTCTCTGTTTCTCCCTGCAGAATTTTCCCTGTTTCTCTCGTTTGCATATTTTCGCGAAAACAGTTTCGTATTGTTTTTTTGAATATCACACGGTTTCCTCTCGATTAAACCTAAGCCGTAATCTATATCGGCTTGTGGCGATAGCTGTTTTTGCTTAGGTTAACCAGTTTAAAATATTCTAGCAAAGGCATTAGTGGCTGTGATGGCGGCAATCATAGGGTTGTTTAAAAATTATAATTTTAACCGGCAACCGGAGCCGTCCAAGGCTGTCCTTATAACCCGCGCTAAAGGAAGTCGAGGTTGATTGTGAAAAAAATTTCTGGATGTTTCTGGAAATTGTTCAAATTATTACCTTTATTGGCATGATGGGTTGTAATGTTGGTAAATTTTGCTAAATTTAGTTTGGTGCTTAGTTTTAATGTGCCACGAATAGTGATGGAATGAAAGCGTTAATGAATCGTTTGAATTTGTTTTCTTCCTTTTTCTTATATCTTTTGTTGATAGTAGTACTCAGAAGTATGCAAACTGTTAGTCAAATATGTGTTATTTATAGAATGCGTAATTACGTAATAATTATAGGTTTTTAACTGTTTGAGGTTTGAAACATAATTTTTCAATAATTTTTGCAAACATAATTTTTCATTTTTAATTTTGTCAACAATATCATTTCGGTGCTGTTGACAGCTGTTTATAGACGAATAAAATCAGCTTTACGGGGGGAAACAACTCTATACTAGAAATTTCCATTACGTATCCGGTTGCTGCTTCATGTTGTTGTCAAGTC
This sequence comes from Anopheles farauti, assembly GCA_000473445.2. Taxonomy (NCBI): domain Eukaryota; kingdom Metazoa; phylum Arthropoda; class Insecta; order Diptera; family Culicidae; genus Anopheles; species Anopheles farauti. The sequence goes on from KI915044.1 coordinate 4,181,439, forward strand.
ATAGTGACAAAAAACGCAACAAAAAAGTTGTTTTCCAACGTATTCGTTTTCAAACACTTGGACTTAAGTGTGTTTTCCAATGGAAGAATCCCGTAGAGAAGACGATGCAGTGTGACAGGAAGTATCAGAAACTCGATCACCATTCCGTGTGTGGTGGGTTTATGTGACAGGAGGAAACATGTGGTGTGTGTTGGTACGTGTATGTAAGGATGGTGTGACCACGGGCACACTGACGCACTACAACCTTCAGCGGTAATATCCTTCCAAACAGTCAGTGCGGGTGACAGTTGGAAGGAAGATGAATAAAAAGACAAGAAGAAGCTATATCCCTACGTGTGCGTGGGATATATATCGACGGAAGTGGTTTATTCAAGGCAAACATGTTTCAAACCATGTTACGGATTAGGTTGCTTTGCTTGAATTAGTTTTCAACAGTATGCGTATTTTTTTAAGCAGTATGCGTACATTTTAGCTGCATGTTGCATGGGGACGTTCCTATTCTATAAATAGTCGCCTAAAGTCTATTTTATGTAGGAACCTGATCTAGAGGAGTGAAGTATTTTTCTTGGTATTGTTTCAATGCAATAGAAAAAAATACTGTCTGATGAAAATGGGGCAGAAAAATTTACACATTTTTGGTTAAATCTGAAAACGTTACACTAACGAACCCTATTTGTATTTGCGCAATAAAGAAACTGGTCCGATGCAGCTGTTCTAGTAGGATGTTAGTCGTAGTATACCAATAGACGACTGCAATGAAGCCCGAGGTTATACTGTTGAAATATATTTTCACACCACATGTAAATCCTCCCTCCGTCAATTGTGTCGGTAAACAAACTGCCACGAGCAGATTCCCTCGGTGTGACCCTTTCTTGATAGAGGGGATAGTTGGTGTGGTAGAATGGGCTTCAGTGTCACGTTCAAGCCTCGAGTGCCGCTTCGGTCATCGTTTTTGCTGACGCTAATCCTCCACGGTGGTTAGTGATGTGCTAGAGTTAAGCTTTTCCTATGCAGCCATACCTGCCGCTGGTGCGATTCATATATGGTGTGGTGGGTGTTTGGAAACGCGTTGTTGCTGTTGCTTCCATCGGGTGTTTTTTATTGGTTTCGTTCCATTGTATTGCAACCATTCATGTGCCTGAAATGATAAGAAATGTTTTGATTTGTTTTAATTTTTTATTACTTTAATTTCGTTCAATTAAATTATAAATTTAATCGATTTTATTTTTTTACTTTTAAGCTAAAAATTTGATTTGTCTAATGTATAAAAGAAGATCAGTGAAGACACATACCCGTGTTATGGTTCCTTTTACATCGTCCAATTGTTGATCTGAAATAAAAATAAAAATTGGTTAGATGGATGTGAAAAAATTAACAGTTTTAAAGTTTGTACTCTTACCTCAGCACAACCATTATGCCTGTTCCGTTGCTTATTTGTCCAGTTTTCTCAATTTTCTGACGCCCGAATTTAGTTTTTCCCGAAATTAAACAAATGTGAATTCTGCTTTGTGAGACGTTTGAAATTTATTGTCGAACTTAATTTCTTAAGTGTCCGCTCGTGGAAGCCAACTACACCGCACATTAGAGCCGTCGGCAGAATGTGCTTGGTTGAAATAGAGTATGCTTTTTTGTTTTAGTTTTCTCTCGCCACTGGATTCCTAACAAGCGTTTTTCGATTTTCCCTTCGATTGTTCCTATTGGCTAACGAAGGTAATGCTCTGCATGCACTACTTCTTTTCTTCTTTTCTTCATATTGGCTTTGGCTGTTTTGCTGTACGACTACTGTGCAGTGAACGAACGAGATTGATCAGTTCGAGCACCAGCACTGTTATGTCTCATCTCTGTTTTTCACTACTTCGGCTAACTGAATCAATGTAAACAAAAACAAAGTTTTCAATGTATAACATTTTTCTATGGAAGATGATTAAAGGGGTATGGGGTAGGGTTAGTTTGGGCGAAATGATACCGATTTAAGGTTAGCAAATAAATTAAAATAAATATTACATTTACAACCGTTTCACACCGGCGCGATTAGGAAACGTACTTCGCCGTGGGGAATCTGCGGAACAGGGCACCAGGGAGGAAGCGTTTCCTACCGCGAGTGATCGTTAGCTTTCGTAATTCGTTTCGTTATCATTGAGAGCGTTTGGCACCGTTTTTTTTTTACATCTGGGTAGCGTACTGCTGCTGTGGCTGCTGCTGCTGCTGCTCGTAGTAGTACCGGTAGGGATCAACGCTGGCCGGGGCGGCGACCTTGGACGGGCGCATCACGTAGGCAGTTCGGCTATTTCGGGGAAGAACAAATATTCCACAATGAATGATACTGAACGTTCCGAGTACGTCCGCATCCTTGCCCTTACCGGTTATCATGTCCCGAGGCGTGAACCTGGAAGCTCGTCTCCTCGTGGTGATCGTGGGCGAAGATTTTCTTCAGCGCCAGGATGCCGGCGATGGTGAGGGCCACCTTCGAGATGACGAGCGCCTTACCGGCGATGGCAGCGAGCGCCTTAAGACCGATCGGGCCGGCGATGCCCATTGCGGTCAGGAAGGCGGCGATCAGGTAGCGGTGGTGCTTGTTCTTGTTGTTTCCACGGGCACCCTCCTGCTGGCGCATGTCAAAGCGCACGACGTGGGTGCGCAGGAACTGCTCCACCTTGTCCAGCAGCGTGCGGTCAACGGTGCTCAGGCCGCTCAGGGAGCGGGCGTCGCTCAGCAGCGGGACGGTCACGTTTTCGGCCTTATCCTGCTTCACCAGGGCAATTCCATCGAGCAGTGGGATGGATTCCTGGGGAGGAGGAGACGAGAAGTTGGGGATGGGGGTTTTCAAATCGTAAATGTGTCAACCACATGCTCGAGCCCGTATGACTAGGTTCTATTTCAGCTGGGACTCTGGATGATTTAATTCGCGTTTAAAATGGCTTTGTACCCTTTGCGAAAATTCACCGCATATATCCATGTATCCATCACAAAAACACCGAGTTCACAGAACAGTCTTTCTTACTCACCATATCAATAGCACGGGAGATGGCGGTCAAGGCCTTGCCCTTCAGGCAGCCGGTGAAATCCTGCTTGTCCTGGCAATCATCGTACACCTTCTGCAGCACGCTCAGCTCGCCTTGCTCGGGTCTGGCCGCGCCTCGCACTCCAGCACTGGCGCAGAGGGCCATCGCGATGACTGAGGCAAGCGTCAGATACTTCAACATAGTGCTACTGCTGCTGTACATTATGCACGGGAAGGATTTGTTCGTTCTATTTATCCGCACAACACTCGAATCCTCTGGTGACGAAGCACTGATATTTGCTTATCACGTACACACAAACACACTCGCACACTGCACGGTTAAAGGATATTTGTTTTTGAAGATCACACTGCTTCTGCTGCTGCTGAGCTGTGGTATGCTTATCGATCGGTGCAACTGCTGATACTGACTTAAACAATTGATATGCGTCCGCTTTTAAACAAAACTGAATGCTCTGTTTAATCTGCGAATTATGGCGCGTGCATAGGCTGCACCGACTGCAACCACCATCCTCTCTCCCTGCCCTGGACTGTCCTCTTCTCGTTTCTGCCCGAACCTTTCCCCGGCAGAAAGTGCTCAGCTCTCTTTCTTTTTCCTACCGTGCGGGTGTTGGTGGGTGGATGTGCGTTTTCGTTCCCCGTTAGACGATAGGAGGGTGGAAAAGCGGAAAATCGTTAACAAAATCGCCACCCACGCCATCGGCCCATGCCCGCGGCACACGGAAAAGGGATGGAAAACATTAAAAACGAAGAGAGAAAAATGAGAAACGCAAAACAAGACGGTTAGATTCCAAATTGTGTTTGCCTCCTTATTTTCACATTTTTCATTTTCGTACAAGCGGCTGCAGCGAGTACGGTTGGAAAAACGGTCGAGTTTTCTTTTCGCCAATCCATATCGCACTAATCTGTGCTTTTTTTTCTTCCCTGTATGTCGTCTTTCTTGTTCGTTGCACATTTTCAGTGCAGTCTCCGGGCGCGCGTTTGCTGGCACATTTTTTTCTGCACTCGCCCGAAACGAGCAGCAACGAAAGCAGCAACGAAGGCTCACATGATTCTATCGGCAGCCAATTGGCCCTTTTTTTTCCTTTCCTAATGGGCAGTGTAGCGAGTTTTCACATTCGCTGTCTGGCGGCGAGCGTCCATCAGTGTGCAGACATCGGTCGCTTAACTGTGTTTTACATCGTCGGCTAATTTTTTACTTTCTTTTCTTCACCTAGGGTTTTGACCGCCGGTTTCGCGTTCACGGGCGATGCCTGGTGGAGGGTTCGGTTTGGAGGTGTATGCAATAATGCAGTTTTGGACTGGTGTGCATCAGCTGTGCATCCGGCGCGCAATGATGTGAAAAGGAGCAAAATTTCATCGCCATAGTCGTCCGTTAACTGTTCTCATTCTATGCGTAGTTCTGGTGAAGTGTTGTGAATTGTAATTTGTTCTCATTTTATTTTGTTTTTTTTTTTGCCATTAAAGCTTCAGTGTTAATTTTCTTTTAGTGAAATTATGAAAATAACCAAACAGAAAACATCCTTACCGGTGTGTTTTTTTAGGCATAATCCCTATAGTTAACATTATCTCTAATAGTTAACAGTTAACATCAATGAGAATTTTGTATATGAAATGTCTCCAATCTTTATTTATGAATCATGACTAATTAATGCCTTAATTGCTAGTTGGAATAATTGATGGATGTAAAAAATTGTACAATGTTGTTCTTAGTGCTGATCTCAATTTTTTTTAAGATGTTAGTAAGGCTACTCTAGTTCATAGCTAAAGCTTCCATCTTCTAGCTAGTTTAATAAAATAAGGATTTGTTCTTCAATTTGTTGAAGCTCAATTTGATCAAAATTTCTCATAATTTAAATTGAGTAAAAACATTGGCATTTGCTAACTCTTTGTCGTGTTATCGAGCCAGTTTCAATTTCTATATTGCACTAGTTAGTTACCGTCGAACGTGACCAACGTGAGGAAACCAGGTTACTTTTGCATACGATTGGCCAAGGTTTAGCTTCACAGCAATAAGAAATGGCGATGATGGAAGGTAATTCATCATTAGCCATAAACGGATCTACAGTTGCGAGAAGAGTAAGATAGAGAAAAAGAGAGAGAGAGGCACAAAAAAAACAACAAACATGCATGATTATGGGGTAATACGACCGTGAAATATGTGCAACATACTTCCACCCCTTAGCAAGAACGTGTAAAGAGCGATAGAGAGTGAGAGGGAGAGAGAGAGAGAAAGAAAAAGAGAAAAAGAAAAAAGAGAAATAAAGAGAGAGAGAGAGAGAGACTTTTGAATGTTTCGTTCAATGCAAGAAAGCGCAGCATTCGCGGCCAACTACTACACAATAGCAAAAACGCATAGGCGCACACGCACTGTACTGGAAAATGGTAGAACTGAAAGTAACACCGCAGGAGGATATCATTAAATTAATATATTTGTTTGCATGGATGCATTTTTGAGTTTCGCTTTCTTGTGTGCACTCGATTTGTCTGTGCACCGACTGCTGCTGCACGCACTATCTGCAACCTTCCTTCCTTCCTTCCTTCGTCTCATGTACATTGCACCTAGTCAGCAGCGCAGACCCACCTCAAAAACGGCGAACGCATTACGTTTTGCTTTTGTTTGTGCCGCTTTTTTACCTCTCTTTTTAAGTGGAAAATATTTATGCTTCTTCTGGCGGGTGGTGGCGGCCCATTGGCCTGGCCCTACATATGCACTAGTTAGTCTCGCTGCTGTTGTTGTTGCCACCGCGCTATTCCATCAGAGCTTATGGCAAGGAAAACACTAAGTTGCCGCTTTATGACAAAAGCGAGCAACAGATGGTGTGTGCTGCCGTTCCGGGTCCGAGTTTCGAGAGAAAACGTCCGGTCTGTGCGCCACACAAACACCGTCCTGTGTAGCTTAAAAAAACTGGCAACATTAACAAATGTGGGTGTGTTTCTTGGGTGCCTGTAAAATAAATACGGTCATCTTCACCGCTGTTAACACACCACCATTATAAGTGTAAAAAATGGTACAAACTTTTCGATTGTCTCGCTTGCGATGTTCGTGTATACGTTTGTGCAACGAAGATGCAATATTGCTTCGTGTGCCAATCCATTAATATAATATGGGTTACGATGGTGAACGACTGGAAAAAAGGGCTTCCTGTGGCCTAGTTCAGCGCTTGATATGAATAAGCAATATTCAAGCAAAAAGGAGTACGGCTACGCGAAACCTCTATGCGAAACCTCTTTTACCGCGACAAATGGCGTTTCGACTCTAGCGAGAAGGTAGTATGGGGTGTGTGATGCAAATCGTCACTTTAACGCTGAGTATGTGTCTGGCGGAATGGGGTGTCGAGGGGCGCGAGGCGTCTTGTCATAACGATGTTGAAATAATGGAAGGTAATTGAGATGGAACGATATTTTCACTATCAATGGCACCGCTGTGTAACGCGAAGTAAATTTCGCGGTGTGGTATCTGGATACAAATTAGCATGAACATCAAATGTGCGAGAATATGTAGCACACATTCAATTGACTATTTAAATCGATAGTTGAATATTTAGTGTATAGGAGAAATAGCTCACATATCTGTTCGGTTTAGTTTGAATTGTGTCGAAAGAACAATGAATGACTCTTTAGACAAAGCGATTCATTCGATTCGTTTAGCATGTTCCTGATTGTTGCTGTAAAGTGTCCATTATATGACAAAGTTTAGACTTCATTTAACGATTTTGTTTGAATGAAAGTTTCGGTTCGCAAATATTACTTATAAATAATAAACAATTTTGAGAATAACTTCTTCTAAATGGACTAATTTTTCACTGCGGCTCTTCAGTCTTTCAACATTCAACAAGCACATAGTTGTTTTGCATACGTCAATTTGCATCAGGTCAATCGCTTAGCTATCAGCGGACGGGAAAGATGGCAATCGGATCGGTAATAACCATGGTCGAAACACTAACATCCAATACCGGCAGTGAGTATCTCATCATTCGATTCGGATTGCTGAGCTTTTTGATTAGGTGAGATCGAACGGGCCACAGTCCCGCCGGTGTTGATGTGATGTTCGAACGGCGCGTTAATCATCGAATCGCTTGCTACCGAATATTACACCCCAAGTGGAGTGAACGACGAGCGTTCGCCGGCAGGATTCAATGACCACGCAACATATTCAAACATCATTCCAGTTCGTTGTGAAGGCGTGAGACTAGTGTAGCCACTAGAAGCATAACATTTCTATCAGACCCTGGCGGGGCAACCATAAGGAAACCGGTCGAACGCATGTTTTCCGTACATCGATCGAGATCGTTGTCCGTCGTCTTTGCAGAAGATCGCTTAGGGTTTTTTTTGCGATTGATGAGAGAAGTATGCGTGATGGTAGGGGGCGGTGGTGGAGGCGGTGTCGGCGGTTGCCCGAGTTCGGTTCAACGATCACACACTTTTCGGTCAACGGCTCGAGAATGTGCGCTTTGTGGGTTTTAACGATTTTGATTTGACGGTCTCTACCTTCTTCTTCCCTCCTGCTCGCGTCGAGAGTGTTTTTTGTGCGTTCTTGTTTTAACGTAAAGATTCGGAGTTGCGGCTTGGTATTTTTGCGAGTTTCTGTTGGGTTGTTAGATAGAACTGGCAGGCCTGTGGGAACAACTTCTTCGAGTGAATAAAAATGCCGCCAAACGTGGTCTGGCTGGAAGAATGTGGAATGTATGTCTTGAGTGATTTGTAAAACAATCGCTTGTTTACATTTTGGTATTCGATAGCTCTGGAAAACGAGATCAATAAGTTTGCTTTTTGTTCGAGATATAGCAACCATGTTGGAAACAGAATCAAAAGTGCTTTCCTTCCATTGTGGAGCGGAAGCATTAATTTATATTATGTTATTTTGAAGTTTGTTACAAAAAATACTCCAGAATAAATACTACCACCGGTGGATTCGATTCGAGACAAACGACGTGCCATTCATTCATCATTCACATCCGCCAACTCCAACTGCAAAGTGTAAATTGCCGAGTGAATTAAACAGGCACACACAAGAGCCAAAGTGTAGCAACAAACAAAAATCACTACCATTATTGCACTGCTTCGCTCCTGCACCTCTCCTGTAAGCTAAAAATAACGGGCTGGTGCGATGTGAAAAATGTTTGTGCAAGAGGTTTCTGCGGACGGTGGTCTGGAGGACCGCAAATATACGCGAATTCCGTTGTCCATAATGTTGTTTTTTGTTTTATTGTGTTGAGTCTGGATCATGGACGAGCAAAGGATTGCACTACCAGTTCCAGCCTTGTGCCAACGACTTCTTGCACCCTACCGCCACCATTACCACCACGAAGCAGCCGCGGTTGCTAGCCTTGAATGAGTTCAATCAAGTTCAGCCGCACGCACACGTACGGTCGCTCCTCCCGTTGCTGTTGACGGTCGGTCGATCGGTTGGCAGAGTTTTGGAGGTACCAAGAACAACATGAGTCTGTGGCAGCGTTTTCTTGCAATTCATGTACGATATCTTCCACCACGAGCGACTTGCAAGACCGGTTGTGAGAGAGGGTGGGTTTTGTTGTTGTATTTTGCTTCTTCTGCGCAGTTGCTTTCCCGAATTCCATTCCAAACATTCCTCCAAGGAAACGGGAAGCCGCCTGGAGATGTGTTGTTGTGCAATTGAGTGCGGCTTGGAATGGTCCTGAAAATCCATTTGTGCTAGATCGAGTTTGTTGGAGCGGTCTGCTTTCCGGCGTCACACGTTTGTTTGAAGGGAAAACGTGGTCCACTTGAATGGCAAACGATAAGGCGGACGGAGTAAGCCTCATCATGGTAATGGTTAGCACATTAGCTCTTAGCGCTCCCATACCTTTTTAACGATGGGAAGGACGGGGAAAAACTCACACGGGTGTGTGATAGAGGCTAAGAGGGCGAAAAAAGGCGTTAAACGTTTCGTTGTGGTTCAGAGCGTTTTCTCTGCGTCCGGAGAAGCAGCGCCAGTACGACTTAAATGCGTTTCTCTCCGGAACCCACTACCCTGTGCGGCTCGGAACAGAAAACGGCAAAAACTGACCAACAGCAAGGTCTCTGTCCTTTGGGCAAGAGCCACATCGGGGAGGTTTCAACTCCAGGGGGAAAGGAAAAGTTCATTATTCCTATAGGTGCGTGGTACGGTGTGAACGTAGTCTCGTGATACTCTGCTAGGACTCTTTCGGGCAAGATAGCGGTGCCGGTTCACGGGCTTATCCAAACCCTTAGTGGATTATGGGGGTTTTGGCGTGTTCGTCGCCGTTTCCGGGACTGTTGAAGGTTTGTATTCTTCAGATGACGCAGCAGGAGAGCGGCCGCGTATATTTCTGTTAGTTGTAACGTCAATCAATTGGTGGTTAAACGGGTATGGTTATTAGCTTAAATAAGAGAAAATGTTCGACAAGGTGGATAAATGGTTTTGCACAATAAAAATTGTTAGTAATATTAGCAAATTTTATTTTTATAAAGTTTTGCAATAATCGGTGTTGAAGTTGGTATGCGATATTTAACCCATGAAATTAGTTGTATCGATTTTTCTTCAGAAATTCAGAAACATGTTATTGAAAGATTGGTAGGTTTTGTTTCATTTGCAACAAGGAAACCCAAGAGTTTATTTTGTATTGTTGCTATTTTAACACACGTACCTGTCTAGAATTCATATGCGTTATTACCTCTGCGGTATTTTGCCTTCTGTTATGGCTAATTAGAACATTTTCATTTACGCATACACATACCGTAAGTAACAAATAACACATTACAATTGCTGGAGCAATCCTCCGAAGCAAAAACACCAAAAACCTATATAAAACATCTCTACAATAAAAAGGTTCTCCTGTTGCCAGAGGGCGAGAAAGCCTCAGCGTCGAGAATAAAGGATAGTAAAATAAAGCATACATACGCATCATCATCCATCCTCCAACGGCAGCATCATCAGACCAGACGCATCCCGGCGACGGCTTGTGTGCGCTTTGTCCGACGGCTTCGGGCTCAAAAACCTCAAACCGGTTGGGCAACCTGTGGCTCGTCTGTGACCGTGTGGCGATGGTGGTGAAGTTTATGTTGTGTACCTTCTTTTGTCCGTCCGGGTTCGATTGTCTGTCCTGTCTGACTGGTTCCCGGAGTTGCATATGCCATGCACGGCCTGGTGAGTGTGTCTGTTTATGTGCGTGTGTATGCGACGTTGGAAATGCGCCTAGAATGACGTCCGGGGGTTGGGACCAAAAAGAACTCCCGAGCAGAAAGGTCGTGTTTCACTGCACGATGCTTTTTTCTTGTCACTTTCCACACACCACCACCATTTCACGCATCCATATATGATGCGGGCTCAACCGTTTTTTCAGTGTGATACTCACTCACCTGAAAATTCCAACATGTGCGAGATATAAAAATAAGAGAAAGGAAAACAACTCACACGGAGGGGCACGGAGCTGAAGGGAAAAAGCTTCGGATTTAGTGCAGGCGAGTAAGTGAGAGAACCACACCATGGGTATGTGTGTAGAATGATGCAGGCGGTAAAAGATGAACCTCGTTGGTAGTACTTCTCGAAAGTAAGTAAAGAACGCGGAGAATGAAAGTACACAGCGGAGAGGTGGCTTAAAGAAAGACACATCGTCATTTCCAGTTCGGTGTACATATAGCAACGGATGGATGGTCGCTGCGGCGAAGAAAATGATTCATATCTGGGTGCCTCCACCGTTGTCGACAGAGAGGATGGACGACGGCCTAGTTCTTCGTCTGCGCTTTAGGTTCAACGAGTGAATCGTTTCCGTCCGATTTAAACGTTCTGCATCGAGCAAAAAACGTTCACAACACTGCCGATAGTAAGTACCTGCGCTTGGGCACGGTATGGAGCAATTCGTGGCCAATAGAAGAGACGAGGTGTAAGCTTTCGGTGTCTTAGCCGTGTTGGATTTGAAAGATGCAACTTTGCTGTACCCAGCACACCCAAGCCACACGAGAACGATAGATCATACGGGTTTTCCCCTTTTACTGGTTTCGTAAGGGTGGGTCAGGTTTCTTAGAACTAGGGCATGCAGAAGCCAGGCAGCTCAGTCCAGTGCATCCCATGGAACAGGTAACTGAAGTGCACATGCTCGCTCCTCGCACACTGCAGGAAGAAGCGCACATTGTTCTAAATAAGGGTCACCAGAAGAAAGAAGCACGGAAGGAGCTCGGGAAGGACGCATGGTAAAGAAGATTATTAGGGCGCTACGGCAGACTGCCTAACTACATCACACAACCACCCACACACACACACGAAGGCTTCGCATCGTACAAATGATTAACGGTGTTGGAATCCGCTTGCCATCCTCGTGGGAAGCGGATGAAGCGTTGATGCTACCGGAGGGCAAGCTTGTGTTGTGTGTGTCGAGTCTGTCGGAAATGTTTGTCTGCATCCTTCAGCGGTCGTGTCTCTGCGCTGCTGCTTGCTTCATTTTGCAGCCTGATGATGGGCACACCGTGTTTGTCCGTGTCGTTTATTGTGGGTGTTTCTTTGTGCGGGTGTAACGTGTAATGCACTTACGGAAGGATCCTGCACTCATGGATCGCCCCAAAAGCCCCCGTACACTGCACATCGTTAAGAATGAACGGGATCTGCACACGGAAGTAGGATCAAAACTTTGATCATTCTTTAGTTCCTGCTAAAAACTTTGGCTCACCTATTTTAGTGTCACGTAGTTTATTTATATTAAAAAAAAAAAATGCTCATAAAACGAAGCATCTGTGGATTATATCAGATAATACAATCTAAGGAAGGTGCAATTCCGACGCGTTATAACACCTTTAAATGTATTGAAGTGAACTCTGATCTGTTCAAGCATGTAAAGCACGTGCCTTGCTAAAATGTTCATCTATTATGCTAGAGAATTCATTTAAATTGCTATTACTATGGACATGAGTTTCAAAAATGTTGGTCTCGAATTTACATAGCTGTTGTGCTAATTGTGGATCTGCGAATGCAACACTCGTTGGAATCTCTCCGGAATCTTGCCGCTCCGATGTGAGATACCAAAGACACGGAGCTGGAGGTCGTTGCACTTGGTTCAACTTGGAGCCATCCAGCTTTTTATGAGTGTAACTCTTCTTCACACCTTACCTAAACTACTCGCCTCAATATCCATTAATCCATTACACACACCCCGCTACCGGCTTGGGTTCTTAATTTTACTTTACTGTTTGTACGATTTCTGTGGCCCTTGCCCAATGGCGTGGAGCAGTAGCAGTAGCAGTAAAGGGTTCGCGCTGGGTCGATCGTCTTCTTTCGGCCCTGAGTGCACACATTCGAGTGCTCCAGCGTCGAGTCGAGAAATCATTAACTTGTTACGCACACCGCGCACAAACACCCCCGTAGTCCGTCACGTCTCATGGAGCGAAGAATTACCCATCGAGTTTACGATGGGACCTCTCCCTCGGCTCCATCCTGTAACGTGGAAGAAGCGACGAGTTCTTGAGCTTTCTCGTTCTGCATTTGGTGCGGGAAAAATGATGACTTTACTGGAAAGTTACTACTTGACTTCGAGCCTCTCCGCCGTCGGACGACTCATCCAGTTGCTTTTTGCTTGCGTTCATCGCTCCCAGCCGGCAGCCGGCTATCCATAGGAATCCATCTGTTTTATGCGGCGCTGACGGTGGTGGAGAGGTGGTGGCTGTTATGGTTTACCGATTGCCAACCGACGTCATCACCATCATTCTCCACTATGGGTGGTGCTTCGGTCGTCGTCGTCTTTGTCCAGTGTTGATCGTGGTCGTTATGGCGCATTTGTGTCTGCCTTCTCCTTCCCCCGCTTTCCTTTCAGGGTGAGTGTGTCTGATGTTCCCTTTCCCCAGACTGGCATCAGCTGCCTTCTTCGACGTCGGTTGTGTTATGTCTCTCGGTGTTGTTTCACTCGAAACCGGCAGAACAAACCTCCGGGGTCCATTTGACAGAGGGCGAATAATCAAGTAATTGCCCTCTTGGCACATTGGCCCTGGTCAATGTTTTCGTTCTGAAATTGATAGAGCGAGAAGTGAGAGTCGAGAGGGGGGGGGGGGCGCAAATAAGACAAAGAATAAGAACAACAACATTAAAAGGGCAAGCACAATGAATTGTGTTGAAGAAGGTGGCACAACCACCTCCAAAAACCCGAGCTGGTGTGAGAGAAATCCCAGCGAGAGCACAACAACAGATGGTAGGAAATACGCAAGTAGGTAAGATTAAAATCCCGCCACCGGTGGATGAGACGCACTGTCCACATGGTGAACATGCGAAGCGAAACTTGTATTTGTGGTCCGTATATGGAAAGCTACGCCGAAGAGACGATATTCCGCTGTTGTAAATACAGATTGTCCTAGGTCATCCACCTACGGGGCAGTATTTGCAGTGTGAGAAGCCACATCTTCATCTGGAAGCGAACACGCTCTTGTCGAACATTGGTCCTTATTCAAGGGCAAGTCACACCGTTTGGTTAAATGCAAAATTTATTGTTTTAACACATGCATTAAGAATGAGATTGAAATGTTGTTGGATTGAACATTCTGATCCAACTCAGATACTCCCATCATACGCTTCCCAGCTATCACTTTAAAAATATAACTTTGTATTAGAAATGCTGTAAAGTATTCTTTTATCTCCCAATTTGGTATTTCAAATCAAAAAGGTTGGATTATTGAATTGTAATATTTATCCTTTACTTGTCTCAAAAAGACAAAGGAATGTGTTACGTTACATTGTAACATCCGATTGTTTAAGAATATTCCGTCCATTTCTCAAAACATACGGACCGTGTCGAAGCATCGAAACTTCCTATCGAACCGAACAAGGCTGTGTTATTTTTTTCCGGTACCTTATGAAAGCTGCAAAAATTCTTACCGATTTCTCAACAATCCGTCTCAATGACGCGCTCTTCCTTCCCGGAGGTTATGTGTCGGCAAAGCGAAGGCGAACGAAGGCTGCAACAGACAAAAAAAACGGGGTCACTGTGCATAGTATGCAATTTTTATTATTGCGTAGCCACCGGCCGCCCTCGGCTATGTCGGCGAGGCCCGGCCCGGTGGTGGTAGCCACCTGGTTAGTGTCTTCGTTTCGCGTCTCCGCCGAAAGCATGCCGGGGCACAAAACAAAACCTTATGCGATCAAGGTTCCTACTGGTGTACGAAGTGAAGAAGACGAAAAAGTAATAGCAGAAACCAAAAAAAAGGTTCAACCTCGTCTGGGGGAACTTTGATGCAACATTATTGCACTGGGGTAAGCGCCGCTTCTCTTCACGTCTCTAGTGCCTTGACATTTTCCGCCTATTTGTATTTGCCGCCGCCACCAGCTTCAGGCTGTGTCCGGGTGTCTTGGGTTGCTCAATTTCATCATGTTTTGCGAATGCTCAGTTAGTTCCAGCAAACACAAGAACTAAAGGCCGATGCTTCGGCGAGGGCAAGATAGGTAATAGATAAGGGAGCATCAGTCGTTGTTAGTTTCCATTTTCCCTGAGCCCAGGGCTCGTTGCGGTGATGGAAACGCCTTGTCTAGCTAGCAGCGATCTTCAACCATTATTCTTAATCTGCTTCTTTTCATTCTCTTCTCGTTACAGGTGAGTTGTTTGCTTTCGCTTTTTCTGCGGAGGGCCACGTTCTGGGTCGATGGATATTACTAGACTGGAAGATGGTGTGATTCATAATCTGGACGCGTTGAGTTTGTATGCAATTTTGGTTTCGAAATGTATGTAATGCAAAAAGGTCTTTGGTACAGTTTAAACAGTAATGGCTTTTGTGCATTGTTTCGAGTTAAAGTGGTCAACCAACGTATTTGTTTAATGATTTAGTTTAATTATAATTAATTTGTCTTAATTATTTTATCGTAAGCATGATTGGAAACTCGTCTACGAGCATGCGAACATCAAGGAAAGCCATACATGGATGTATAACCAAAATTATCAACTACTGTGGCCGTTACTATCAAATTACTTAAAACTTGGATTGGATTGAATGAATGTAGAACATGACTACTTCTAGCTTTTCGTTAAAATGCATAACACAAAAATGTAATGTGTAGTGAAAAGGCACGAGGAACAAAAAATTAGTTGTCTTTGCTTGTAATATCAAACAGTTGTTAAGATTAATCGACATGATAACTATAGTAAAAAACAAGAAACTGCACCAGATACCCTTCGGATTTGCTGTTTACTGAAACGAGAGGATATTAACAAAATTGTACGTTAATTAAACCTGGCCGTATCCCTAATCTCCGCGTTGTGCATCGTGCCCATTGATGGCACTTAAAAATCATCCCAATGGGTGTTGAAAATGTACCTTTACGATTATCATATACCTTTTCACTGCTGTGCCGGTGATGGTTTTTGAAAAGAAACGAAAAAAATGAATATAAAAAAATATAATTTTGGCAGAAACCGGGCTAAAAAGCTGTGAACTTCAGGATTCCGAAACCGGATCACAAATCGACAGGTGCATTTTTGTACCCCTTTGCTTTCGCCCTTTCGTTTATGATACCCACAGCAATTCCAACAAGCTACCCTGGCAGTATTAGCCCGCTACAAACAAGGTAGCCCCAGAGCGGTAGTCAGGTTCACCATGAGCACATCCTTCGGTTTTTGTCGACCTGACGGAATACGATGACAACCGCGAGCGACGGCGGTCGGTCAGGCAAGATGTATCGTAAAGGTCCTCGCTTATACTGCTGGCACCAGCTGGCGTTGTCCGGTCGGCAGTTCGGTCGGTGAAGCACAAACCAGTTCAGGATTATATGATGCTGCACCTGGAAGATTATTATGTGCGCGAACAGTCGTCACTCGGCTAGGGGCGATTTGGCGCGTGCTCTTCCGGTGAATGAAGAGATGAAACTTCTTAGTTGTTTTATAATCGATCCGAATACGGGAATCCTTGTTCGAGACGAAACGCACAAAAGCGTTGTTGGTTTGTTTTTCGAGATATCCATCAACATATGGAGCGCAGATGTGAAAATTGGAGCACCTGTCGGTGGGTTTTTTGGTTGTTTCTTCGGTTCTCGATCTCGTCCCCACAGGTTCGTTTATCGAAGATTGCCACATATTACTGCTGCGTTTTGATAATTTTTCGGAAAGGTCGGCGTTTTTAATGCTACTCCATTTATCACGCCAACCAGGCAGCTGCAATAAATGTTAATCTTTTAATTGATTGTAATATGGGGTATTTGACACCATGCCTAATTGTTTACGTACAGAAATCGAAATAAACTGATTCGATTAGTAATAGCATTTTATAAGAATGGAAGATGTTTTTAGGTAACATGTTGATGATAAAATGTTTGTTAGTGTTATAATCAAACCCATGCAACTCTGTTTGAAAACGTTATCTAAGAACGGACTTTTACCAACAAAACTCTTGCTTAGCAATATTATTTGTATGAAATATTTTCAATGAAAACACAAGTGCTTTCTTCGTTCATGTTTTCAAAAGAGGCAGTTTTTCGTGCAAATGTTACCACGAATCGATTTCGATTACCACCGGTCCCTTATGGTTACATAAAATGGCGCTGAAAGCGCAATTTCCCAGTTCCTTAATCCTTCGCAATATAACTAACAAGAAAACGCTACGCGGTTTTGAGGCGGCGTAGCGTTATACGTGCTAAACGTCGTCTTATGATTTCATGGAAAACTCGCGGTATTTTCCACCTCGTTTTGCGTTTCGGTCGAAAATACATCAATCAGAGAACGGGCTACAGAAGGTCGACGAAGGAAACCTCCGGCAGGCGTTGGCTGAATTTTAGCGATAAGCAACAGCAGTAGCTCGCGAGTCGATACTTTTCCGGGTGGGTTCCATCGTTGTTGGGTGGGAAAAATTATACCCATCGCAGTCCTATGTCGGCTGATAATCCGTCACGGTGCTAGCAAATCAGCCTATTTTGCTCCAAAAACGATAAGTTGTCATCAGTATTTCCAGCAGGACAGGAAGGTTTTTGCTCAATAATTGTAGAAGGGTGTTGTTTTCGCACACACGCACACGACGATTCGTAATGGAATATTTTTCCATGCCACGTTGTTAAAAGATTTCACAGTTCACGATTGAAAAAGTCCCCATCGAGGAACATCTGATTCGATGGGCTTATTATCATCACGGGACAGATTTTTGTAAAAACATGTTTTATTTCCTTATACGCTGCTTCTTCTTTCACGGTTTTGTGAAAATTTTCCGAAGAGGTATATTTAATTAACAATCGTGCGCATTAATCATTAGCCAAATTCGGTAATTGATTTTCTATTGAAGCGCAATACTTGTTCAACACAAAAGACCACCTTTCGCTATAAACTATATGGCGGTGTGCCTTTTGGCCTATTAATTAATTGTGAATGGGGAAGTTAATAATTTACCTCTCTTGTAACGCAATCTTTGTAAATTCGCAAATTAAATTGAAGCAGAAACATTGATTGCATAATTGTAAAATCAACATAAAGCGCTTCATATGTTTCCGCGTTACATTTTGATGCATTTCGAGCAGAAAATGTCATACCGATTTAACACCGACACTGAAGAGGGTGCTCATAATGGGATTAACCAGCATTTGAAATTGGTTTCACAGATTCATGTTTGCGTTAGTTCAAATCGAGTTTATACACTTGGTGAGAAGAAGAGCCCGGGAACCATTTAGAGCGGTAGTTTATCTCGTCAATCTCTACCGTTCCACCAAATTAATCGCTCTCTTGCGACAACGAGTTACTGCTCTAGCTGTGCATAATGCAAGTGTGGTAGTATTTTGCCGCTTCTGGTGAATCATCGGTGTGTTCCGCGTGCAAGGAAGCATATAATCGCCGGGTGTGTTTGCATAACTTTATCCTCGTAGATTCGATGGTGAAGCAGCTATGCTTGTGCATGTATGTGTGTAGCCTTTAACGAACCATCATCCCGTAGTCATCGGCAGCCTTGTGTCACTTGATGTACGCCCGACACTACGTGCCATAGGTCGCAGGCAAAATGTGATTATAAACTTCACTAACTAATTCACAAACAGTCAACACATACACGCAAACACACCGGTTGCAATTCTGATTAGTCGTCCACTCGCTTTCCGATTCCGGTTCCGGTGACTTCCAATATGCATGGCGTTTTTTGTGCCTGCGGAAGAGCGTGAGTGCAATGGGCGAGGTTCAAAGGTGTGCCCTTGCATTAGAAAATTCATAGCTACTTTTGAACTTTGACTGTCGTTCGTTCGCTAAACTGCCGTCCGGCGAGCGACCCGGCTAGTGCACATCCTGTGGTGGTGCATTTGAAAACGAATCGAGACACATGCGTGAAAGAGACCTGCTGCAGTCTGCTGACAAGAAGGGGTCAACGGTACCACTAACACCACCACACGGCAGCAGACCGGTTATTGACCCCCCGGTAGATTTGAGACTGAACTGGCCGAGCCCAGCCGCATTTGGTTTTAGCGCAGTGGTTTTGTTTTTGGGCGGTGTGTGGAGCAGAAAACAAAGAAAATGCATTGCAGCTGGTGTTGCTGCAACGGACACAAATGGTTTTGGTATTGGATTTACGTTGAAAGGAGGAATAATAAGAAATGAAAGATCGGGCGGAGGGATACCTTAACGATTTCGTCCGGACATGTGGATAGAAGGCTCAAGAGCTCTTGACCGCAAGTTGTTGCAAAAAACGACTCAAACGACAGCTGTTGCGCAAAACTGTTGCAGCCCATCGCAAACGCCTGGAAACAAAAGCTTGTATAAACGAGCCTCGTTAGGAGTCGTCCTGGACAGAGCCACCAAAAGCGGCTGAAGAACATTTTTCACTTTCGTCGATCGGTTTCGGGCGCACAGAAATTAGGCTCGTCGTAAAATCGGAGTGAAGAATCTCGAAGTGGCAAAGCAGTAAAACTTGGATACTCATTATTATGTTGCAGCTATTTCGGAATCTCGAACTTCTCTCGTATCGATTGAAGCGATCTTTTCCAGGCTGCTTCAAATCGGCCTCGAAAGGCTATTCTTGCACCAACTACTGGCTTCTTTTGGATTTATTTTTTTGCTTGCATGTCCCAACCCGATGCCGGTGCAAATCATCGCACGAAGCAGCTCTTCGACTCCGGGAGCTCATAAATATGTATCCGCAGCGATTTAAGAAGCTTTACGGACCCGAGAAGACGACTCAGACTACAGGGCTGCCTTCAAACGTGCCTTCTGGACACCGGGGTAGCTCAAAGATAGGGGACTTGAGGTTTTAAAATAAAAGTGACGAGGTTATTGGCAGTCGTGCAGACGAGTAGCGTAAGTATGTTTCTTGTGCCCGTTTGCGAAGGATGGCAGAGAAATAGTTTTTTTATGTAGTTTTTTTCAGTCCTAATGCGGTGGACTTTTTGTGCACTGGAGCGTAGTAGAATGAACGGTGGTGGAGCCTACGGGGTTCGGTTTTTTTATGCTCAGTCCTCTCAACACACAGCAACATATGAGCAGTTGGTGAATGTGACTGACAACAGTGCAGGCACACTGTTTGGGACCACCAGACGTGTAGTGATAGTGGTTTGAAATTATTATAGCAGCAGCATCAGTGGTAGCCCCGGCACCATTTGGACATTATTATTATCCTTGGTGTATTGTTGTGGTTTTTGTGCAGCTGTTACGTGCTGCTGTTCCCTTTTGTGTAGTTTTATGCCGGAGGATTTTGATATAATAGTCCTAAAAGTTGTTCTTTCGCGGGCGCACGTAAGCGTGAGGGGCCCGCTGTCGTTTCCGAACACCGGTCGGTGTTTATGAATGAATACCAAACTGGTCTGATGAGATAAGATCCTTGCATTTTTTGCAGTGCACGCAGGATGGTATCCTGCTCAAACAACTGTTCTATATGATTGTATCATAATTGGAATTTCCTCAAATTATTTAGAAAGCGACTATATGAGTATTATTGTTCTCTCTTTGAACATATGACTTATTTTCATGCAAAACGAGTGTAAATTTATTCCCAAATGGATTGCACATGCTTCACTGATGGTGTGGAGAAATCGAAAAATCAGTTTCCAAAAGCAAATCTACGAGAACCGAACCGCTCTTGTGTGTACCATGCGATTACGATTCGATGCGGCGAAAGAAGATGAAAATATGCTGCATCTTTCTCACCAACCGTGGACTTGGAAAATCGATTACCGTGAACCGAAATTGCCGAAGGGCGTCCACTGACACACACATACGTAAAAGGTACCCGTTTTCCGTCGATTCTGGCTCGTCGTCGTCATCGTCGTTCGCCGTCGAAACGAGAAAAGCCGTAACTTGTCTCGCTGCGTGCGGAAATCCGCAAACCACCGGCGTGGGATTGCACCGCTGCTGCTACTACGGAGGCGTTTCTATCGAAACAAAACGAAATAGTTTTCATCCCGCTCAATATCCCCCTGGTCCGTGCTGTGTCGTTCCTGCGGAGCTTTTATTTATGCCGCGCGCTGTCATGTGTTGCTAGCGACGGTGGCGCCAGCGTAGGTTACCCCGTGGAGAGTAAAAGTAAGGCACAGTTACGACAGTCGCAAGACGAGATAGTTGGAGAGGGCAAAGGGAACCAAACGAAATCCCTTTCTGCTGCGAGAGGAATTTCAATTTCGGCGAAAATGCGGAAAACATTTTCCTGTCGGCTGCAATCTCCGTATGAAAATTATCATTTCGCTTGCGGTTCCTTCGTGTGGACGCCACATCTGGACGCTTTGCAGGTCACTCTATCTGTGGCAGCTGTTTATAGTAAGGTCATGGGTAAACAGAAGAAATAGGAAAAGGTACAATGATTTTTGTTATTATAGGATAGAAATGGGTAAAAAGGCCCAAGAAAAATCTGTTGGAGAACAAGAAAAACAAGGAGAAGTAAAAAATAACGTGCTTCGTTATTGTACTTTTTTAAAAATAAAATTGACTGTTTAAATATTTTTAAGACCTACAGTTAGTAAAAAATGCTTTAGTTTAAAAAATGGCAGTAATAGCAATTTCAAGAAAACTGTATATCATGCACTTCTGGCTTGAATTATAAATTCAAAAAGGAAAACAAATGTAAACACTATATATATTTTCTTGGTTTTGTGATTTACGTTAGTCCAAAATGTGTGGCCAAAACACCTATAATACTTACAATACATAAACATTTAAGAACATTTAATTTTTGCATTTTGATTTGTTCGGTACGCTGTTTCTTCACACAATTTTTACACCATCACTTATCATCACTCCGGGAACGGGTCAATATCGTCAACACCGTGCTCCTTGAAGATGCATTTACATTCATGTGTTCTTTAGCACCACACTTGCCACAAATCAAGGTCCAAAATGATTCATGCACAAAACCAAAAATTAAACAAAGTTTATTCTACTTCTGAGGGCAGCAACAGTGGCAGAAAGATCGACCAGCGTTTCGCGTGCAGCGAAACGGTGCGTTGGATCTCGCACTCTCGCAGTTCACTCGCACGCGGATCCGCGCTGTGATTTGAAACACGTGGTCGGCGTCGAGAAAGGCTGTTACGTGTGAATGCGCGAGCGTGCGCCCCTAACACATCATCGCACCTCTATGCGAAACGCAGCAATCGGATCGAAGAAGTGAGATTAAACGAAGGCGCGGAGGGCGTCGCGAAACGTCGATAGTGAAAATGTTTATGCATGCTTATGGGTGTTGTTTTGCCTGTGCTGATGTTGCTGCTGGTTTAGTTGATCGGTATTTGCCTGTTCATGGGCCATGCAAATCAGCGTGTGGCCAATATGTTGCGGTTCGCATCTTCGATTGTGGAGAGCATCGTTGCGTACTGAAAAAATAGGAATGTGGGGGTGATGGGGGTATTGTTTACTTGTCTTCTCCTTTACCGTTCAATAGATAAATGTAGTAAAGTTGAAATGAATTTGAAATGGACGAATAACTGCTTCAAATAACAGTATTTGGTAGAGAGCAAATTTGCAACGCGAAATCCTCTACCGATTTCATCGTTACTACTAGCTTTTTCCTCGACATTTTTGCTTCCAAAAATTATTATGCAAGTGTAATAATATCTATTTTTCATATTCTAGCTATTCAAACTTTATTACATTATATTAAAATTTTTGATACACCATAACGGAGCAATCCAAAAAGCGCTGCTGTGTCGCTTGCCTCATCATTTTAATTAGAGTGCCGAGCAAACCTACCAAGTGTTCATAATTAATGTTATTGAAGGCGTCACAAAATCAATATCGCACGGGCCTTATAAAATGTGCCGTTCTGCGAGGAATAATTGAATATTAAATTTTAATTAAAATTGCAACCCATCGTTTGTGCAAGGTTCTAACTACCAGGAGGAAGCAAAATGCTTTTCATGCAGTTCTACTGTAGAAGACGTAGATAGTCGCTCATCTCGCGCTTTCCTCCATAAAATGGCGTTTCTGGTAGAGAAATTTCTTCTTTCGTTTTCGCTCCCAACACTAAATAGAAAAGCAGTTCCCGTCCCCCTGCTAGCAACGGTGTAATTGATGGCAGCTGGCTTTACGTAAACAAAATCGTTTCCCATTTCCGAATGTCCGTAGTCCGAGTCCGGAAATGTTGCCATCACCTCGAGAATTCGGGCCAGACGTCGTTCAGATCACAATAAGTCTGTCATCGGCGGAAAAAAGTGCATCTTTTCCTCGACTCCTGCAACGTGCCGTGTCTGCATCGAACTTATTTATAGGCGGAGGAACATTAAGGCAAACGATTCACCAATCAAAATGTTTGCTCAAAGAAGTTGGAGCAAAATAATGGTATGATCGAACCGTTTTAAGGGAATAATTTATCACGGTAGGAGTTTTGTTCACTTTCTTGAGGTATATCCCGAAGGTTATGGTCTCGAGGATCCCTTTCTTGTGATGTAACCCGAAATTTCAGCTAATACATTTTCATAATCCTACACGAACTGTCCTACACCAGCCCGGGAAGAGTGAAAACTGACGTGTCGAAAGATAATTAACATGGAGTGAAAATTAATTACTCGAATCATTCTTGCTTGCCCTGTGCCAGATTTTCTATTTTTCTTACGATTTTTAACCTGTCGTCAGCGGATGGCGACGTTTCCGCCACACGATTTGGCCTTCAAGAAGGAGGTGGAGCGTGGTGGCTACATTAAGTGCTTTTCCTTCGCCATCCCGTTGTATGAGCGACAGACGTTTCGATGGAAATCGTCGCTACGGCGCTTTGAAATTTACACCGATTTGCAATTCAAATAAGAAAACATTCTAGAGACTGCTTGCTAGCGGTACCGGTTGGGACAGACATTTTCTCCAGGCGTTGTTTTGTGTTCTGTGTTTTTTTTTGTCTACAACCAACCAAGACACGCTTGTGTCGATTAGAGATAATTTCTACGAATGTTTAATCCCATCACCTGTACCCATTTTGCAGTAAGTGTGAGTTGAAGTCTCGTTTTCGTAACCCGGCACACAAATGTTGCACGCGCAAAGTTTGACCACTTTGATGACAAAGTTTCGAGGTGGTGCCGGCAAAATTTACCTAATTCATTTTCGTCCCCAGCTTGGCTGGAAATTGATTAACCGCTGCCGTGGGGCAAATCGTAGCGGATGCCTATTTCAACGCGAGTGATGAAGTTTGCGGAATAGGTTTCTTTGTACGATAAACTTTTGACTACTGAAACGTCAGGCGTTAGATTTGTTCGTTATTTTCTTGCGGAGTTTCCATAGATTGTGTTATGGGTAGAAAACTTACATTGCGAGACGGAGTAGGCGAATGTCTTACTGGCCTTGGTAGTTAATTGAATCTACTGATCTGCACATAACCTAGTACTTACCACTCAGCCCGTGGTGTACCGCCGTTGTGATTAGTTTATAGGGGACGGAAGAAGAACTCATGCTGTCGAGCTCCATTGGAAGCACATTATCCCATGGTCTGCCATATTGATCCTGACCGAGCCTCTGTTCGCCAACCTTGATGATAATAAAATTAACACAGTCCCTGTTCCTCCTACACAGTCCTACACATTATGAGTGGGAATACATTACGAACCCTCCCCGATATTGTTGTTCCATCTTGACCTTGTGCACTATTGCGTCTCGCTCATGTTCCGTGCTGAAATCCACCGTTTTCGAACGTTTTGCTTTGTGACGAAAGAAAGCAAAATTGCTCACCCTGCACACATACAGTCATTTAGACGAACTTGTCGGCCGTTGTCTTTGTTCCCGAGGTCCTGAAGAAATTCACCCTCTTGGCGCTACGTATGGGACGACACGGTGGGTGTCGGCGGTTTATAGCCGTGAACGGAGGAGCGAAGAGTAGAAATCCGTAGAAATTACTTCTTCAAGGAAATCGTTCGGTCTAGGTCGCGCCAGATATCCAAACCCTACAATGCACAGCGCTGCTCTTTCTTGGGATTTTGGTGACGCAATACCAAACAGCAGACGCAAGCTACAGCGCAATTTTGTATCGGCTTTGGAATCAGTGCTCGCGCTGGGAGCTGTTTGCAGCGGAGATAAAGATTAAGATATGGGAAAGGTGTGGTTTGACTTCGACTTTGCTATGGCAGGAGCCATTTTGACTTTCATGCTCGGTTATTGATCGGCGGATAGTTTAACGAGGCATGGTTCTTATCAACTTCAATTTAGTAGATAAAAATCATTTGAAATATTAAATAAATTGTAATATTAAATTTGTAATATTAAATAAGCGTGGTCACGTTATTGTACGCTTTCTTCTCAACCACACATCGCCAGATTTTACTGGTACGTCTTCTGCTGCCGTAACCGTCTTACACTGCTCTCGTTGAACAAAGTTTCACGCTCTTCTTTGTCTGAATGCGCATTTTCGTCCCTGACCCTCACGCAATTACCATGCGATGATAGGGCATAATAAAGTGTCACAAGATATCGAGCGAATCAGAACGCGAATCGAGCAATTCGTCGACGATGCGGCGATGCGGTCGGTGTAGGCCAGAAGTACAACGAATCTCTCGCTCAACGAATCCTGCTGCTGCGTCAGTTTACTTATGCGAAGACGCGAAGAAGGGGACTTTCGCTTTGTGTCCCCGTGGGCAACTTTGTGTCGCAGCAAGAGTGTGGACTGGTGGTTGAGAGGAGTTCGGTAATGTCGACGCTATATGATGCCGCCATCGATATGTCCTCGTCCGTGGTTGATGCAACCAAGAATTGCTGTACCGCCGGATGCCTGACGGCAGGCCATTTCCGTGTAGCAAGATGACTTTGTTATTGTTGTAATGTCCTTCCGGAACGGACCTCATTCTAGACTACGGGCTTTGTTCGCTGTGCGGGTGTTTTGTGGGACGCGAGCTTATTGAGATTGAAGTAATTTCCCTGTCACAAGGTCGGTAAAGAACTCCCTGTTTCGACAATGTAAAGTAGAGCGCGCAGACTAACGTGAATCCTGGGAAAAGATTAATTTTGTGCCACGATTGTACGAATTAAGGCTGGGATCTTTGTGGTATGGAGAAACTACTCCCAGCTTTTTCACTGCCTATTTACCTGAACCGTGAAGTATCTTCTCTATCTACCATACCGTTGGGAATTTTAATTAAATTCCTCGAAAGGATTGTGCAAATTCGCAAAACTCTAGCTAGTCCTTTAACCTACGAAAAATTTTCCTACATCCCGAAATCCCGTAAACACTTCCCTTTTTCCCGTCAACATAGGGCTTTCTGCAGGGTAAAAGGTTGGGGTACGATACACGCCTGAACCGTACAGTGACATAACTCATGTTGGAAAAGCCATAAATTTCATACCATATTTTTTTCCGCACAACCAACCCGCAAACACAATTTTCTTGCTCAACATATAGGGTTGACAGAGCATTCACGCGTAACGAGGCGATATAAATTTTCGCTTTAAACTTACGAACCGTCGCAGATCTGACAGGCACCCTTTTGTGCTCCTTAAATTCAATTGATAACCGGTGGCGTCGTTCTTCACTTTGCAATTGAACTTTAAGTCCGATACTAACCCGATTTTCCATTCAACTGACGACTGGTGGCGGGCTCAGTGAAACTTTTTCCCGTTTACTATTTTACGAGCCTTTTTCGTTGGGTGGTTTTTTAATCCGCCCGGTGCTTTCGGGCACCGCAACCCCGGGGGTAAGTGTTTATAAACCTGTCGAAAGCGTATTTATGAAGCCGTTTTGCTAATGGTTTCGATTTTTCGCACCCTGTTGTGTGCTAGAGAATAATTAATCGGAAAAAGGAATGCTATCCGTAAATAGCACCCAGTAACTCCAACATAACTTCCCGTCATTGCTTTGTTTTTTTTTTTCCACTCGTCACGTACACAAATTCTACCAAAGACCCACCATTTGAAACAATTTAAATCAAGAAACAGATGTTTGCCACCGTTATGTGTTCTTAGGTTAGTTAAGACCTAAGGGACCAACCGAATGGAATGGATTGAAAAATTGTCGGAAAGCTTTAACCATTTGTAGCGCAGCTTTCAAGATGCTTTGATGAAAAAGAACACCGACTTCGAATTAGAGGCTCTTTAGACGAATTCTTTTCAGACGTATCGTCGAACATTAAGTAGTTCTAGTATTAACGCTGTGTTGGCACACGATGGCTGTAGCCTGTCGGGGTTTGATCGGGTGGTTTTCGGGGGGTCCTTCCGTTGGACGTTTAGTTCCAGAGCCTAGGGATTCTATTTTCGGTTTCTACGTCAATCGTACTCAGATGGGCATAAAACCATCCCTTAACGCCTGGCTCTCTATTGGTGTGTTGTTGTGGCTTGGGGTTTGGGTTTGGCTCGAAGACCAGAAAACGCCCATAACGCTTTTCTCTTACGTTGTTCGGCTCTGAATGCCGCGGTGCACGCGATTTCTTTAATGCTAGGAATTTTGTTTTAATATTAGCCCGTACCTGACGGAGCACCTTTACGTGTAGGTGTTTGTGGAGGCGGCAGAGATGCTCCAAAATGCAGACGTTTCGTATGACGTCAGGAACGGAATGAATATTTGAAGCTACCACCAAAGCTTGGCCCGGCTGTTCGGCTTACAAAGATTAACATGATTAGGTGTTGGTTGTTTGAATATTAAATCATTTACGAAAAAAAATTCTATTTTGCTGTTAGTCGAGGTGTATAGGGAAGATGATCCGATGGTTTCAATTAACCAGATAGATCACTGGTTCACCAAACTTTTAATATTTAAATCATTGTGAACAGAATCAATAGAATACTATTTAAGTATGATTTAGATAGCCTTTTATACAGGTTTTTTTTATAAAAAAAGATCGCTTACTGGGGAACATGTTTTTTTCCGAATACTATTTTTCCTCGCGTATCAAACATATCCACATTTCTCCAGCGCATCGAAATTAGAAATATGAATTGTTCGTAAAAAGATGCTTTGGACCAAAAAAAAAAAGAAACATATTTATTTGTTCTCTTCTCCAACGTGTTAGTATCTCGCTGCTCATGTCTATGAAATAGAATAAAATTTTAATCACATTATCATCGTTGCACGGTTGACTAGCTCGTACGCTCGATTTTCCGTGTTTTGTTCATATCACTCTAAATATTTAGCACTTAACAATTGCAGAGAGTACAAACCGGTAACCATCGAATTTCCCATTTTACCTGTCAGACTGTATTCTCGTGCTTCCAACAACGAAAGAGAATCACGTGCGACGAAAAACTTCTTTTGGTGACTGTGTGCCACTTTGTGGTCGTGGGTTGAGATTATTTGATTTTGCCGTGACCCGTTTTAGGGTTGTTTTGCTCAATTTTGAAAGGGGATCGACCATATTTCGTTCGCTCCGATTGTGCATTTTACGCGAAGAATGGCGCGCGCGTAAGCAAAGAAGGTGTGAGCGGTGAGTGGTGACGCACGTCTGCTGGTATTGTAGACGACACAGCGACCGTAGTTCAATCACCTTCAGACGCTTCGCTTCCCTTTTTTTCTTGCTATGTAAAATGTAACTGTTTCAACCGTAACTTAGACGAGTGTCTAGATACTTTGAAAGTGATTTGCTTTCTTTTGCCGTGGCAGTCCGACGCCCCAGTGTCATTCGCAGGAAATTGCGAGTCGGTGGAATTGTTTTCTAGTGGGGTGTTGCGCTTCTCGATAGTGACGGAGTCGTAGTGGTAGCAGCACGGTTCAATGACGTACTTGATTTGTTTTTGATCCCTTACCGAATGAGCGGATAAACTCGAACGCGTGCGGCGCCAAATGCAGATCATTTTCGAATCAGTGAATGAGTCTAATTTAAATATATTCCGCTTTGGACAGAGGAAGGCTAACGTAATAAAAGCTTTACTTCTTTGCTATGCGTTTGATGTGCAAATATTATTTACTTTTCCATGGTTTGAACCTTTGCTACAATCTAGCCTTAATACATGTTTGCAGAAGCAACTTTACTTTGGCTGTATTTAATATTCATTAATACAAATTCCTATAAAATATATTGTAAATATTTTTCCTTGCAGCCAAATCCTTTCATTCTACTATTCCAATAGAGCAACAGCGTTCTTTTCGTCCGACCGTTGTTAAGATTGTTTCTTGTTTTCAACTATCGTAGCACACAAAAGTATCACAATGCATCTTTTATTGTTGCCACCATCTTTCACGCTCCCGTGCACTTGAAAGCTGGCATGTTGCTTGGAACAAAGTGCAAGATTTGTGCAGCTTCAAAGTATGCAAGTGCCTAGCCTGGTTCCCAGTTAAAGAGAAATAAAAACTACCAACAATACAGGTAGAGACGGGAACGGGACAAGCGATGCTCTTTGCCTTTTATCTTTCCACCAGACGTCGGAAGCTATCGTAGTCTACTAGAACTATTCCACAGCATCTCTGTCGCCGAAGCAGCATCAGCAACATCAGCAGTATCAGTAGCAGCAGCAGCAACAGCAGCAGCACCAGTTGCGTGGTTTATTTTATTTCGAGAGGGCAAACATTTTCCGCTGTTTTACTCTCCGCACACCGCGAGCTGAATTCGAGCGCGGAGCAGGAATGTGCATAAACGCACTGGCGCCTTGCTGAGTGGATAGAGGCAAGGATGCACTGAAGAGATCGTTCATGTGTTTTTTTTTTCACCACTATTACCACCAGAACCACAAGAACTTGTGGTGCAATAGGCGACAGAATGACAAAGGCAGGCAGCAGTGAAGAAAAGCCGGCACCTACGGGCGGGCTTGTCGGCCGTCTCGAGCGCTCATAACTTTTAACGTTCTCTCGTTAACGGACAGACAGCGGCGTGATTACGCCGCATGCTAAATGCATAAGAAAATAACAAATTCCAATTCTACAAATTTACGGGCGTTGAGGCGCAAACCGAACCCAACGGCATCTGCAACAGTTCCAGCGAGCTCTGATTTTTCTCGAGGTAGAAGTGTTTGCAAATGAATTTCTATTGCTGCACCACGATGACCAGCCACGTACAGTGAAGAAAATGATTCTTTAATCGATTTTGATTGTCGAATGGCTTGCCTATTGTGAAAGGATTTATTTGTGCGGCCGATTTGTGTGGATTATTGAGTTCACTTAGAATGAACTCATAACTTCATGCACTTCAATTGAGATGCAAATTATTAGGCGGCAAGTCAAGTGGTGTAACCTGTGTCGTAATAGCAAAATACAAAACAAATTTAGAAAAGTGGAATGGTACTAGAGTAGGAAAGCTTTCTAAAACGAGTAATAATGTTTTAACTTTTGTAAATGTTGAAGGCAAATTTAAAAAAAGAAAAAAAATTAGAAAGAACGACCGCTCTAACTGTCAAAAAAATTTCGAACGCTAAGGTACATAATTTTTTCATGATGTAGATCAATAACAATGAGTTTCTATAGTTAAATGATTTAAATTAAATGTACCCGTTTTTCGGTGTAGTCGTCGGTTATGACGCATTAAATGTGATCGATCCAGACGTATGCTGAATCACAATACCACGAATTTCATCACAACAATGTCGTCGATTTTGCGAAACCCGAATCTAAAAGTTGTATTCAAACACGCATTCTATATTTGGATGCTTTGCCAGCATAACGTAAAAATGCGTAGCAAATACATTCTACGTAAGACTTCTCCATTATGCGTAGTGTGAAATTTTCGCCAAATGTCGCTGTCGCTTTATGAGTTCAGCATTAACGTACCTGGCCACCGTTTCGCCGCTGTGTATTTATTTTTATTCCTCCTCGTTGTTGTTGTTCTGGTTCCTGATGTCTGTGGAATTAATTATTCCGTTACACGAATTGAAGTCCGTAGTGCTCGTGTTAGAACATTATTTGGCCTTACCAAGATCAAATACAACGTACATGCGCTCTGCCCTTTGCATGTCAGTGCCTCCACTGGCGTGCGTATGTAAAAAGGATATTCGTTACGCCGATAAAAATAGTTAACCTTTTCCGACCCCGCCCGTTCGTTTCTAAGGATATCGATGATGATAATCGGAAGCTTAGAAGGCAAGACCCGAGTACACATGAAAAGACAAATGGCAGAAATGCTCATTGGCACGTGATCTGTTTGCGGAACTTGTCTGTTGGCTTCGTTATTCGGTATGATGGAGCTTCGACATCGATTAGTTTAGTGGAACAATGCGTAGGCTAATCGTTTAGCATGCGATAGCGTGATGATGGTGTACTGGTGATAAGTGAGGTTAGATCCTGCTGCGGAAGTACATTTTTGGGTTATTTGAGATAGCATCATCTTAACTGTTGTCCATTACTTACACACTGAACCACTTAATAGAGATGAGAATTGTACGTTTTTCGAACTACAAACTCAACTCATATGCAAAACGGGTGATATGTATTTGAGGTAAAAAGGATGGAAAATGCTCGTTATGCTGCTGTTGCTGCTAGCACGCAACACGCTTTCGTCCGTCGCACCACGATGACTATTCATAGGAAAATTAAAGGTGTAAATGAAATTAGAGACTATGACATGAAGTTGGGCTGTGGGCTCTCAAGGCGAGCTAGCGTTGAATGCTGCTTCTCGCTTGGTTCGCTTTATTTCAGTCCCTTGCGCCCGGTTCCTTTCGGGGTAGGCACATCGTGCTCTAATATTCTAAGCAAATGAGCGTGTCTCGCACACACCGACGACGACGACTGGGTAGTCCCCGGTCATGTTGATGCAGCTGGTGGTGGTGATAGCCCCAACTCGTTTATTTGATCCATCACGCACACGAGTCCCCGGAGAAGAAAATGCCTCAAGGGAGGGTGATGCTCCGCAAGTTCTTGTACAACATCCGGCCGGGACTTTTCGCTTCACTCGTCGACGTCAACGGTGACTACAATCTCACTTGGTGGGTGACGCGCGCGAGTGACGTGCATCAAGATTTGAATTAAATTAAAATTTGCCTCATTTCCTACCGCTGAACGCATAGCGCTCTCAGTCCCGGTGGAGCACAAACAACCGAAGCCACAATCAGAAGCATTTTATCGGCTAGTAGAGCGATGTGAATCCGCGAGGGCAAAGTAATCGCTATGCTGCGCAAAGTGTTGGAAGTAGCACAGCATTTTGGGAGATATAATTGCATTAACACTGAATCGTTAAGTTGCTGCTACGTACATCCTGAAGTTCGTAATGCAAGGACTTGTTATGGACCACTGCACTACTCTGTTAATCTAAAGAATTGCATTATTTGACATCTCGTCCCAGTGAGAATCAGGTAACAACCCCATTATCGTATTGTGCACCTTATTTCTCACCAACGTCCACTCGAGGAATGTCGCACGTAACGCGGCCGACTGTCGATTTATCCAAGTACTTCCAATTAAGAAGTCGTGTGACGTAGTCATCTCCATGCTCCGCTCGACCGGTGGTCAGAGAGATGACATTTGAATTAATTCCTTCTTGAACGGCCGTGCACGTTCGATAACCGCTCCGCGTTGAATGTATATTTGATTTTATATCGGCTTCTCACTTGTTGTCTTGTCGCACACGACGACGACACCGACTCTGACGGAATTCAATGCACTCGGTTGGGAGCCAGCCAGGCAACACGTCGTGTCGTGCCGTGAAGGTATGTCTCCTGCGCTCATGACCGAAGGTGTTGATTGACCGGTTGTGTACGTATGCAACCACTGTGGCAATGCCCGTACGTCGTGCGCTCGGCATCATTTACGGGAACTTTATTGCAATTAGGAAGCTGAAATGCAACAGCAGCGCGTTAGCATTCCTTCAACTGCGTAACACGATCGCACGGTTTAAAGAAATGTTATAATACCAATTGCACCTGCTATAATACCAATTGCAGTTGAGGTCGAAGGGGGTACAACTATTTCACAAATCAGGCAACCAAAGCAACTGTTATAAAGGCTAGTATTTAGTGAAAATT
Source organism: Anopheles farauti (assembly GCA_000473445.2). Lineage (NCBI taxonomy): Eukaryota > Metazoa > Arthropoda > Insecta > Diptera > Culicidae > Anopheles > Anopheles farauti. Next base: position 4,213,629 of record KI915044.1, read on the forward strand.
ATTCTTGTGGAGCGTACGCAAAGCAGACAAAGATTATGCACTTCTTGTGTCAACATTTATCACCCACATCCTTGCGCCGCATGTTCGTGAAGGCAATGTGAGATAATACGTACTTTTGCTTCGTTCTAATTAATCATCCAGTCGCCTCCTCGTCATGTCCGCCTGTCCATCCGTGCTAACCTAACAAAACATTTACTCATTGACTTTCTTCTTTCCTTCTTTCTCCCACTCTCTCACATAACAGGGCTGTCACTGATCCGCGTGATGGACGCCGGGTCGCACTCAAGAAGCTACCCAACGTGTTCCAGTCGCTCGTGTCCTCGAAGCGCGTTTTCCGGGAGCTGAAGATGCTCTGCTTCTTCAAGCATGAAAATGTAAGTACGAAACTCCTCTTGCTTCGCGGCAGCAAAAAAGACATTTTTTTACTGTTGCCACTACTGCTGCTTTCGTTCGTCGGACACTTCTTTGGTCATAGCGAGCCGTGAACGGTGGAATAAGTTTTTAATTAGAAAGTGTTGTCGTTCACGTCCAACAGCGCGGTAACTTTGGCAAGAGATATTATTCTTGTTAACCTCAGCGAAAAAAAAAGCTTGGTGCTCTCCGCTGGGAAGCTCTTTTTACGGATTTGTTTCCACGTGTTGTTTACACTACGGAGAAACATGTGTTTCAGCGCTATTGGAAGCAAAATTAATGAAGCAACGGTTGGTATCGAACGTCGAAGGGAGTTCAACCGATGTTCAAATGAGGAAAAAGGGATTTATCGTCCAAACACATCCATATTTTGTGTTTCGATTCGCCAAGAATGCATACATTTGTGTGTTCAACACTGAAACGAAGCTGTCAATGCTAAACACATTCATTTCGGCTCATTTTCACGTTTTTAGCGTTTTGTATCAGGAGCACCCACGCAAACTGTCTGTGCTTAGTGATTGCGAGATTCCCCAGATTGCAATTAAAGTTTCCAGCACTTCGAAATCGATCCTTTCCTTCACCCAGCCGATTGATTGATGAACTTTGTAAAAGTGCATCTGCGGCTAACGACGATTGCAGCACACAAACATATTTGATCGTTTGCTGCAACCCTTCCCGAATCATCAACCGGCGTGTGTTCGGGTGGGCCTTTGGGAGCCGTTTTGTTCGCAGGAACCGCCACCGGGACAGCAACGAATCAAATATGAATCACGAACTAGGTTAATGGACGTGTCGGATGGAAGAAAACAGGAAAACGAAACCAGCCAGGCAGCGCGAAGATGCGAAGTGTCTGAAAATAGACCCTGCAATCGATTAGCTGCTCCTTTTGTCGGGTGAGCGCGGGCGGGTTTTATGGCGTTCGGAGAGACAAGACAGACCGGGTTGGATTAGTGGTGTCCTAATGCATACTGTGGGAAAATCGATCGATCTCCCGGAAGATGAAATTGGAGAAGAATTTGATTTTGTAACATCCTTCTTCTCGATTGAGCTCAACCTGTAAAGTATTCCAATAAGCTAAATTATGTTTCTGAATCTTGTAGCACGGCCATGAAACACTTTTCTATCTCCGAATTAATCATCTTACAACCGTAAACTTAAAACACGTATCTCCTTTCCTTGGAGTACCTGAAATTACTACATCAATGTTCTGTCCTATCATATGAGTAATACGTATCCAATTCGACGCTACGTGTTTGGTGCACTCTACTAAATCAAACGCCATCTTGCATTACACATTCAAATTCAGTGGAGGACGATGGTCGAAAGAAAGCAATTCTCAAAGCATTTAAATGATTCTTTTATTGCGATAGCGCTACTTCCACGGCCGGTCTCGTTATCTTGAGCAATAAAGAATTGAATACGAACGTATGGTCTTATGTGAACGTACTAATGGTCGTACGCGGGGTAATTACCGTAGTATCATTAACGCCTGAAAATAAAGGATGAAAAAGGGCCACGTAGAGGCTTCCATATGATCGGGGACATCGTTAAGTTATTAAATATCCATTTCGATTCCACTTACAGTCGGTATCGATCCAATAGAGGGGGTTTCTTAGTAAAACTTTCTCAACCCTTTTTCTAGCAGGGATCAAAGCGCCGTTGTGACGAGTGTCTCGTTGGTGTGCTTGGTTCGATTCGTATTTTTTGTAACAGTTAATTTGGCTGCTAACGTTTTTGTCATATTTTTCAAGGCCAATGGCAGGCTTCTAGATTCGCAAACTGCATACTACCTGTTCAAGCTGTTAGTCAGCGAAGCAAAACTTTGTGTCGTCTGTCCTTCGAAAATAAAACGCTTTTTTCTGTCCTGCGCTATTTTCGTTTTCAGCTGCCCACAATATGACAGCCGATGAGACACTGTAGTAGCAGACCAACGACCAGACCATCCCCGCTGGCCCGATTTCATGATGCACTTCTTTGTGCCTGTGTTTCGGGTTGACCGGAAAAATGTCACCCACAAACACGCTGATATAAACATGTTATTAATGGAAACCATTTATGTTTTTTGGACGCCCGCTGTCTGCTGATGTCTCCGACTGGAGATTAACGTCACCAGCGGTAGTGTGGATGGCTCTGGGACAAAGGGACACGCTGCTCGATACGGTAGCATTTAAGATATAGAGTTTTCGTAGCAGACGGAATGGAAAAGGAGGATCAGTTAAGTTACTTACGTGAGGAGAACAAATGTCGTGAGCGTATTATGGGTCGTTTTTGGGCAATATCGCACTCAAAAGGAAAGTAACGGCATGTTTCCGAAAGAAGATATCAAATATCATGTGTGTAGTATTAAGCATTAATTTGATGCAATTTTTCATTCTTGTATAACTGTATAATATGATTGTGCAATGAAGCTTGTCTTGTTCTTTAATAATAGTGTATCATTTTATTTCCAGCTATTCGTTGAACAATATTGCAGAAGATTTATAGTTATGTTTAAGAAGCAATATTTCAAGTAATTGATTATAATTCTCAAATTTAAAACGGTTATTTATTTATAAACTAAATCATTATACTAAAAAAACCGAGAAATTTTCTTTTATAAATGATAGTCTGTCGAATGTTTTAATGTTGGCAATTAATTTTATTTAGATTATTGTTAATTTTGCAGCGGCATCGTCTTATAGATACTATTAGTATGGATACAATCATACAATCTCACCTAAAATGAAATATAATCATTTGAATAGATAATCACTATACCATAGAAACGTGTATTAGCGTACAGATTTTTCACATGATTTTTATATAATAAGAGAAAAAAAATGTTTTTCCTTACAACGTTATCAAGCCTAAGTTCTTTTTGTAGTTCATTAATCATAATTCAACCTTGTTTTCGGCACAATTTAACAAATTAAAAGTGCACACAAAAGGCGAACCTTGAGCTCGAATACGAAATGTACAATATTTATCTACTCGCCAACGTCCTGGCTATGACACCAGCAGCGCGAAAGAATTAAAACTGTGATATGACGTTACGCATGCAAATGTGCATACATTTGTTCGCTATTAATTGCGAACCTGTCTGGGACCCGCTTGCCGTGTTTGCATACTGTAGCTTTTGTGTTGAAATAAGGAATCAGCCCGACCAGCGGCAAGTAATACGCTAAACGACTGCAACAGTAGAGTCGTTCTTCCATGCAGCTGTGAGGCGCACGGCGGGTTGTGGGTAAAATCTGTGCGGGCAATTTTTATGATTTTTCGCCCGCTTTATCGTGCATCTACACAGAGACCGGGTGCGCACGATGTAGTGGCGAAAACAGAAAAAGATTGCCTAATAAACCTTCGCGCAGTCCGGGCGTGATATAAATCATAAACCGTTTCCGGAAGAGGGTGGGACGGTGAGGTGAATGTTTTTTTTAGCAATTTTCCAGCGTGTTCTCAGCAGAGGGTGATTGAAGAAACGGCCGGCGTGTAGGCTAAGCGTTGCATAAATGCATGCATGCCGAATCCGTGTTTGTAAATATATTATTCTAACCCAAGAACTTGGATACGCGCATGGGTCGAATAAATGGATAGAACAAATGCGTTTTTTTCTCTCTCTCGTGGTGGTAGTAGAGGCTCTCCCATTGTTCAACACTGTGTAGTGTTGTGGTATTGCTACTATTGGTTTCCATTTCGTGTACACACCAACAATCCACGGCACGGCAGAATGGATGCAGTTTTGCACTGCAACATTAATACATATCACATATACTTCGCATATGCACTGACGGAAGCGAACAAAACACACAACAACAAAGCAACAAAGAGGAAAACAAAGAGAAAAACTTCCACGCAGCAAAGCCCGAAGCCAACGTGCCAACTAAACGACGGGGCGGTGTGTGGGGCAATGTGGAGCACGCGAGTGCAGTTATGCTTTTTGTTTTGCCAAGCTACCGTCGAAACTGGCGGCACTTAACCATGGGAAAAATATGGAAATTGAACATTGTGTTTTAAAAACGAGGGAAATAATACCGTGCAGAAAGCTCCCGCTGTAGAGTCATTACTCGTTGCCGCGACGGGAGAGGAAACAAAACGCATGCGACCGAATTTCGGATTTTGGCAAAAATTGCGGTAGAATTTCCATTCTGCTCCGACCCATGTTTAGTCGCACGCTGCATATGAAATGAGAAACTGCGAAACAAAACCTCGCAAATATCACAAATCTGATTCAAAGCACACTGTCCAGCACCACTATGCAGACACTAATGCAATTAGTGTGTGCACTGGCGATTGCATTTTGAATGCACTGCCCAAAAAACGGCTGCTGCGCTCGCCTGACCATCGGTATTTTGTGCGAGATTATGCATGAGCCCTGTTTTTTTTGATAAATCATCCTGTTACATTGAGCCCCCGTACCATGCGGTGTGTCATTGCGAGTCGATCGTTTTAGCGATAGCGAAACCAGCCAGCTGCCGCCTAGCGCATTATGCGATGGCACGTGCAAATACCACGAAAGCTTGAGCCACGTATAAGCAGCGGTGTATGCATGCAGCTGTTGTCATGATTACTGCCAGAGCAGGCGGAACAGGACGGTAGAGGAGATCGGTGGTAAGTCGTTTATTGAAACCACTAACCACGATTGGGGTAAAGTTTGTTAACGAGCAAACGAGAATCAGCGTGGTTAAGGTTAAGCTCGCTCAATAAACTTAGCTGATTATGTGATGAATTTCGATGAATTTTATTTATTTTTACACACTGTAAACGATTTTGACAGAATTGCTTGATATGTTCAGTGTTGCATTGATTTCATCGAGCTTGCAGAACAGTACCGATCTTTTCTGAAATTTATTAAGTAGTTCCAAAGATGACATTGGCATACCTTTCACCAACAAGGAATAGCAATAACAACTCTTTTTGGTTTATTTTTTTCGTTCACTATGTCGGAAACATTCAAAAAAATTGTTTTAAAACGATAAAAATCATTCTGTATCATTCTGTTTAGAATGGTAATTTTTATATTAGTGTTAATTTGTCTCTAGTTTGAGATTCACTGAACGAAATGCAGTGGCGTTCTGGGTATGGTTCTTCTTATCGTGAATGTAGCGTTATTACTTGTTGTAACCGCAAGAAGGTATTGATTACAAAGGCCGGAATTATTACTGCTGACTACACTGAAGAGAAGGCGTTGTCGTAAAGCGGTATGTAAAGTTGACATGAATAGCCAGCTTCATTGTCGACAAACTAGGTTCTCATCATACACTCTTTACCATCACCGGTGTGACGTCGCGATTCTGCACTGCAATTTCGCTTCTGCAAGGGCTACGAATTGCAGAGTCTCCTATTCGGTGTCGAGTTACTTGCCATGTTCCTGTTCCCGAATGCTTTACCATAGCAGCAACTAGCCGCTGTCGCGATGTGTTCGTATTAATGTCCCTCGTATAAGTTCCCACGCCATTCGACGAAGGTTGACTCTCGAGGATGATTGAGGCCGCGACTTGTTCACCTCCTTCTCTCCGTGTGATAGGATGCTCATACACACGCGCCTCTCGTCGTGTTCACCAGCATTATTGCCTGGTGCATCTTACTTCCCCCTCACCGGTACCATTATTGCGATATTTACTGAGTCAGCAGCTATCAGCGCCTGTAGCGACAACGCACTGACGGTAGCTTGATCACTTGCCGAAAGCAACTGAAGAAATTCATCCAGATGGAGCTATTTTGCACTCTGATAGGGACGGAGCAGCAGCAGACGGTCCTTGACAAATGCGACAACCAATCGATAATCCGTATCCGGTACAAACGCTTAGCTATGCAGTTTGTGGAATGTTGAAACCGCATGACTTTCCAACAAACAAAAAAACACAGCATTCGGACTAGGAGAGTCTTGTGGTTTTACGATTTTTGCATTGTCTGACTTTTTACTTACTTCTTTTTATCTCTTTCTTCCCTACTTTCAGGTGCTCTCCGCACTGGACATTCTTCAGCCGCCACATTTGGACTTCTTCCAGGAAATGTATCCTTTTAAAATGAGAAAACACAGTGTCTCCAAACCTATGAACCTAACCTATGTGATCCAAATCTCGCCAAATCTCGTCACGAAAATTAGGAACTATTACCACCGCATTGGAATTATTTAATCATCATCGTCAGGCTCTAAAGCTTCTATCAATGGGATTTTTGAACATGATTCTGTGGTTTTGTGGAATGATGTGATTTAACTGTAGGAAAGCTATCCTCATTGCACGCTTTGCACAGTTTCACGTATTTCAGCCTGTACGGTCAAAGCCCGTTCGGGACACCCAAACGGACAATGCTATACTTACGAAAACTGAAAAGGGAGTCGACGAAGCGCAAATTTTGCAGGAATTCGATACATACGACCCGGTTTCGACCGTACCAGGCAATGTTACTAGCCTAATGGGTGGGGAGAAGGGGGAAACGATGGTGACTCAATAAAAGTTTCACCGCAAAAGCCAAACCGATGTTGTAGAGAAACTTTGAATATGTAGCTCTTATGGAGCGCTGCGTAGAGTTTAGACATGATAAATGTTCCAACATCATACAGCTTAAATCTGAGGTTTAGGTTGGTTTTAGAATGCATTTGAAGCAAGGAGAAGTACAAACTTTGCTAGCGAAACTGTGCCATTTGTGCATCACTCACTGATGTTGTATGTGTTTTATCTTGATTTGGGTCTTTATTGCTCACTCTGTTGGTGCATTTGAGGAAAATGTTACGATCGGTTGAACTGCTTGAGTAACTTTAAACACCCGGCAGCAAGCAGGCCCATTAATTTTTTTCTTTAAGAATTCGCAAACATCAATACAAACCTGAAGTGTGTCTGGGTTTTTCCGTCTATGGTGTATTGAGAGATCTTTGCGTTTTTGTGAAGCGGAGAGCAATGTGAGCAAATTATGTTTCCACTGTCCTGATCAGTGAATTATTCATAAGCTTCTCCGCCTAGTAGAAGGTGCTGCCTGCCAGCTGACTGCTCATGTAAATTTCATCCCCAACCAAATGCTGCTTCAGTTAATGAGACGTTTCGATGAAAACAAAAATTTTCATCGGTACAGTCCATAGAGAGCAGAACTTTGTGTTGCTGTTTCAGTTTACAGTGACCCTTCCGATAGTTTCGTTTTACTGAATTCAAAAGGTTCTTAAACATTTTAAATAACTCACCAAAATAGTCTTAATAGCTATGAAGGACTTTCCGGGTTCCTATTTCCGGACGAAAACTAGGCCACTGATGTCGAGTCACGAATAGTCAAGTAATAGACAAATATTCACTGGCCTCATTTTTTCTGAACCCACCGATGATATTGCTACCGGAAAAGGACACACGCCGAGTGACCAACAATATTCAAAAAAGAAGAAAAATAACACTGCAAGACAGGCAGGAATTAAATGGTGGCGCTTTCACTGGAGTTGTGAATTTCGGCACATAAAAAAGTCCTATAGAAAATTTGTTTCCGCTGCCCGATAGCGAAAGATTTTTATATAATATCCCACTTGAACTTTATTGACAAACTTTTCCAAACCACAACTTTTGGCCATTTTGTGGATTTCATGCAGTTTAGAAATGCCCGGAGGGTCATGATGAGTCAATCCGCAGGTTTTTTTTTCGTCATGAATATTCGGGCACCGTAGTAAAATTGCTGCCAGACCGGAGCCTTGCCCAAGTGCAAACAAACGAGACGAGAGCGCAGTGCGTAGGGTCTGAAATTTGCAACTTTTTATGGCGATTTTATTTCGGAGCCTGGATGCTCCAAAAAGGAAATGGAAACACGGCAACGGTCCCCGGAGCGTTCAAGGACATCTGGAGTCGGCAGCAGGGCGTAGTCAGCAACCGTTTGACTCCGATCAATCCACACGCCGCGGAGCTCGGGATGCGGTGTGTGTTTGTGCGCGCTCGTCCTGTGTGAGAGAGCAAACCGGAGTATGGAGTGCTCGGCTAGTAATGTGCTTATTTACACCGGGGGACGTATGTGTGTGTTGGGGAAACCTGTGGAAAGCTAAGGCGGTGCGAGAGAAAAGAGCATACTATTCGGCATGCAAGATTTTCTCCGGATATGTTGGGTCGGTTATAAAATCTCTACCCTGGTGGTTCATATTATATTTTTCGGAAACTTATCTGCGCGAAGTGCGTTACCAAGGAAAGCTTGAACGGATTTCCTCCAACGGACAACAGTTACAAATTTTGCTCGCGTTGTAATTAATTGGCAAAAGTCGTTATTTATGCGCTGTACAAAATGTCGCCCTTTTAAGGGCTCGACGGGTCGAACGTAACGGAAGATGAGAAAAATTCTTTGTGATTTTTCGCAATTTTTCTTGTTTCTTTTAGTATGAAACGATCAGTGGATCTCTCAGTATTTCCATTTGATTAATGGGTGCAATTTAGAGCTCGGGACGCTCAGATTCCACCCAATGGAAGAATGCTGCTTGTGCACCCTTCGCTAACCAAACGGACAGAGTTGAATTAAGCAAGTAATATTCTTACCCACCCATGATACGTCCGTATCCTTTCTGTGCGAATGAACTGGGCGAGCCAAAACGATGGATCAAAATGTCTGGAAAATTTCTTTGTTCCTGCTCTGTTTCTCATCCCACTAACAGGCGGACGTGTCTGTCTGGGCAAGGGAACCGATCTCAGGCGTCAGTTCCTCCATCGTAACTGCATTTCCATTGTGCTACACTGTCGTATCGCAAATCCTGACGCTCATCACACCACCTTTTTTATTGTTCGAGATGGTCATTCGCTTTCTTTTTTTTTAGAGCCATACTACGTCTAGTAAAGGGGGTTCCTTGCTCGAATACACAAAACGACGTATGTGACGTATCGGCGAGACTTTCCGCCAACAAACATTGTCTCGTGATGTTCGTCTGCTCATTTTGACGGTATTGATAAAAAGCTGTGAATTTGCTGCTGGGAGAGGAGGTAATAGTAGAACTTGAAATGGTTTGACCGGACGCAAAACGTGTGGAAGGAAATAAAATAATCGTCAGCGCAAAGTTTCTGTTGCGTTCTGCGGTGTTCAAAAGTTTGTGGTGTAGTAGTGGCTTTATCGCAGTCATGTGTAGAATCGCTCAATCGATTGCCGAACAGGATAGAAAGTCGTTGTAAGTTCACGCTCACAGTGAAAAGTTATGTTAGGTCGTTAGTGATGTAGGAAAATAATATTTTCTTTCCCCAGATGATTACATCGCGATAAAATGGCACAAAATGTCACAAGTTCTTTTTGTAGAACAACATTCTTAATTGTACTATAATGCCGAGCAAAACAAGCATAACAATGTTGAATAACACTTAACGTCCTTATCACCTCATATTATGAACAACGAATGTGTTTATGTGGTGTGATAAGTTGGTTAGCTTTAGTGTTGTTTTAAAACGATAGCGTGTCGAAATTAGGGTCATGAGTAGCATCACAATCAGTTTTTCACCAACAACTCTTCGAGCCAATATTTCTATTTGTTCTTTTGATTTCAATCATTCCCATCCCACCGATACATATTGCCGATGAAATTTTCCTTAACCCTTGAACCGCAAAAAACAGCTACGTGATTACAGAACTACTCCAGTCGGATCTGCACAAAATCATCGTCTCTCCGCAGCACCTCTCCGCTGACCACATCAAAGTGTTCCTGTACCAAATCCTGCGTGGTCTAAAGTATCTCCACTCGGCACGCATTCTGCATCGGGACATTAAGCCTGGCAACTTGTTGGTGAACAGTAACTGTGTTCTGAAGGTACGTTGTTTAATTGATTAAGGTTTTGTGCTTTCATGCTGCTTACTTCACAATCTTTCACAATGACTTTCAGATTTGTGACTTTGGGTTGGCACGCGTCGAGGAGCCGGATCAATCGAAGCACATGACACAGGAGGTCGTCACGCAGTACTACCGTGCGCCGGAGATTCTAATGGGCGCCCGCCACTACTCCGCCGCCGTCGACGTCTGGTCGGTTGGTTGCATTTTCGGCGAGCTGCTTGGCCGACGCATTCTCTTCCAGGCGCAAAGCCCCGTCCAGCAGGTGAGTACTGCGACTGTGTTGCAAAAGGGTAACATACCCACTCTGTTCTCTGGGTGGTTTTAAAACAAATGCATATTGTTCTCTATCTCTCCTTTTCACTCTTTGCTCGGTGGACAGCTGGAACTGATCACAGAACTGCTCGGCACACCGTCGCTAGAGGATATGCGACATGCTTGTGAGGGCGCCAGAAGCCACATGCTCCGGAGGGCACCGAAACCCCGGTCAATGACCGCACTCTACACGCTGAGTACCCACGCCACACATGAAGCCGTACATCTGCTCTGCCAAATGCTCGTCTTCGATCCGGTACGTTCACGCTCGGGAGCGAAATTAAATTCTAAAATTAATTTACGAACCAGGAAATAGCATTGGAAACTGAAGCTTCAACTTTTGAAGATTTGAAGCTGAAAAGGATGTAGTTATTGCGATTGTATCTCTTCCTCCGCCATGTCCCTTTAATGCGCTGTGACATATACGCTGTGACATTTTAACGTATACCTGCATCCACGTTGCTAAATGCACGTGTAATAGCTTCAGCCCAGACCCAACAGTGTAACTGACAGAAAACAGTATGTTTCTGTCTTCTTTTTCACAGTGGTTGATTACAATTCTGTTGAAATTGCGTATTTACGCCTACGTGAAAATTTCCGCTTACAACTGATTCCATGCCGCAGCTACACGTGCGAGGTTTATCCTCGTTTCCTCTGTTGAGAAAGAGCAATTGCTCAGGTGCTGCTCAGTTGTTTTGGGCATCTTTCATCGATAATTGCATGCTTTGTGACGCAAATCATTAAATCAGCCTGTAGTATAAATAGCACATTATAAACCGAGCCATTCAGACTTATCACGGATGAATATATTAATGATAACTGCTGTTGATGATTGAAGGATTTTAAAATATATTATTCGCCTCCTTCTTTCTACGAAAAACCAGGACAAAAGAATATCCGTAATCGATGCCCTAGCACACCCTTACGTCGACGAGGGTCGACTGCGTTACCATTCCTGCATGTGCAAATGCTGCTACACCACCTCCGCCGGCATGCGTCAGTATACGGGTGAGTTTGAACCGTCGGCCACCCAAGCATTTGATGACCTGTGGGAACGCAAACTCACCTCGGTGCAGCAAGTGAAAGGTAAGAAATAAGAACGCCTAATACCTGCAACATTACGTTGGTTCTATTCTTTATCGATACTAATCGGAGCTCACTTTCTTTTTCTCAAACCTTATCGCCTTATCGCCAATAGAGGAAATGCACAAATTCATTGCCGAGCAGTTGCAGACGGGACGTGTACCATTATGCATAAACCCACAAAGCGCTGCTTTCAAATCCTTCGCCAGGTAAGTAACACGGTGTTCATATCTCCAAAGCATGCACGATGTGGTGCCCCGTCAGTAATGATTTTCGGTCGATATTCGATTTTTTTTTGTTTTGATCTTTTCTGTGTGTTATTTCCGTTCATAACGTGTAGCTATTTTCGCATATCCTTACCTTCAAAACAAATAAGCTAAGTAAAAGAACCGGTTGGGTACTTGTATTTTGTATATAGCAATTTACTTTCTCTCATTCGTAAGTAACTGTTCCTTTTGTGCCGAAATCGGTATGTTTCATCCAATCTATTGGGCATACCGAGAGGAGCGATTTTTTCCGTGGCATGAAGAGATCATGCATTTTGTTATCATGTTTTTGTTTTTATGGCTAAATTCGAATGTACTCTTTGTTAGTATTTTTCGTCTCTCTTACCACCGGTAAGCTTACATCGGAAAGGTCTATACTTAGTTTACCAGGGAAAGTTATTTCTATCAAAATCTATTTTTACAAGATTTACGCTTAAGTTATGACGAATGTGGAATGTTAGCAATCGGCACTAAGTATTAAATAGACAGCGTAGTAAAGACAAGGAGAGAGCGAATAAAAGGAGAGGTGGATTTTTGCGCATATACCCGTACATAATGCCATGCAAAATTTTGAGATATTTACCTCCCTTTTTTGTTTCTTTTTGTGCATCCTTTTTCTCTCGAAGAAATATAGAAAAAGTTTATTCTTTTGATGAGTTCCTTGGTATCTTGTTCGGTAATCAACAATCGAATCAGAATATCCTTCCCTTCTCCTACTCCACCGCTCTGGCATAACATAGAAGAGATAGAGTTTTGGTTTTGCACCTCCTGTTACCGTTCTCTTTGCCATTTTCTCATTCATCCTGTTTTTTTTCGATTACTTCTTTATCTCTCTTATCCCACTGTGTTTTTTTGTACTATCGTCCGTTTTACCGAAGCGCTCACTCTTGCCCCATTGTGTTTCGTTTGACAACAGCAATAATCATCACATATCACCATCATCCAATCATCATCAGTAGCAAGCAGGTGGGATAAACCGAAGCCACGGGTAGTTCACCCGAACGAGACAAGCAAGGCGTGTGAGATGTCATACGTTTGGGTGGTGGTATCGCTGGTTGTATCGAACGAAAAGAAGGAGCACGTGATGGAAATTCTCGAGGCATTAGGCGCCTCCATCGAACAAACACTACACGTTAGTTGTAGCGCATAATGTGGAGTCTTGCCTAGCAAGTGTGTCTAACCCAACTAGCAACTAGAAAAAAATAATGCAGACGTTTGTGTGTGGATGTGGTGAAACAGCATTCGGTGTTGCACGAAAAAAAAAACAGAAAAACAAACAAAGAGAAACTTCTTCCAGAATCGAAGAAACAATGCTGCTAGGCAAAACAGAGCGAAAAACTTATGTTTGCGCGATTGGCATCATAGTAGATGATGCGGTCGTTCTTCAGAATGTGCACGCCATTGCCATCATTATTTGTTACGCCATTGCACCATGACCATCACCAACCACACGTCTTCATTTACCGGGCGGCAGTCAAACGGTCGACCACTGCAAAGATCGCCACTCTACCACCTCGACGCTACCATTAGCACCATCACCGTCATCATTACTAAAATTAAACAAAAAATGCCATCGCGAAAGAGAGTGCAAATTAAAAGCACAGAACACTAGTAACCCTTTCTGAAAATCAAATGATCGACATAAAACGAATACTTAGAAGGAAGAATACCAATCCAACCCCTCGCAACTTGCTCGCTCATAGCCCTATGGCTACAAGAATGATCAGATGCATTTTTTGTGCACTCTTAACGCCGTTCGTCGTCGCCATCAGTTTACTTGGTGGCGAAATGGTGGCAGGCAACAGTGGTCCAACAGTGGTGATTGCATTTACTTATTGCATTGCGGTCATCTTCTGGGCCATGGTTATGGGTGGGCACACAAACCACGATGGAAGGAAGAAACGTTCTTCAGATTTTGTCCACAGTTCTACGATTGTTCGCAAATAGGTGTGTGTGATATGTAGATTTTTGTTCTCTCTTCTTTTCACGTTTACATTATTACTTTCCCGCTCCCGCCGCCTTACCGTGTCATGTTCATACTTCATCCGAGGGAGTCATTCGGCAGAGTTAATTTTCACTTTTCCCTTTTTTACACCGTTTTTCGTGTTTTATCGCTGCATTTTCTTCATTCTGTTCTGTTCTATTTGCTTATTTTGCATTATGCGTATTTTCCAACCCTTTTCCTCCACATTACTGGTTATTGATGGTTTTTGTACACATATGATGAGCATACACCGAACGTTCTTTAATCGCAACTAACTGTTGTACCTCTTTTATATATTTAGTCATTTGTGTGTAATGTCGCTCTTGCCATAGTTTTGATTGTGTATGAAAAAAATTAGAAAAATTGTTACTTTTGCGCACAAGAAATTCTGTGTCAAAGGACTTAATACGATAAAACATTGTTCTTTAAACTGTTTGTATAGTTATTTTTATACGAATCTCTTATACGGATCACAATTTACGCATTAAATATATTCTTCCATGCATTTTATCTGTTCCGTTAGTCGTTAATGAATTGTATCAAAAGTATTCCTGTAAATAAAATACACAGTAAAAAAATATTAAATATATTTTGGTCTGTTTGCACAACTTTGTTAAAACTTTTTTTAATAAAAACAATCATGAAATAAACTTTTAATTGAATTTCAAATTTAATCCTTCTGTATTCAAGAGTTCAATCACATACAAAAATCTTGTCAAATATGTCCTAAACCACACCTAGTCAATTCTTTACTTCATTTTATACTTACACACTCCACTACGCTAAAACACATCAAGTCTGATGTCTTCTATGCTTCACGCATTGACAGCTTTTTGCTTCACACTTAAACGCTCTCACTCTGCTCCATATGAAATGTACCGCAAGCTTTCGCTGAAATTTGGCTCGCAATTACTCTGACTACAACCTTAAATAATCCACTCATTGAACTTCCTTCACCCTTCCTGCAGGACGTGTGTGGTCTTCCAGCACGCACACAGTCCGTAGGACAACAGGAAAGACCAAGTTCGTTGAAATAAGCCTCAATTCCACTTCTTATACAGCTAACATTCCACAATCGTCACATGCCTGTATCCGTATCTTTCTGTCCGTTCGATGAAATTTTGTATTATTCTGTTTTATTTTTGTTTATTAATTATAAGTCAAGGACCTGCTCGACCTTCCCTAGCTTCTAATACTAGTAAAAAACCTGATGCTGATGCTCTATTCTACTGATTATACTTTGCTCGGAGTGCCGCAACCATGTTTTCCCCTTTGCTTGTGTTAATGGATTGCCTTTGTTTGATGTTTTAAGTAAACCTCACTACCAATGACAGAAAGAGGAACAAAAGATTAAAATGATTGCATGATTTATTTACTGTGTTTGTGTGTGTGTTAATTTATTTTACCATGGTATAACAATTATCTGCACAAAACATTGTAGAGATGTTAATACGATCATTGTCATTATTTGACTATAGTTCGTCCCTCAAAATGTTCAAAATGTTCGAAAAATTTGAAGTAAACATAAGTTGATCAAAATTAAAATTAAATATAAATTCGATTCGCAAACAATTATCTCTGATGGTTATCTTTTGTTTCTCTTGGTTGCATATGTTATTGGCATGTATTGTATTACTAATAAAATCATATTCCCTCCATTTCACAAATTTAAATATACTCATAAGCTACCGATCATACCATTATAAGTTACGTTGCCATCCGAATTTATTTTTACTGCATTATATTTATTTAATTTTTCTTTCCTTCTTTCATGTACCTCCTCTCCCACATTACGCGACCGTAGCTCAACCGTAGCCCATCCATCAGAACTGCCACCATCGCCGCACCAATGGGAATGACATAATGAAGCAATGGCCGCATAAGATAGGAGATGCAATGAACACAAGTTAACCAAATCGAATTGGCGCAATGATTACAACAAATTTAAGCAATGAGAAACAGAGCATATTCATGAAGCGCATGATACGTGGCGTCACTCCTTCTTCATCACACTGCAAGTGATGGTTTCCATTCATTTAGAAAAACAAACCTATAACCAGAATGCAGACTAACACGCTTACTCTCGTGTGGCGTTTCATCAACTGGCTTTATCCCCCAGCCTTTTCAACGCAACATAAGGACAGCATTTTTTTTTTTTGACTTGGTTCAATATCAGAATCGTTCAGCCATCTCTATCAGCCAAAGGGAGTTTTACTTTGGGAGGTTTCTCGTAAATCAACGCAACAATACTAGAAACAAGACGCTCCCGTTCCAAATCGATCAACGAAGGCGATGGTCGCAAGAGTACACAATGTGGTTGGTTTATACAAGAAATGACAATGGAGTAGTAAAGAGTACGTCCGATGGATGATGTATGATGTTTAATGGTTTTAGTTGGTTTGAGATAATTTGATTTCTTTTAATTAGTTATCGAAACACAATTTACTGTAGGCGAACAAAACTGTCATAACGCTTTAAATATGAATAATTCCGACGAAACATTCTGCTATCCGAGCGAGCACAGCCGATTGTGTGAGAGGTAAAGCCAGCAGTCCCAGTTAATCGCGAATGAATAATTCGAACAGATCTGCTGCATGCAGAACACAACTGCCAGATGTCACTGATTACGAAGATGATCATTGCCGGACGTAGGGCCGCATCATAGGCGCGCCATGAGTTAGATGATAAGATTGACCTCCAAGCGACAACAAAACATGTAAATAGATACCTTTTCCGATGATAAGTTTCCCACACTCGATTGATTTCATTTAGAAAAATTACTTTTCTATTCACCATCGTCGTTAATTTTAGTGAAAGTAATAACATTCTAAGCTCAGATAGGCTAAGGCAGACACACGCATCAAACTTGAATCTGTTTGGATGCTTAGGTGTAAAATTATGCGAAATTCAGTCGGAAGTAACTAGACTTGAATGGTTGATTGTGATGCAGACAGAAGAATAAACACATTTGAGGCATACTTCTCGGTGTTGCAGTGTGCGATGGCATCATCATAAATTCGAAATAAGCTTTGAGAATGCTCGAAGGATGTCCGTCATGTCCTGTGGCTAATCAAATCTTTCAATAAGATCTCATTATTAGTTCTTTTAAAATTATTAGAATATTTTCCCCCAAACTTTCTCCCTTTGTTTCGGAGGACGCATAACTTTTGCGCTTATCCCCGTCACTTACCCTGAACAAATACCGAACCTAAGCGGCGCATCCGGAAAGGAGCAAAATGGTTTTATTTGTAGGATATGGATGATAGAAACGACAGCAGCTTACAGTTTTATAGTCACACACCCTCTCAAACGCGTAATACTTCACGAGCAGGTGAAAATTAACACACAAAAATTAATGCATACTTGAATGTGATGTGTTCGTCTACAATGGGAGTTCTCCATTAGAAACGGTAACAAAAGTCATACAGAAGAGGAGTGCATGTGTACAGAATTTTTCTTAAAGATCGTTAAATGCGATAGAGATGTATTCATGCATGTAAACTTGCTACGATAGTAATGTGGATAATATCTTACTATTTGAAATGAACGTCAGCGAACAGGAATACTTTTAAATGAGATTGTGGAAAAACCAGAGACGAAGAGTAGAACAGATACAATGAATAGCGCTGGATCAAATGTGTTCAATAACTAGGCACTCCAACCAGAGCAAAGGCAGAAAAATCCTACTAAGAAAATCGCAATACGATAACAGCAGAAGTTACGTTTCATTTGGAGCGTTACAATTCCGTTGCAGCCTACGTACAGTACGCAGCCAAAAAATAAAACAAAATGTTAGAAGCTTCAACAATCGACCGCAAGGTGGCGTCACTTTTTGATTCTCTGCTAATGTCGCCAGGTGGCGCTGAAATTGGTTCCATCATACAACAAAAAACTAGGAACAAGAAATTGCAGGGGGAAAATAGTCTTTTCTTCAGCATATTCCTCCATGTTCAGTCTGATTACGTGTTTATTGCTATCTAGTGAAATATACAAGTAAATGTTTTATTTTTAATGAATATGGCACCTCCCGCGTGCGTGTGTTTGGGCAGATGTTTTAGACTGCGAAATGTGTTTCATTGATTTAAGCCTGTTTTAATATAGCCAGCGATTCAATCATAAACGTTTGTGTCGAAAAAAGGTTCTTCATTCTTCATTTCTCTTTTTAGAAGACAAGGTTGAAATTAATGTCGAAACCTTCAATGCTGATCAAAATGTTCTTCTTAAACTTTGGCAGCGGTGTATCTGGGTAGCTTACTGGTTTACACATACCATAACTTTTGGAGTAATGACTGAGATCCGTAAGACGAAGAGTTTCGTTTCGATATGTGCGCTCTCTGCCGCAGCGATAAAACGCTAGATCCTAAAGTACCATTGAACCAACACACACCTGCCACCAGCAATGGCCGGCCCAAACGTAGTAAGGCTGACAAGAGACCAGGGCGACGCGGGCACACCATTGTGTAAGCACTGATTTAAATGTAAAAAAAGTTGGAAGGAAAGAAAGGCAATGTTAGGCAAATTACACACATACATATGCGCCGCTAATATATTTTAAGAATGCGTGTATTTGATAAGAGACGGCAGAAACAGTAAAAATAGGAGCAATTTTTGCGATGACCAACATCATGTGCGCCAACACGCGCGTAAGCAAAGGAAGTTAGATCAACAAATGAAAAGGTGTCACTTGACGATAGAGACAAGCGATAAATAAAAAGAGATAGAGAAAGATAGGGAGAGAAAGAGAGACACATAGATAAATAGAAGAAAATTGATCAGAACAACACACACACTGTATTATTTTTCAATTTGTGTTACCAATTAAGGTTGATTTCTTTTATTTTGGTATATGATGACAAGCTCTGCGGTGTTTTATTACTCTGTCTATAGTTTTCTTTGCTATGTTTTGTGTTTGTATTTTGTTATATGTATTTTATTATTTTGTAAACAAAATAACATTGAATTTCTTTGTTTTATGCTGAACCCTGCTTTCTCAATACAACTACACATATAAAACCATGGAAAAGGGATGATGAACTCGAAAACAGATGTATAGATTCAGTGACCATGTTTAGCAAAGAACAGCGAAATACTGCAACCTACACATACTACTGGATACATAATAAGCAAAGAAAATCATTTTGGAAATCACAAATACACTTGGGTCACAACATTAAAACCGCTTGTTTTGGAGGCCTCACGACACTCACAAATGAGTGTAAAGCCATGTACGTGTTTATATATCCATGTGTGTTTGTGTACATGTTTAAAATTGCTCGTGTTACAAATAGCCAAAAAGCACTGACCCTATTTGGAGACAGCCACGTGTGTTGGTGGATCGAGTCATCCTTGCCAGCGATTGTTCGTTTGCTGTTATTTAAAATCCCGTTTAGAGAAAAAGATTAATTCCGCTAATGAAAATTTTATTTATAAAAAAAAAACAAATAATTTAAGTTGATACATCCAGCTATCATTGAAGAACTAACATCCCACGTTCACTTTTCATTCGATCACTAAGTAGGTCTTGCACATTATATTGAAAAAAAAATGGTTAACTTAGTTGGGATTCCCCATCCTATTGAAATGCCCTGCACATAGCTTAAGCTTAACTCGTTCCAGACGCTAAATTGATGTGATTGGCAAATTAGAATACGTTATTGTGCCATGATAAACCTATTCGAACGGGCGGTGCATCTTCTAAATGCAGGCCATTTGAAGAGCGACCGGATGCAGTTCGGCTGGTTTTTCCCGATTGGTTGAAAGCCCTCAAGCCAACATCCAGCCCATGTACCAGATGGATGCATTTATAGTGAGCAGCAGAATTTGAAAGCCGTTTCAAGCAACGGCGCGTGCAATGCGCGGTAGGAGCAGTAGCAACATACAATAATTACCGTTTAAGTGAGAAGCTGTATTTAGGAGAGACGAAGAAAAAGGATAAACTTTCAGTGGAACACACATAAACTAGCGTTAGCAAACTAATAACCACTTTTGCGGGTGTGAGTTAAATTGCAACAAATTATAACGAACAAATCGAAGAAAAAAACCGTGTCTGCTTGTGTGATACATTGACGTTTGGGTTTTCAATCTGGGATGAGAGTGACGGTGGTGATGCATACGCATTTGTGTACCTATTTCTTGAAGATAATTGCATGAACCTATGAAAACTCTTCTTGGCAAACGATGCCGTATAAGCAAATGCATAATGTCCTACTTAAAATATTATACCAATTGTTCTTACACTGCAAATGTACCAGCCAAAACAAAAGTGTATTAATATATTTGGAAGTCATAAGGCGTAAAAACACGACTAACACTATATAAATGGAACAAGTCGAACAGTGCAGATAATAGTTACATTTTTCATTTCTCTTAAATCCCCCGTGGAATTTTCTTGGTAGATCATCTTGTTAAGTTCAGGAGCCGGTTCATTGGCTCAGTTTAGTGAAGTTTTTTTTTTAGTTTTACTAAACCACCCTGCTGGAATCTTGAAGCCGTCATGCACACATTAGAACCCCTCAACCATAAAGCCATCCGGACAACAACCACAACATGGACGCAACACAAAAGGAACACTTTCGGTTTCAGAAACAACCAAAGCAAACATGCCACAGGTAGATTACAACACAGGTTTACGGTATAGTAAGGTAGAATAATAACTTTATAAACTTTGTAGACAAACAGTTACATGAGGGTGTTAAGAGATAAATTAGTGAATCTCCAAAGTTCGTCAAGAAATGCGCGTGCGAACCTTGGCAATATTTAGTACCAAGTGAACAAGAGGACAGCACGCGGAGAGAAGCGAACCAAAACATCAATGATAGAATGAGTTTCACCAAACAAATCTTCTTCCAAAATCTTGTTTCCTATCGTATGCTTCAATTGGACATGGATTTTTGATTTCGTTTTTATTCTGAAACTGAAGTAAATGTGAGAGGGTGCCGTGTAGCCATGAAAAGTGTGTTTATTGAAGTTCGGAATAGTAGGCAACGCAATATACTGCCTGCCCACACTGTCGGTTTGATTCGTGTGATCTTTTGTAAATAACAGTTTGTGATTGTTCGTCGCTGTATCACTCAGTAGGTGGTGATTTCCCACGTTAGTAGCACGCCGGGACATGTTGGTTACTCAAGCACTGTAAAAAGGAAAGGAAAAAAACGATACCGTTTCGAAGAGCAAAGTTGATAAATAATCAGGGAACCGACAGTGAGAGAGCAAGAGAGGCAGAAGTGAAGGAGGAATATTAAAATTCATGCACGGTATAGTGGAAGTGGATGGCTGTTAAATGAAACAAACAAAAAAACGCAATTTTATACACAAAACAACAAAACATTTGGAAATATTGGTAACCTTGAAACACATGTGGAATCGAACCTGGACTCAGAGATAGAAAAGGATAAACGTTTTGGAGCAACTCATGTACACACACATACGCACACTCATACATGTTACACTCGCTACCAATTTTGAATTTGGTGTTAAATTAGTCGAATAGACTAACTTAACTGACTCACATATACACACACAAACACATTTGTATTTGCTTCGGATACATCGGTAACCGTGTACATATTTGTATAGTGAGCTATAGTGAGCGAGACACCATTTGACAGCCTAGAAACAATACTAAAACAGAGTTTAAAAGAATGATGAAAAACCGATGCAAATTACACACGAAACACTCACACTACAACAATGACGAGAAGTGCAGCATAACAGCGCTGGATGGTATGTGGAGGCATACAGCATGTAAACAACCATTCGTATGTATCAAAATATATACACAAGAAAATATATACATAAATTGAACAGTGATTGTACAAAATGTAGAAAATTGTGGGTGTTTACTTTACTTTAAGTTTTTGGTGTTTGCAGGAGTTGATGACAAAACCTTAGCATGAGTGAAGAGAGGTAACTTAAAATGGGTAAAGAATGGAAAAGGAAAAAAAGTTATTGTTCCCATACCGGGAATCGAACCCGGGCCTTCTGGGTGAAAGCCAGATATCCTAGCCACTAGACCATATGGGAGATGAGACTCCGAGGCACAATAAGTAAACACATAAAATTGCACACGGACAGATTCCGATGTTTTTTGTTTTGTTTCCATCGTTTTTCATCGAATCGCCGCGATGCCATGCAAAAAAAATCATCATGCAGACAATTGCATCAATGAAACCTTGTGGCCGGTGCTTTGTTGATTTTCATGAACGTAAAACAGATCGTTGATACGATTTACCGTGTGCAAATAAATAAAACATGAAGCGCTCACCGGGGGTGAAACCGGAAACCACCCGAATTGTCGCGCGATCTCCGGGAAAAAAAAACTCCAACCGCCGGCCGCTATTGTGCCTATCGTAAACAATAGTAGTAGTTATGGTAGTAAGACGATCGGTGCAGGTTGATGTTATTTTCTGCGTTTGCCAAAATGTTAAACGAAATACACAAATACGATCAAACCACGGTTTTTAACCCGTCCCGACCGGAAGCAACGTAACTGGGTGTTAGTGTCTGTGGCGCCTCTAACTTTGACCTCGATTTTCACCGAGCAGATTTGCTACGGTAGCCTCATTTCGGTGCTGCAAATTGAGGTGACATTGGAAGGAGACTCAGAAAAACAATTACAAAAACAAAAACTCATAACGCGAACAGTTTGGTTCGGAGCTATGCTATAATATATGAGTGGCGTACTCCAGAGAATCGGCAAAACCGACGTAATGATGCTATGAGATGAGATAGTGATGATACTTATTTTTTAAATCAATGGTCCGAGGTAGTTCTGTTTGTAGCTCGCTGAGATTGTCTGTCTGTAGATCGCTGCAGGCATTTTCACATGTTTTTTCGTGAAAACATCACTCTTTGCAGCACTTGTGACACCACAAACATGTTTCGATTGGAGTGTTGCGATTGTAATCGATTGCGTCATGGAAAAAGCATACAAATAAATAATGGGAATCGCCTACTGTGCTATTTACTAGACCTACTTGCAACTGCCACGTTTTTCGACAATGATGAAACTGCTTTTACGACTGTTTTCTGGTAAAAATATTTTAATTTTCACTCTGAACAATACAAAATATGGTAGGAAACCGTTCGAAATAGAGTATTTACGCCGAAAATCATCACATGTCTCATACATTCTTTCGACCATTTTAATAATTCCTATATATTTACATATTGCTGCGTTTACATCCATCATTTTAATTGCTAAGCGCAATCCAGAGGTTTTGTCAAATGTGATTTGTTGTGCAGCAAAATTTCAGTCTTGGGTAAAGGATTTGAATAGAATTTACAGTGTACAACAAATACAATTTTTTTGAACACTTTTAAGTGAACGTGTTAAATTGAAAAAAATCAGTAATTTTTTAGCGTAGTTTCAAAATAAATCAACAATATAATTTAAATTCTCCTTAGTGTATGTATACAGTTTTTGTTAGAAAAAGAAGAATTAACTAAATCTATAATAAATCAAGTCTACTTATCGTATCTTTTCATAAAATTATCTCTTTAACTTAGCTGTTAAAACTCTTGAGAGACGGATAAGAATATGTCAGCGTTGCATAAATATTCATATATTTCAGAATGTTTCGATACAAACACTACAGGATTTGCTTATGCTAGACGCAACTATTCTTGAACATACACTGTAAACCCTTCTTGACCCATTGATCTTTAAGAAATCGAAGACGAACATATAAACAACCCCCCGTTTTGTTCGTTTTTACACACGCATAAATTAGCGCGAGACTCGCTCCCTTCGCACGCGGGCTGCATCAACTCTGAAACTCACTAAACCAGTCCCTTCGTCGTCAAGGCGACGTGCCGGTGGTGTCGCGTCCTCCATCTGCCTGCAATCAAATTGTCAAACCAATAAGTCATCGGCTACTACGCGCGTGCTGCTGGGCCGGGCTTCGCTTCCACGGGTTGTGCAAAATGACAATCGATCAATTTCATTTCTGTCACCCTCTTCCTAATCAACTCCCGAGCAGTTGAAGGATAGCTGATTTTTTTTCTTCATTTTTCACCCTTGATTGTGAGTCGAGGATGCCAAAGGGTTTGTGAAGGATGGACACATTTTCGAGCATTCGGTAAGAAGGCGCGCTTGCTTTGTGTAATTAAAACGTAAATGCGTAAAGTTCGGTTTTCCGCGCACGACGTAACGTGATGCATTCGGGGCAGACCGTCCATCTGGAGCGTGGATGCAGTATCGCGAGCAAAAGGCAGCATAATAATTATCAATTCGTCACGGTTCTCCCTCCGGTGTAAGCCCCCTTTTAGCGGCCACCTAAAAGCCACCCATTTACGAACCGCGGTTTAGTTGCGGTAATAATTTAGCAAACCATTGCTGGAGTGCCGCTGCCGCTGCGCTGTTCTAATGCATATTTATGGCCGCGTGGAGTTTATTTTACATCTCAAGCCTCCCTCTCTACTCCTCTCTTTCTCTCCTCATGCGGCCACCAAACCGCCACTGCACTCGGTCGGGGTCAAACGTGCAGTTGCTAAGGCTAGGATGCCCACCGGCAGCGTGATGCGTGGTGCGATCGGTTATGGCTTTCGGAACTTTTGAACATATGTATTCCTCCGTTTCATTGATTCACACTGCCACCACCATTCCTTGCGTTCGAGCTGGGGTGTAATTTAAACAAATTGCCCCTTCGACGTGACACTTTCTGGTGCATTTGGCGTTTTATGACGGTTGCACTAGTAGTAGTTGAAATGGGAACCGAGTGTAGTAGCGTCGCACAGGAAACGGTCGCGCTTGTTTCTAGTAAGAAAAATTAGAATTTTATTACCCCGAACTGGGTCACGGTAGCAGGCACAGCTCCGAAATACAAATAATCGTGAGGAAAACTAAAATAAATAGCCAAAAGCTGGGCAAACGAGAAAATGGGACCACATAACATTTCTGCTCACATTCTCAACACTTTTTAAACATTATTTCTTAATCTCTCTTTTAATTACTCTCGCTTGCTGCTCCATGAGTTACTATCACTCGTCACGACAGATCTGCGAACCAATTCTGTTTAATCAAAGAATGCTATAAAGCCTCAATTGGTAAAGTGCTTGTGGTAAATGCAATCGAATCAGTTGGGAATCGATTCCAGGCGTTCGGGGTAAACTACAAGTTAACGATAACGGCCATAGATCACCCATGCGCGTCGGGACAAATTTAATATTAATTTAGCCACATGATAGATGGCCGTTCAACAAAGTCAACCGCGGTAAAGTGCAACACATTATTCAATATTGGATACTTGAAGGTGAATTACAGCAGAATGTTGTGGTATTATTTCCATACATGTTATGCAACAGTGACTTTCACAAATTTACATTTTTACAAATTTCGATAAATCATGTACAGCTAATGTTTTGGGGGAAAATACATTAAAGAATTTCATAACGGTCTATATGAGTAAATGGAACGCAATTCAGTTGTAGAGATATTCAGACATTGTTTAAATTGTTTTCTAAGATTTTACCATTTCCATTTGGTGTTGAATGCAAACATGTTTCTATTATCTATTCTATGTTCAATGCACGTGTGTTTAGCTCTACCAGTAGAAAAAATATATTATCTAGCTAACAAACAAATATATTATATTATATTATATTATCATGAGTTGAAAATCAAAAGAAATAAATAGAATGTAAAGTATTTTTTTTTGTTGTAAAAAATGTCAACTTATCTCAATTTATTAACTTTATTTTGAATTTAAACATTCAATCAGTGTAGAAAACAGGAGAAGGGAACAAGTTAAAAGAAAAAATAATGTGTGGCAGTGTTGAAAAAAAATCTTTGCCTGTATGTAATTTAAATATTCGACGCTGTAACTAGATCATAGAAAGTATAGCTTAAATCATTAAATTTACAAATGTTTGTTCTATTTTTTGTACATTTGTGGATTTTTATTTTACTTCTATGACAAACAATAGAATAGCTTGAGAAATTGTTTTGGATGGACATTAAGCGAAAACTATGTACTGTAACAATATTTTTTCCCCAAAAAATAGCAATCGAGAAAAATATGAAAGAAAAATAAATTAATCGAGCTGCCTGCTTAAATAACAAAAACAACAGTTCGCAGATGAAAACAAGTTTTTAAAACAAAACAATAAATTTATAAAAATTGGCTCCCAAACTTCTTCAATCTTACATGTAGTTAATACTAATGCAGTACTTCTAAGTTACCCCACTAAAACTACCTCGCAAGCAATCCGCTTCTCTGATAAATTTTGAAAGAGAAAGAACACTTTATACGTGTCGCAATTCAACAGCGAATCCTTTCCCATTCCCTTTCTCCTTTGCATTTGTTTCTTTTGTCTTAACTTTCCACACCACACAACGCAGGCGTATGTACACACGTGTGCACCGTCCACATCTGGATCACGTTTCCCGCCCGTGGATGGGAGTGTGCAGTGTGTCTCTTTCTACTTCTTGGCTGCTGCTGCACGCAATTCCGCTGCTGTGGTGGAGATAAAACCGATCTTGGCAGCCTGCGATGATCCTCCGGTTCGTGTGCGCGCCATTCGCGTGCTCTTGCTCTTTTGATCGATCGTCAATCATCGTGGTCGTCGTCGTCGTTGGTGTCGGTGGAGAGGTAAACCATCGCGGACCACCCCGTACTACATGCGCTCACGATCGTGGCGAACCGATGGTGGCACTTCAGAACGATTCGGTCGGTGTCGATGAGCGCGCGCGCAAAACCGACCCAGCTCCAAATACGCCTGTGCTGCAGCCGGGCTAGCGTTCGCGATCGTCGCGATCTCTCGTACCTGTTTGCATTTACGCATTTGTTGCATTTTTACCTGCCCGATCGAGTGTTGTATTCAGTGTGGTAAAAGGAACGCCCCAAAACGCGCGTCAAAACACAGATTTCAGTTGAAGATTTTGTGAGTGAATGGCTTCGTGCAAACCGGCAGTGATTTATGCCAGCAGCTTTCGTGAGTTTCCCAACGGCACATGTGACACGCACGCAGGTGCGATTATCGGTGACGTTGACGTGTTTGTTTGTGGTGCGCGGTTGTAACGCAGGGCGAGCAATGTGGACGACCTTCACCGCCGTTTCCGAAGGCGCTCGCGTGTCCCCCATGTCGCGTCCGTGTGTGTGTGTGTGTGTGTGTGTGTGTGTGATGACCCCGGCTCACGTGCCACGCCGCTGAGGCTTTCTTTCGTAAACGGCGTGATCGTAAGCCTAGCATCGCGCCCCCAAAACGCGTCAACCCTTCGCACGACGACGACAGACCTCTTTCCCACACGTTTCCGGTTTGGTTTGGGGTTCGGCCACCATCAGCATCACACCGTGTGCGCTGCGGTGCTGGAAACCCCAAAGGGGCGCACTCGTAGCCCAAGGCTAAGAGATTCCCACCCACGCAGCTCACCGTAGAATGGACCCCTCGCGAGTGGCCACAGTTGCCACCGGCACTGGCTGTGGTGCAATGTTGTTTGGAGCGCTAAGTTTTGTTGAAGGCTACATTTTAAATGTGTTTCTTGCACGGAGAACCTAGTGTGTAGTTAAGTTGTTTCGGAAGGTGGATAATGTACGTCGGAGGGATTTAAAGTCGTTAACTTTCAACTAGATTGAAAAAGTTTTAACACAGTTTTACGGTAACATGGTGGAATAAGTAAGTTTTTCGTAAACAGTTTTCTGCAATTCGAGGTGGACAATGTTTTCAACAAATGGCGATTTTATGCAGATGCATCAAGTTTCTTAAACAGTACACTCTTAATTTTGGACATGTTTCTAAAATATTATTTAAGCGATGATTATTCTAACTGTTATTCTACGATATTCATTTTATTAACTAAATTTAAAAATGGGTAAAATTGAGGATGAGAAAAAAATTGTGAACATCATTTTATCATCATTTAATTTTTGACAAATTAATTAATTTTAAAACAAACAATTAGACGTTTAATAATTATTTTATCATTTTTTCTATGCTCTATGGTTTTGAAAATTTTTTCAAGATTTTTGCGGTTAAAATTGTTTTAAATTTAGAATATATTGGAAAAAGAGCGAGTTTTTAAACAAACTACAAATTTGCAGAAATTTATTCCATTAACGTTAATAAAATCAAATTAAACAGTAATTAAATAAGTGCATGAATGTGTGATTTATGGCAGTCACACTATAGATTATTTTGTACCTCATTGGGCTGAAAGCAACTACGAACCCATAATGTTCAATAAAAACTAAATAAAAATGGATATTTTATTTGAACGCTTGACAGGGAAAGGATACGGAATAATTGAATGGAACAAACAAACACTATTTTTATTGATAGTTACACTTTTTCCTATTTAAAATCGTTTTATAACTAACTGCAGGAAAGTAAAAAATATGTGCACAAAATGAGAATGTGATTCAATTTGATATGGTTTTTCGGATCACAATCACGACCGACCCGAATTTATAAAAGCGACCAAGCGTCCGAGCTTGGCCCTTTTTCCGTATTGGCTTAACGACTGGAATAAAGCCCAATTTAATGGCTCTGGTCCTCGTTAGTGCCCAATCAATTAAAGTTGATTTTAACAATTATTTTTAATAAATAAAATAAAATAAAATAATTAACATGTCAACATTTTCAAACAGAAATTGTCATTATGAACAGGAACATTTTAAATAAACAAATCCAAATTGTTCATTAACTGCCCTGAGCAAAGCAGGCACTGAGGTTTCACTGTTGCTCATTGATTTACTGAAAACTTTCAGCATAGCGTCGCATTCTCCGTAGCCATTTCGTTCTATAAACTCTATTACAAAGTAGCAGTTCAATTAAAAATAACCATCAATAACTCCAAATCGTACAACCGTCTTCTAGCGGTATTAATAATGTGCCAAGCAATTAAATTAATGTTTGATCACCAAGGACGGCCAAGCGATCGTGCTTGCTCCCAACATCAACAGTACACCAAAAAGCATTTCACCATCTACTCCACCCTCCCAACTTGTCGCTCGCCAAAACGGGAGCTAACCGAAACCCAAACCACCAGCCAGCCAGATTTCCTTCGTGCCTGTGCAAACAAGCGCTTTTCGTTGGGAAAACAAAACCCTCCCGATAGTGTTTCCCTTGGGTGGGGTAGGCTATGGAGTACAGCGGCTGAAGACTCCGCTGGGAAGAACTGGGTGAAATTTTCCAGCTATTTTTAGGCGAGGGCGTGAGTGTGTGTGTGTGTGAAATGAAAAATGCCTGCGTACAGCGATTTTTTATATTTCTCGTGTACTTACGGGCGGCCACGGTCCGGTCCGTACGAACCGAAAATACCGAAACAACGTAAAACCTCCCTCGGTTCTATCGGAAACTGTGCAAAGGTCGTGTGTTTAAACGGTTTTTTTTTTCTTTCATTCCATTTCCCGGAAAAAAAACGAGTGTGAAGAGAAAAAGAGATGGCCAGCGGGATGGGAAGGGGAGACACATTTCAAGAAAATAAAACAAAACCCTCTGCCCGAATCCGGTGACCTGATCGTTGGTAACCCTTGGGAGTTCCCTTGAAAAAATTCAACGAACTACGACTGGGTTTAGGCGTGTCCGTGATCATGTCCGAAAGGGGGAGTTGGCCTTGATAATGGAAAACGTTGTGTGGAAAAATGTTGGTCGTAAGGAAGGAAGGAAGGAAGGAAGGAAAACGTTTTTTCCGCCGCCGGGAACGTCGCCGCTTCGTGAGAGCGTGATGTCAATCAAAGTTTATGAGGAGGTTTTGATTTGTGTTGGAATATGTGCCAAAAACCATTCCGCCGTTCGCGGTCACTTCACAGAGAGAAAAGCCCGTCCGACGCGAACGGGTCGTGTCACGGTTAATAACGTCGTTATCGTTTTTTGGATCCGTTTTTTTTAACAAGTCAATCTTCTTGAGCTTGGAGAATGTGTTGCTTTTCGGTGAAATTTCTGCACCGATCATTTCGATCGTGAGAGGTTTGCCATAAACATGCCGCCCTAACCCTGACCGTGGTATGTGTGTGTGTGTGTGGTTGTGTGGCTGTGTGGCTGTGTGTAAACAAAGTTCGGTTTATGTCTCGCCCGGATCATGTCCATTACTGACGAACGACGGCGAACCACCGTGATGGGGAGTGTACGAATCTATTTTATTGTGTGTTTTCTCTCTCCCTCTTTCCTCCCAGTGCGTTACAGAATCTGTGTAGATCCGATTTTTGTGTAAACAGGCAAAGGAACGCAGTGTGAAAAGACACCATTCGGGAGAACAACGACCTAAGCTGCGCGGATCGTTCGGGTGGTTTTCATCCACCATTTGTGCCACAGTGTCGATTGTGATCGGTTCGCGGGCCGAGTGAAAGCATGGCTAGTCCGTTCGCGAATCTCAAACTGCCCTTAATACCGTCCAACGGTGGCAGCCTCGGGCATCTGGCCGTTTCGCCCGATTCGCCAACGTCCGCCAGCGGGGAACTGCCGGCGGCGTTTGCGCGGAGAAACTCGGAACTACCGCCGGGCGCGAGACGGCAGCAGTCACCGCTGAAGCTGTCCATCCCCAACCCGAGGGCATCCTTCTCGAGCGGCTCGCCCGATGGGTTTGGACAGCAGCGGCAGGCGGCGGCCACGGCACCGGTCGTCGTCGGTGGTCAGATGCCGCCGTTCGGGCACACCGGCAGTCCTCACATGAACGATTTCCACCATGCGGCTTTCACCGATTTCGAGACGCTCGAGTCACCGATGATGCAGCTGAGTCCTGGTGAGTACACTTGGGAGTTGAAATAATTGTTAAAAAATGAGGTTTTTGAGAGTTGCGCCGGTTTACAGATGAGGTTCGTTCCTTCGAAACCAATTTTTGTCAGTGTTTGTGGTGTTTTTTGAACAGTTTTCGGTAACAAATTACTCTTAATTAAAGCGACGAGTAAACGACTCTAAAACGAGTGCATACGGTATCAAAATGCTGCATACTACATGTCAGATTCTATACTGAAATTCACATAAAATTATCGATTTGTTCTACAGCGATCATTCAAACTTACATGATCGAGATCGATCGATCGATGAACAAACAAAAAATGAACGAGAATACTTTCAGATTTAATCGTTTACAAAAAGAATGGAGCACATTGAGGATGGATTATTAATTCTGTAAAATCCTTCAGCGTAACTGATTGAATATGGGAAATGTTTAATCCATACATTAGTTTTTTATAAGACCGTTCAATGATTTCAATCAACTACAATGAGAAACTCAAATACCATCGTTCGTAAATATTTGTATGTACAAAGGAAAAGCGTGGAAAAAAGTATGAATTGAAAAAGTGAAATTCAATTCCACGAAGTATTCAGCATATTTGTTGTAGAATATGAAAAAAATCTCATTTCTTCGAATTCGTAGGAATCTTTCTTATTTTTAAACCATGAATATTTTAATTCATTTTGGTCAGCTAGATAAATGTGAAGTTTACAAAAAATACATGGAAAATTGGAAATATATAAGCGAATTCTTGTTCGAATTCGAAACCACTCGAAATCAAACATGTTCTGTCGTGTAACATTGAACTCATCACACCAATCCTTTCCAGAGCACTCACCGATCATGACCCAGCTGATGGAGGCGACCAGCCCCGGGACGGCCTCCAGTCAGGGTAGCTCCAGCAACGGATCCTCCATTTCACGCCTGATGCGCTTCAGCCCGGCACTGGCCCACTCCGGCATCTCACCCTTCCCATCGGAGGTAAGTGACACCAACGCGGGCATGGAATTCCCACAAACCGATCACTTCCGGCAACTTCCGGTGACGCATTCGCACATGCGAGAGTGAAACGCACCGTCCGTCCCGGAGCAGCCACGCCGCGGACTGACGTTAATTGCAATTTAATTACTATTTACATAATTTCTCCATCGCGGGTGATCTAAATGTGCAAATAATTGCCACCGTGCTGACCTCCGCACCGGTCCCGTCGTGGCTGGGGGCTTCCCTTCTCCACACCCCGGGTCGCGACGAGGGCGACGATCCACTTCACTTTCGTTTTCGGTACGAAACGTCCGTCGGATTTTGGAGGACATTTTCGAGTGCTGGACGGTTATTGCATATTGCAACGCTATTCACACACTACCGGACCGGAGACAAGGTTGCACCCGCGGGAAAACGGGGTGGTGAGGAAGGGGTGGGGGGGGGAGCTTCTAATTGATGCACGATCTACGATCGTTTTATCTATTTTCACGATCAACCGGTGGCTGCCGGCGGGGGGTTTTTCGATGCGATCTCGCGGTCGCTGGTAATTAGCGTGCCTGCATGGAATTAGAGCTAATTTCGTTAGGAAAATGTCATATCATTTTCTCCCGGGCGGTAGTTTCGCTCGCGACCAAAGCTACCATTTCGCCGTGTCCATGTAGGGAAAATGTTTACTTAGTGGCTTTGTAAATGATGCCATAACGCTCCGGTCCGGTGTGCGTAATGGAGTTTTTAGCAAGCAAGTGCACCCTAACACCGTGTGGCATGGGTAATTTCGCGGTGAATATGGACAAATAGTCGTGAATTTTTACGAGACGACGACAACGTTTATGTGGAAGTGCACACGGAGTGGCGATTCCGTGGCCGTTTGATTAGAATGATCGCTGCCCTTCGTCGGAATGGCAGTAAATTGTTCTATGCTGCGTTTAGGAAAATTGCTCAAGTTTATTATACTTGTATACTAAAAATTGAAGCCATATGAATTAAAGTTAATCCGCGAAGGA
The DNA here is from genome assembly GCA_000473445.2 of Anopheles farauti. NCBI lineage: Eukaryota > Metazoa > Arthropoda > Insecta > Diptera > Culicidae > Anopheles > Anopheles farauti. The sequence goes on from KI915044.1 coordinate 4,246,090, forward strand.
CAAATGCGATCGTGTGTGATTCTCGTCATGAGTGTACTTGTTGGATGTACTTGAAGGTACTTAGAATTATATGTAACATGTGATGTAGCAAGCCTTATAGATGATGCTTTACCATAGATAATTTGATTATATTTTTTATTGCCATTTCTTAAAATATTTTAAATTTTTTGAATTTTTACAAAAACTTGACATAGTTTGTTAAATGATAAACTTCGCAACCCGTACAGTAATAAATTGAGTATGAAAAGTATAGTTATAGTACATATAGAAATAGTACATGAGTGTGAAACATATATTGAGAATGTTACATTCGCAATGGTGATATTTTTTGTAATATGATTTGTTGTTCTCGTTTATTTCTATCGTCGGACCTCGACGCTAGGATTATTCATTTGATACAAGAAAGGACATTTGTTCACATCAAATAGGGCATACAATTGCATCGTTAATTTAAATTGTGAAATTGATTATATTGTATTTTTAAACAAACAACAGAGTTTGTTTTATTTAATACCATAAAAATGTGTAGAGATAGCAAAAGTTAAAGTTGTAGCGATTTCATTTACCATTTTTATTATCATCGATGGTAGAAGATGCTTCAAGATTGTCAATAAAAAGGAATTGAAATGACCGTAGCCTTTCCAAACATATAAATTAACGCTTTTGAGTTTCATTATTGTTCTTTCTTAAGGAGCTAACGCTTCTAACTGCGAAACCATGGAATTCATTGCTATCAACGCAAGAGAACCAGAAAAGCGCCACGCAATTGCAAATTTCTCCAGGAAATCAACGTAATTGTTCAGAGCTAGATTGTTTTACCCCTTTCTAATTAATATTCGAAACACGTTTCTTTCGCTTTAACATATTCGCCTATTTTTCTTGGTTTTCAATGGTTGTCTTCGTTTTCCTCATCTTTTTCTTGGAGTAAAGATCCATGCAATCAAGGCAGTAGTAAGCAGGAGTATTGTCGGATGGTTTTTATACTACTGCAGTCGGTTAGTCACTCTTTCAATGTGGGGTTCAAATAGGGCCATTCTGCCATCGTGTCACGCCGTGCTGTAGTGGTTTTAATGATTGAGAATTGCATATCAATTTTGCACAATGAATAGCATACAGCATATCATTGAACAAGGTTAAAGCTCTCTGTTAAGAAAATACGATGATTGATGACTACATGGGCACATGCAGTTTGGAACAATCATTTAAGGAGTAAAAATAAGGAGTAAAAATTTAAACAAATAGAAGTAAAAAATTTAAACATTTTTCTAAATGAGAGAAAATAATAAGTACAATTGAAACAATTTTGTCTTCTTTGTGTTTGTCTTTGTCAACACTATGAAACTATTCGTCATTTTTCATCGCCAGTTTTAATCACAAATTCGTTTGAAATAATCGCTCGAATTTTTGAATATCTTCTACGTTTGATTTAGATATGAACATTTTTTTTCAAATCCTACCCCCATTTTTTTAGTCTCACTTCTTACCCCAACACAGGTTTGAGAAGGACGGAAGTATCAAAACCGATAATATTGCTCTTAATGAAGTGGTGGCACGGATGAAAAATCCACTCTATGATCCAATTACTGGGAGTAGATCACTATTTTTCAGGGTACTTCTGCATCTTGCTTATGGCCAGCTCCATTTCTACCAAAGTGTCGTTTATGATGCTACCTTCCGAATCAGGGCAACCTTTAATATCTGTATTTGATCACATGCAATCTTCATTAAACGAATACTGATGTGACCTTCCAGGCGGTGAACACAATGTAAACTTTTCTTAAAAAATTAACTTTCCACTTTCCACTTAATTAATTGTCCACTTTTGCACGCGTGTGTCTCAAACTTGTGTAGTCTCATTTTTTTTTAATTAATTCAATAATTAAAAGAAAAATCATATCATCATCATAGAGCTCGTGATGACAAGTACAGCTACAGAATACATTACACACACTTCACGTTATATGTTTTGCCTGACATAAATGGCACAGCTACGTTTGAATGTTGAAAAGTTCCTCGCATTCGTTATTTCTCTGGGCAATCTGTTGTATCGTTAAATTTCTTTAAAAAATAAAGAGTTTACGTATAGCACTAAGAGATTGGTAAATTTGGAACTGGCCCTGCGTGTGCAGTACCTATAAACGGGAGATCTCCGAATTATTCTCTCTTCCCGATACCCATGCAATTGGCGGTTCAATAATATACATAAATGTAAAGGTCACGATACACAATCTACTGACATCCATTGTAGGATGTCTAGCATAACAGCAGACGGTGTACGTCGACCGCAGTCCAAGATCAGCCTCATTGTACTATTTTGCAACCGTTGCATCCTAGCCATTTGTCCTTTATTGCCCATAAATAGAATGAAACCACCAAATCCAAAGTGTGGTGATATAAGGGATTAGTACATGTGAAATTTCAAGAAAAGCCTACTTATCTCTCCACACGTTTTTGTCACTTTGGTGATGCTCCAGTGTATCGGAAGCTGTAGCACATTTACTGGTAGAATTTAGACTTTATACAAACTTTATTTTCCGTATTTAATGAAAATGCTATTTTTACATCAACGAATTATTTATTCCTCCTCATTTTTCACAATTTCACCACTCCTCTCAAAGCGCCTCGTTCTGTGTGTCATGGCCGCACCACCAACAACAACGCACCTTTAGCTTTGCCTACCTTTGTTTGACTAACGACACCCTTCCCCACCGTCATGATGCTAGCACGTGACCCGCTTCGATACGACGTTTACGACGGTAACAAACAAAAAAAGAAAAAACACTGCACCGCGAACATAAAACAAAAGCCACGGCGGTGAATGCTGCTATAACCTAACAAGCATCCTGTGGAAACAAATCAATTCACACGAACACATGCACACGGTGGGTTGTGCATTATAAAACGAAAAAAAAGCGTCCATATGGAAAAAAGAGCTTTACCAATTGTGCAAACGTGTGTGGTCAGTTGCATTGCGTGCCGTGCAGGCCCGTCGTCCCGTTTCAAGTAACAGACGTATGGACGAGCCCACGACCCGGGGCTCGTCACTTGCACCCCAATCCACCCACGGTTGATGGGTCAAAGTGACGCGAATGCAATGCGCTTCATTTCCGTTACGTTCGCGCACGCAACGCGTTCGGTGCAGCTTTTGTAGCTTCTTTCGTAGCGAAACGTGACCGGCTATTTTTAGTAGCACCTCTCCACGGCAGGGGGGTTTCCCCTCCCTCCGGGAGGGATGCAAACGGCGGGGAAATTGCAAACCGCTTCAAAATCAATGTTTTATGGACTCACCCGCACGGATGCGTTTTTCGATGCATTCGCCGCGTGTTGGGTGGGTAGGGAGCACCCCGTGCATTAATATTGGCGCTTGAGTGGGTGGGTGTGATTGACACGATCAATCCACCTAACGGTGGTTCGGTGTGGTCGAGCGAACAGCAACAAAAAATCCTTAACATCCCGCAATCTCCTTATTCGGACCTTCGGGCACCCCTTAAGTAACGATAATGCACTTTAATCATGCACGTTGATCTGTACGGCGTTGGGAACACCCTTAGACAAACATAGTTCATTTGCGGGGGGTTTGTGTGTCTGTGTTTTGCTTTCGGGCCAATCTTCCATCTTCGGTGTGCTTTTATGCACATATCTTGCTAAACACTAACACTAACATCCCTCCCGTTCGGTTCGCGGGAGACGCCGGTTGGCGCCGGGGCACATCGGACCGGACCGGCACTCAGAAACGTGACGGACGCGGCGTTGTCTCGGCATTGTAATTGGCCTGGCAGCAACCGGCCGCCGTAACTCCTACGCGCAAGTTTTCAAGTACCTTACTGGCGGCTGCTCGCCGACGAGCGGGGTTTCAAACTATATTTGCGATAGTTATTTGTGTTCAATTACACGCAAGATAAATCGAGGACACTATATTGTGCGCACCCTCCTTCAGTTGATGCCTAACAAAGTGCTCGAAAGTTATTCAGGCACATACCGATGTCTCGGGCACAGATGTTGGGACACCGAAAAAAACGCATACAATGCCAATCCTTTAGAGTTTTTAAATTAAAAAAAATGCTATTTGTTAATTTTCTAAAACCAACCTCTTCAAAAAATGTGTCAACGATATAATAAACGTATTACCCAATAGTTTCTTTCTCGCTTCCTTTAGTTTCCAACATATTAGTGGAACAAAACTTAAAACCCATCAAAAGCACCAAGAAGGAATATCTTTTATTGTTGTTGAACGATTGACTCATTGATGGGTAAAAAAGTGTTTCCTTCGTGCTTTTTCCATTAAGTACCCTTTTCATTCATGCTTATAGACACAATAGATTGATTTAAATTCGTTGCAAATAACTATAAAAAATGGAAAATGGTATTCTTACTCAAGTTTGATTGATGGAGAAAGAAAGTGTTAAATCCTTTTGAAACGATCCTAACCGCGAAACGACTTTTATTTGGCTCAATCAGTTCAATAGAATGCACGACAATCTACACAACAAACGCTGTTTACAAAAAAGTTTAGACTTTATTTAAATTTAGACTCAGATTTCTTTATTAATATGTAAACTTCTTGCAATTGATAAACCAAAAGATAATTTTCATTGCTGAAAATAATTGTTTAAATGAGAATCTAAAAAAATGTGAGGAAACAGCCAGTACTATTTTTATACACTATTTTATAAAGATATTATCGAACCTTATACAGGCTAAAAGCATTAATTTTTTGTTGATAGATAAAAACTGTTAGGTGAAAGGTGAAAAGATATGATTGAATTATTTTCAAACAAACAATTCAAACAAGTCGATTCATTTCTTGTATCTTCTTGTACCAGATGCTGTGCCACTGTTGGTTAGACGATTATAATCTTTTGAAAAAGCTGGAAGATTATTGTTTTATTCTAATTTTGAGAATGTTTTCAATTTATTTTCTACAAGAACAAAATTGTTTCCAAAAATTTCTACTTCAATATTTGACACGTCACCAAGAAGATCAGCAATAGCAAAACATCCCCCCATCCACCCGTTTCTTCGATCATCTACCAAAACGAATGAACGAACACATCGTGTAAAAAAAACATCCCATCACCCCATCCATCCATGCCACAATGTGTTCTTTTCTCACTTCCATCTCGACCTCATCCAAACCCGGTCCAAACCGAGCAACAATCATAAAAAAAATACTCCATGTCCAATCCTTCTGCCCATTTAATACGCAGCCTGCCCTTTTACGGTAACCGGTGTGAAAGTTTTTCGCTAGTGTTCGCTTCTTGCGTCGTGGAACGTCGACGGTAGAAAAAAAAACCATTTTCGTTCTCGCGCTGGCACGGGATGTAAATAATAATAACAATAATAATAAAGGAAGCTTTATTGCCGAACGGTTGCAATCGGGGCGCACTTGCGCGCCCCCAGCATGGGGGAGGGTGTGGGGGAGGGGGCGATCCTGGGGAGAGAGAACAACCCGTTTCCTTTTCTGCCATTTCTCACAGTCCCGAGATGTCTGCCGTTTTTTTTAGTTCAATTTTAGTTTCGCTTACTTCGCCGTCTTTGTTTACTTTAAGTCCACCGGCCCGGGGATCGAATCTGGTCCGAGACTGGGTTCTGGGTTCAAACCGGCCGGCAGAGGACTCGCCCGCGTCCCGCGAGTGGGAGTGGTGGGAAAAAAACAACGCGAATTGCAAAAAAAAACAACCAGTGGTTTCTTCCAGAGCACAGTACCACTTCAGCGGCCCGACAAGAAACTACGTGAATCCCGGTATGCCCGCTGGCGTTGGGTTGAGATTTGGTGCAAATATATACACACATGGACACGGACTGTGGTGCACTTATCGGTTCCATTGTTTTGCACGGCTACCATCGTTCGTATCAGCTGTCAAGATTCGGTGTAATCAATCAAGCGCGGGATGCCTCCTACGATTTCCGGCACGGTATGGATCTAGTAGCCGGTGAATTGTTGACAGATGTGGATGTTTTCTAGCCGCGGATCTAGTCATCTTTGGAAATCGGAATCCGTGCCCAGTGCTCAGTGGTTGAACGCAAACAACATCGGTCAATCTCGTGCGAATTCTGTGCCTCCCAACTCCAGTAGCGCATTTCCTGGATTGCGTACACAATACGTGACCAAGTGAGCGAGCTCATAAACTCCGAACCCACGGAGCGACTGGAAGCTGTGGTCGTTAAAACGGATGAATTATTACACAACGCCGTCGTGCTGTTTGCCGGCTGGCTAAGTAAAACAACCTGGTGCAGTGTTTCCCTCCTTTATTGCAATCATTCGCCTGCTTCCAGAAGTGCGTTCTCGCATCCGTTGCCGTCCGAAGCAAAACAAGCAGGAACGAGCGCACAAAGTGGGGCGCTCGAAAGATCGCTCCCAACATACAACGTCGAATCCGCGACGAACGAGTAACCGGGCGACCAAGGTTCCCAAGGCACACACTACCAACAGACAGCGGCGTCACTAACCTTGAACGGCGTTTCAGCAGAGCACTGTGCGTGCGTGTGTTTTGTTCTTGTTGGTGTTCGATCGATCCACTAGCGTGGGGTATTTGTTTACGGTGACACGCGCGAAGAAATACGTGATCGCGAAGTTTGATAGTACGATTTCAATCGATTATCTTTTCGGCGTAAGTAACATGGAGGGTGGTTCAGCTGGTCGGTTCAAGCTGCGCCGTGCATCGGAGGGTGCTTTCCGTGATCTCCCGCGGATGACGCTTCCGAGAAAGGTAGGTTGAACCGTGAACTTATTCCTGCTAGACGGTGCTATTTTTTCTCATAATCTAGTCACAGTAACGTTGAACATCCTTTGATTTCAAAGAACGCATAATTCTCATACGAACACATGATTCTTTTTTTCTTTGACACATTGTTGATTCGATTTTTTATGACCTCAAAATGCAACAAAAACAATTAAAAATGTTATCAGATTGTTGGCAACACTTATTTGTCGTAATATGTCAATGAATAAATTCGAACGACTCATTATCAGTCATAATTGCAAATGAACTTTTGTTGAACCGAAAAAAGTGTATGAAGATAACCTCATTCTTTAATTCGTAAACATCATTCGCATCATTTTGAATTGTTTCATGAAATTCGATTTGATGCTAGGATTACATTCTGAGGATATTTATTCATTAAGAGAATAAAAAGTGCATTAAAATATGCTTAAAAACAAACATTTTGCTTCGCAATCCATGAAATAATAATGAGTAAAGATTATTTCAATTATGTCAACTGACAAGTTATTTGGTGAAGTGAAATTTGGTATTTGTGAGTGTTGCGTGATGTTTTTCAATACTTTGTTAGAGCAAAAAAAACTATTAATTATAGATAAAGTTTAATGTTATTGCGTTGAAAACCATAGTTTTAAAATAAATAAAACATCGCCTTTGATCTAATCCATGGCTGAAATAAAGAAAATAATACTTCTCTCTTGCATTATCGTTCGCATGACCAACCCAAACGAACAATGTCAGCTCACCTGGTGAGGAATGCATTTATCATAATCAATCACCCACCGTTCGATGACTGTGATGCGATTGTTCTGCTTATTTGCTGCTCGTTTTATGTCGTGCAGCAGCAGTGGCACTTCTCATCGTCGAATGTAAATAACAAACACACCAAGTAGATCCCATTTTTGCTTACGCCAAGCCTTAGAGACTGGAGAGCTTCCCATTTATCTACCCATCCATCCAGTATTGACGTCCGTTTGGGGAAGTTCTGCAAACGATTATTCATACTGCGGGAAATTCCTTCTTCTAATAACGCCAACAAGACGTCGTTTTATCTCGTCATTTTATTTTAAGCACACCCTGCAGGCGAGCATGATTGTTTGGCGCAAGTCGGTTTCTGCTCGGTTTCGTTGCGCATGAAAAGAATAATTTATTAGTATTCTTTCGCTGTACGGCGGTTGCGCCCCGTGGTCCAATTGCGACAATCAAGCGTCGTCGATGTGCGTTACTATATATAAGCCGTCTCATTAGCATCTAGTTGGGGAAATCCCCGACACACAAGAGCGTTGAACTGTGAATGCGTGCACAACTGTGTGCACTGTGTTTCAACGATGGCGCATAGAACGTTGCCGGAAAATGTAAAATGGGAAGTGTCATTACAAAGTTTCTTAAACATGCTTTCACTGTTTTACTTATATTTGTTATTAATATGATTTTTTTTCGATATTTGGTTTTTGCTTTTTGTAATTGCTTAAAATGCTTTATTGTTGAACCAAAATCGGTAGGGTTTTGGTTTCTTATATCTTGAAACATATGAGCACTTGAAAAAAATCTAAAAAATCTACCAATTAGAGATCTTTATACATTTATAAAAGTCTATTTTGACTTCAGTGATGAAGAGACTGAAACTAGTGTGTTGTGTTTGAAAACTGTACACAAAACGGGAACGATTGCATTGAAAAATAAGTATAAATAAAAATAGAATCAAAACAAACGTTAGCCAAAGTATGGATTAAGTACAAAACTAAGTATGAAATCTTTAGTTGCAATAAAGGTTTTTAATTTCAATTTTGTGTTATGTTTGGTGTATTCAAAAGGAATTCTTGATTTATATAATCGAGACTTTGACAAAAAAGGTCAACAAGACATAAAAATTCTCAATAAGCCGCACAATTTCTTGTAGAAACCAGCAGTTATTTTTTCTTGCTTGCTTTCGACATCAAGAACCACTAATTTGTTACTTGTCAACGATGACCCTATATGCTGGGTGAGCTAAATGGCAAACTAGATCGAACATAGAAGTTAAACAATCGAGGCGAAAGTTATTGATGACGTCCATTCAATCCACAAGCGCGGTGGCCGTCGTTTTGGATTACCAATTTTGGACTCGAGCCCGCCAACACTCGACGAACGGGATAGCATGACAGATTAATTGCGGCTCGAGAAAAAAAAAACCACGTGTCGACGACGAGCCGAAAGAAACTTGACTCGCAACATCACGCCTTTTTCGCCACCGCAAGCGATGGGCAAACGAAACGTGGTAGCAATCGTGGTTATTGCTTTCCATTTCAATTTTCGTGTATCCGGCTCCGGATTACGAACGCTTTGAAACGGAGGAGGAAAGAGAACATAACCTGACAGACATACAGGAAAGTTGCTTTTTGGGCTCAATTAATCAAAAAAGCGTTGTAGCATGAGTTGATATTTTTTTGTAGTTGTTGTTGCTTGTTGTTGCTTGTTGCTGCCGAGCCCAAGAAGAACCAACACCATTCAACCATCTAATCTAAACGAACCGGCGGCAGAAAGATACCATGTCGCCGGGCAAGGAATGATTCATGGCGTACTGTGTTTGAATTTTGCTCCAAGCGTTCGCTCTAGCAGTAACGATGGAGAGCTCTCCAAGTTTTATGAATGAACCATACGAACGCTGTGGATGGGTGGGTGTAGTGAGTTGTCTCACCTTACCGGTTTCCTCCAAAGCAGTTGTAAAAGATGATTTTTATAATACATTATTAAGATCAGCCCTCGCGCATTTCGCGCTCGTGGTACAAGTGGGACGTTTCATTGCTATTTTACGATCGTAGAATATGAATTTGAACGAAATGGCGAAATTATTCAACAATTTGACGACAAATTATCAACAACGATGAAGGATGGCCAGTCGCTCTTTACTATATTTTAAATAACTTTATTAACCCCTGAGCATTGCCATCGAAAAATCCAAACAAGTTCCTACAAATTGTGGCATAACGCGCGTAAAAATGATTATTTTACGGAGTGTCATTCCTGCTCGCGGTACCGCGCTGCTTTTGCACGCTTCCAGGTAAATGTTGCAACTGCAATGAGCACGCCGGTTTTTGTTAAAATGAAACGGACCGGTTTTGCCCCCAGCACTGCTCGGTACCGTTAAATGAAAACATAATGAATGTATCATCAGCTCCGAAAGCCTCTTTTTCCACCTGTTCCGCTCCGTGTGGGTGAGAAGTGTGCGGAATTCGCGATAAGGAGTCACTTCCAGCCGCGGTGTCGCGTGTCATACGCCGTCATTCTATTAGTGTGTGGCGTTCAGTTCATTTAAAATTGAGTAATCAAGTCCAATCAACCCCCGGAGGGGTTTTCTAAGAAGCTCGTGCGCGACAATTTTATGTCAACCAGAGACCGGACGTCCGATTAAGACGCGTCGGTACCAGCAGCAGCAGCAACAGCAGCGTTGACGCAACGTGGCCCTGAGGCACTTTGGTGCCAGCAACGATGACGATTTGTTAGCGAGGCGTTTATTAGTACACACCTCTTAAGAGTTAATCAGTAGGGAAGTGGCAGGAAGTGCGGAGGATAAAAAGCATTGTACTACTTTGTAGATAGGTAGCTTCCATCGTTTCTCGTGATAGATGTTTCCAATTTAAGAGTTTTATAATCTGCGAGATGTACGAACTGCTTTGGGTGAAAGTGACCTAAATCATTCATTCATTCATTTTATCTAAGTCATATTATTTGCTTTAAACGAATTTTCGTATACATTAAAAATGTTTTAAATATAGTGCAATACCTTGAACACAGTACAGCAATCAGGTAGGATATTTTTAATCAACTTTGTTTAAATGTTTGATCTCATTATTTCTTGAAAATTAAAACTTCTGTAAAATGACGGCTTTTAAAGTATTGAAATAATTTAACTGGACATGTGTAAATGAAATGTAAAGTTGAGAAGAAGAGCTTCATTTAAATACCTTTATTTAGTTTATCCCACGTGGACGTTAGTTTCTCATATACGATCGCTTAAATAATGACAAATTGAACAAAAATTTGAACAAGACTATGAAGCTAGACTTTTTTTTACAATGATTAAGAACATTTTGAAGCAGGTGTCTAGGATGTTTCGGAACATTTTGATTTTTCTATCCTTACAGCAATTAACAACAATCTAAAATTAAGACATGTAGTAGAACTAATGTAAACAGTTTTTGTTTATTGTTGTCTTTACTAGAAATATAATATGCTTCTACATACTCACCAACTTTTTCCTGCTCATTGATTTTCAGCTCATCCCGATGTACAATTTATTAAATTATCGGATGAAATAGTTAATTTTAAACAATGTTTACACTCATCGAGAGCTCAAAATATGCTGTTTAGAAATTAGATTAGAAAATAATATAAAACACGATTTATTATTTGAAGTAGCATGTTTTTATTTTATGTTACTGCATGTGGTGTAATTACAAGCGTGTGCCAAATAGACCACAGACTGAATTGAGGTCGTCTAGGTGAAAGTGAAATTTATGGTAAAATAAACCTCATTCCCTTTCCATGTGTAATCTGATATTCCAGCGCACATGCACCCGCACACATACGCACACACACTGAACACAGTAGGCCAAATTCATTTTGCATTAATCATCATGCTAACTGTGAACGGAGGCTCTCCCGACTGTTGTTTTTTTTTTTCATTTTGTTTCGTTGGCTCACTGTGTGTAATTTGGAGGCTTGGGATACATACGATCCTCCTGCCCGAGTTCTTTTCGTTTAGCCACATTTGCTTGGATGAAGCATCGCACAGGAATTTCTGATTTTTTTTTGAAACTCCCAACCCCTTCCCCTTTGCAGGTGCGTTACTCAACAAGTTGCCTTTCGACTTGAGCGCTCTTCAAAAAGGTTTGACCTTCTAGTAGATCGTGTTTTTTTCTCGATTGGATTTCGTCAAGATTCACACTAGTTTTCGAAGCAAATGTTCTTGATCTTTTGACTGGGGGTAAGGTTTTGCAAGCACAAAGTTTACCTAACGCTCGAGATTAATCTTTTCGTGATGCTTTTCGATGTCGAAAACTGTTCTTTTGGTTTCTTTTTTGAGGCTCTTTCGCATCTCGACTTGTAAAATAAAAACTTTAGAATGACTAATCAAAAGAATGCTCCCGATCGTATCATACGCATGATGCAGCATGCTTGCTCGATCAAAAAGTAACTCTTTAAAAAAAAGTGACGAGAGAAAAAATGTACCGGAAGAAAGGTGACGCATCGTCAAATATTTGCGGGAGTGAATAAAATCTTCAAACCCTTCTATGCTTACATCACTGATAAATCGGTACGGAACGGGGTAGGTGGCGGCTTCCTCTACGATAAGAAGCACCACCGGCTGATAAGCCGTGACGTAGAAGTGGTTCCACTTCACAGCTGACTGGTGGCGTAATAGGGCAGCTAAATATGAGCGGGCCACAGGCTTTAAATAGCCATCTAACCTGCAAATATTAGCAATAAGTGGAATTCTAAATTTATTTCAGCATTATGAGACTTTTTTAGAGGTTTTCTCGATGGTGAGTCATCGATTGATCTTCCGTGTGATAGTTACCAACAGCAACTGTTGCATACTTGGAGTTTCTCTTGTCCTCAAAACGAATTGTTCTGAGGAGTTTGATCAGTTTCGAAAAACCATTCGGCTACGGCTGGCCCCAGTTTTTGCCTCTTTGCCTGCCAGCCAAAGAAGGATGTTTGCTGCACTATAAAACGATTTCCGTTTCCTACGCGCTCCACATATTGTTTGATCTTCGGCTCCCATACCCAAAACGCGTTAGATGGGGATCGTAAAACGAACCACCAACCCCGTTTCGTTATCAAGCAACCAGCTCACGTGTAGATTCGCTTGTTTTGTAAACTGTGTACGTTTTCTGTATTTTTTCGTTCTATGTTTGAAGTCAGCCTAAGTCGCGAGAATTCTCTCGCTCTCATTTGACGCAGCTCTCGCAGAAATACAGTGCGTAGCGTAGTTGTAGCAGCATCTGCTATTTTTGTCGATCTGTTTAGAGGAACTAGATGACTTTTTAATCTGATCGGCAGTTTCAGTTCAATTTGTGTGTGTTGTATTATTATCGATAACGTTATACATAACGCTGTCAGTTTTCATAAATATTTTTTCGTTCATTCAGATGATTGTAGAACAGCTTGTTTTATGATCGAAAATACCTAAAATCGGTACTGACAATTTACATATCAGAATATGACATATCTCGGTGTGTTTAATTTTTTAAATCCTTGTAACACCGATTTTTTGAAGTTGGTATGAATTATTGAAGTCTAACAAAAAAAAAATTAAATATACTTCAGAAACGCTAAAGTAACGAGCGAACAGAAACAGTTCACGTGCATGCTGTATCTTTTTTTAATTCTTATAACTTGTTTTCAGACTGCGACTTTTGATGGTTTGTTTTATAATAAAAGTCGATATAAATCACCATGAAATATATTCCATAACTCTAAAACACACACAGCAGATTTCATCTTAAAAAAAACAAATTTTATTGAAACAACAAACATAGTAGAAAGCAGTACAATAATCCTTTCTACATTTAAAATGAAAGCAAATAACTGACGCCAAATGGATTTTATTTTATTTGATACGTACGAATAATAGGTGTGGTTATAATTATGTTCAGCATTGTAAAATTGAACCCCTGAGAGAGATCGAGGGTGTATGCGCGAGTGGGCAAGCCACACCGGCTCACGCTCAGCTTGACGCACCCGCACCGGTCCCATGATAAGGAGAGGGCAACCGACGCCGCGAGATCAGACTCACTCTGAAAACCGCCCAAAGCGGATGCGCGAACCGAAGCAACCGGGTAGATTCGCGTCGATTTTATAATTTTCCCCAGATGAATATAGAGTGAAAGTGAGTAAAAGCGAGGATCGAAGGGATCGGGTGTGTGAATCCTTTCTAAAAGTGAAAGAAATTGTGCACCTTTCACCACTGCATAATAGTCGTAGTAAAATCCTGCGAGTGTTCGAAGCGCGGCCGCGCCGTCGTGCGTGTACGTAAGAAGCTGCGGCTAAAGTAAATGCGTGGCACGCGAGAGAAGAATCGCTAATCTGTCGTGCATATGTGTGTGCAATGTGGTGTGGTTCGTCGTGTGAGTTTCATGACTCGTCGCGTCGCGGATCGTCGATCGTTCCAGCATTTGCTCAAGTGCATCAGAAGTAGGCCCCGGAAAAATGATTCGTGAAAGACGCGATCCAATTTTGTGAGCGTGTGCTACAATCAAAAGGATAATAGTGAACGCGTACGATCGTAGATCGTTCACGCGATTTTATGCGTGTTTGATTCGCTAAATTCCACAGAGGCCCGTTTGCCTCTGTTGTGCCGGAAGGGTTATCACTCTCTTACGTCATAATAATGTGATTCTACACTTTCGTTGCACGAACGTACGGCTGCGACCACGGAATGGTTGTAATGTTTTGGAAACAATAACACACGATCGAAACGATCGATTATGGATGCAAGAGTGCAAAGTTGTCGTGTGGTTCGAAAACACCAACAAACCATTAAATGTGGAATGTCAATAATAACGTAACGCAACAGATCGTTTCTGCCAAGCTGGCCTCAAGCACTCCCACATCCTACTAAACAACAATAACAACGGGGATGAGAAAAATCCAAGTTTCATAAAATATATTCCTGTGCTTTGAAATTCTTTCCAATTCTTTTGCACTCATAAAAACTGTCCCACACACTTTTTCCCGCTGACCATAAGCAGTGTGTTGATTTTTTCTCCTCTCATGGTTTGCTGTTCATTCACCACCGATGGACCGTTTTCCCATGTTTACACGATAAGCCGGCCAGTCAGTACCTGCTGCCGCGTTGAGTTTTATTTTCTTCCTGCCCAGGCGGACATTCCATCCATCAGGGAACCATGTTTTCCACACCAAAATCCCAGCAGCAAATTCGAACAATCTACGATTCTTGCGTGCGTTCTTTCCGGGAGGAATTTAAAAAATGTGCCAAGACTTGCCGGTTTGTAGTTTTTGTTGTTGCTATTTTCGCTGAGCTGTTGTATCGTAAAGTGATCGGATCTCTCCGCGGGTGGTGGCGTAAACTCGGAAGTGAAAACGTCACCGCCAACGGGGGTTGTTTGGAGTGGGTTTTGAAGTGCGCTTGAATTTTTGTGGTAATGTTGCGTTTATTTTTATTGCCGTGTTTAATAACACGAGCAACATGAGATGCGGTGCGAAGGAATGTTGTTTGGAATTTGTATTTCTTCTATTTACGCACCGGTTCAAGTGGCTTACGCACAGTGAAAATGCAGACTTGTATGGAAATGTGTTCATGGTCTCGATTTGGATATGACCGTTTCAATGTTAGTAGAAGAACGCACGTGTATGGGACTTCCTTCCCACGATGAACAGCCTCCCGGAGTTTATTACTTTCCTGGGTCACACATGCAACATGTAGATGTTAGCAATTTTTATCTCATCTCTTCCATCTTTCTACGAACGTCAGGAGCATAAACCCCAAACACGGTTCGTACTTGCATTTGCATGCCTTCAGCTTGTCGCCACGCACAATTACCCGCAGTTCGGGGTTGTGGAACCGTCTCGTCGTCGCGACTGGGTTTGGGCTTATCTGGCGACCGACTTCGCGGCGGCTAATGCGTACCTTGCCCTTTTTTGCCGCCCGTCCAACACGGGACACACCCCGGGTAGCGTTTGTCAATGCAGGAGGTCATAAAAGGAAGTGTAATGCGTTTTGGAGTGTGTGAGAGAGCGAGTGATTGTAGGGTGCATTTAGCTATTTGCAATAAGTTTGTACAAACGACCGAAGGTGATAAAACAACACATGCGAACGGTTCGAACGTTTAAACAGTCAGGCTGAGCGTTCGAAAAAAGTATTCAATATGGGCACTTTACAACGAGGGAGGTTGTTGGTGCCATAAAATGTAACGCATTGGTTTCGTTTTCTGCATTCTTCCCAGTACAAATCATATCTCAGACAAAAAAAAACGTTACCAAAGACATAGAAGGCTGAAGATTTTATACAGTGCGGTTGCTCGTGTCAGTGTGCAAAGTGTCTAGAAACCGATCGAACGCGAAATCCATTGAGCGGATTTCTAACAATTTTATGCAAATATGGGAATCAATCACCCACCAATCACCCCAATCTCGGAGCTGCGGAAGAAATTTTTCTTTCCGAATAGAAAGGTAAGAGGTTTTCCCTTTAGTAACATAACATAAAAAATTGCTTTGCTCAAGTCAAACTTTGGGATTTGAACCTACGCCGGTGTGGTCGGTAAAACGATTCCCATACCTAAAACGTCTCCCATCCTCTGCAAGAGCTGGTTGATACTGTAAGCTGAAAATCGGCCGGCCAGAGTGCAATAAGCATGGTGTATTTTGTTCCGTCGCGAGTACGGGTTTCTCTTCTCGTGCGAGCATCGGTTCAAATCTCGTCGTGTGTTTTGTTCTCCTCCATTTGTAGAGTGTGTAGAAATATGATGAAAAGAATTATTGTTGAGAGGGTTGAAACATTCTTCTCTCACAGATACATACACATAATTCTAATAATGCTGTTATACTGAGACTGATTCTTCTACACAAAACTACTTTTTTCCCACCTCAAATCGCTACTGCTCCATCTATTTTAAAACGCTCCCTTACTTCACCTATTCTTGGCTGTTTTGTTTCTCTCTCTTGTCTCTTTTCACGGTACAACAGTTCTATCTCGCCGCTTAAACACATTTCTGCCCCTTGTCTTTGTTTATTTTGGTTTCTTTCTTCGTCATTATTATGTAGTTCTTCTTCTTTTGGTGTCTGAAAATATTTTATGTTTCAAAACAAGAACTCCACCTTTATTCATAGGGCCTCGACACAATTTTATCTATCAATTATCTTGACAAAACTCCACTTCAATTGTTGATTAACGTGCTTCATTTTACTCGTAGACCATCTCTGTTCGCTTCACCATGACTTTCGTACGTATCTTTGCTTTTCTCAAGTGGGTGTGCAAACTGGTTTTATTTGAACCATTTTTTTACCGCTGTCATCCCAAAGTCTACCTCAACCATATGCTTGAGCGTACCTGTTATATTTCACCAGATCGCAAACGTCTCGTCAAATCAAGATCGTGCTTGTTTGATCCTGCTATGCTTGTAAATGTTTTATTCAGCAGTATCGTGCACGATTGTGGGCGGATGAATGTTGCTGAAGTATACATTTTATTACACAAATGTTATTTTGTATTCATACAGATTGCAGTTTTGTAAGAATGCTGGGCATTATTAGACAAACAATTAGGATGGAAATATTCAAACAAATAGTTTTACATATAAATTCAGCAATACAACAATGTATTGTTATTGAAAAATTAGAGTTAAGTGTTTAACTAGGATGATGTGTTATTGATTTACACTATACATCAATTACAAACAGTTATAAAAATTTGTATAGAAATATCCGTATACTTCTACCAGCTTTCCCTTTAATAAGCAAGACGGAGTTTTTTTTTCTAAAATACTGCGTTGAATCATGCATGTTGTTTAACATGATCGTATGGTAACTACAAAGTTTGTTATAATTATTGAATCATCACCATGTTGGAGATTTATTATGACATTACAATTTCTCGAACGTCTAACAGAAGCATAAACATTGAATCCAAACATTAAAGCCAAAAAAATCTTGGATTATTTAAAGAATAATAACAATTTAAATTGGGTGTACATTTATTCCACAACAGCACACATTTACAGCACCGAAATATATAACACCTGATGGTACAACGCAACAAAAATCTGTTGATTCTCCCAAGGTCGAACGCTTGCCGGTGTTAAAGGCGAACCCTTCCGCCTTTGTGCCATCGCAAGAGCTCTTCTGTTCGCAAGACCGGTAACCCTGTGGCGCTGGTGCTCTGTTTGCTCGCCTGCCGAATGACGGCAATGTCTGTCTGTCGCGGCACGCGGTAGACGCGAGCATGTATGTGCCATTCAATGTAATGTAATGCACCCTCTACCGGCACTAGTGTTTGCCAAAGCAAAAAAAAAAATAATCCCCTTCGTAATCTCGCGTAATAATCGTTCCGCCAACCACTTGACGGCGATCGGTCAATCGGGGGAGATCGGCAGTTTGACGTTTCGCTCATCTCCGTCACGCCAGGCTCACCACGCTACTGTGGGAAGCGGTAATCTCAACAGCATCCGCCGCTTGAATTCCTCGTCCATTGTTTACGCAATGGTGCTCGATCGCACAAATGCATTTGCTTAGCGCCAATGTGTTTGTGACAAAATGGGTATAACCACGCGAATTAGGTGGTGAAATGAAAAAATAAAATGCTAACACCGAAGCAGTAATTTGGAAATGTGAGTTGGATGTATTTTCTAGAATAGAAGAAAGCTTCAGCGTACTTAATTTTCAATTTGGTATATTTTTAAATTAATATAAAAAATTTTAACGCCAAATTCAATCGTCGCATCTGTGTGTGTCGTTGTCGTCGTTTTCATCCTGTTGTGCACAGGCCAGCAGCAGCCAGCATTCTTGCATGTGTCTGGGCGGCTCACTCTCGCCGCGATGTTGTTCTCTCGCACGCTCGATGTTCTCTGCATCCCCTCTCCCCCTGAAAGCAAGCACGAGAGGCTCGCGCGAAATGGTCACCGCCAGGGGGAGAGAAACGCGAACGCTCAGTTAAATTTCAACCCCCCGGTGCTGAACAACGCCACCCCTTTTCGGCGCTCGTTCGTTCGTACGTTCTTACGGCAGCAGGCCGCGTGAAGGCTCGAAATCTCGGGCTACTTTCGCGTGCGAAGGCCAGGGCCATACAGAGACCACCATACATACACACTCAGCCAGCGGTGCGGTACAGTGTGAGCAAAGAGTGCTAATTTGTGTGTCCCAGATCTGGCCGATGGAAAGAAGCAAATTTCTATCCAATCGAACAAGTCGCCAACGCGGATGTGTTTTTTTTTTGCGGATGATTCTTTCGTGTGGAATTTTGTACAAGGCATCGTAGTAAGGGGCGTAATCTAGGCGCAACAGTGTGTTCCGAGCGGTGGTTAGTAGTGCGTAGGAAAACTGTGTACTCGTAGTGTGATAGGCTATATGTTTTTGTTTGTTTTTTTTTTTTTAATTACTGCAGTCGGTGTCTGCCTACTGGGTGATGAAGAATAACCAAGAAAAAAGAGTAAAATAAGCGAATCGGAAAGCAACGACGTGTACACGCGCATGAACGATTTTTTGAGAAGAGTGTGTGACTTGCATGCAGAACAGGGGGAAACTAAAAACTAAAATCGACCCCCACACCCGTCGCTCCTCACTCCCTTTCTCCTCATCTCCCCCTCCCTCTCTTTCCTTTGTTACCGCATCATGCTGAATATTGGAAATCCCATCCCCGTCGTCTAGCGCGTGTTATTTGTATTGGCGATTCTTCTTCCTTTTTTTTTCTTCCGTCACCAACTACTGCTTTGTGCGAGGGGTGCAAACGACGCCACATCTCCAACCGGCATGCTACTTTATTAGTGTGTTTGCGTGTCGTGTGTGTGTGTGTGTGCTTGAGAGCATAAGCGTGATCTCGGAGAGAGCGTGAGAGCATGTGTGAGAGCATGAGAATGGCCCTCTTTTCGCATGGAAGAACCCCCATGCCCGCCACACGCGACGAGGGGTGGTGGTTTGTTTTGTGTTGTTGTTTGCCCCCGACCGCGGTCGGTCCGTGTGTGTCTGTGCCGCGGTTTCTTCTTCCCCGCCTGTTTTGACTACCGTTTTGCGTTGTTTCACGCATCGCCAAAATCACGAAGTATTACGGCGTCGATGAAGGAGCAAAAAACAAAAACAACGCCACAAAACTCATATGGGGAGATGACCAAAGGTTGGCTTGCGAGAGCGAAAAAGTACCTCGTCCGTTATCAGCATGCCACAATGTCACAAAGTGATCATTACAGATATTTTCAACCACACAGGCATGCACTGGAATGCCGAAAACAAAACAAAAAAAAACATCGCAACAACATCGATTACATGGCGTGACTAAAATGTCGAGCATTTCTACTCGCCGACGATTCTTTTCGTGTGCTTAAACTCTTTTGTATGGAATTGGATTGTTGATGCACACAAGCACACACAGACAGACACACTAATGGGAACCCCCTGACGCGTTTGGCGTGCAACGCGGATTCGGTGCGAAGTTTGGCACGATAAGATAACGTCGTGGTTGTCGTGTCTTCGACTCCGACGGTCAAAATATGTGACAGAATGTCGAAAAACAAAAAAACGCTGCACTTAAACGCTTCGTAATGGCGTGTAATTGGAAGATGATTGAATGATAGCATGCGGGACCCTGGCATGGGTCGCTTATCATTGTCTGCAGTGCCGTGACCGTGATGGAGCCGCTTGGTGCCGCGTGCGATTGAAAAAGGGGTTGTTGTTTGATTGTTGTTGCTTGTTTAAAAAAACTAAATTCTTATGGCCGATATAAACGATACCATCTACTCGCAGCCGTTTGTGATGTGTGAAAAGCTGTACTAAAACACTACCTCCCCCCGTTGCTAAGCCCAGTGTGCAGTAAACAAAAGTGCATTTTGTAGAAATAATTCCAAACACTGTTCGTGTGCGTATCGGTACGAAACATTACAGCGCGGATGTTACCAACGAAAATGAACAGAAACTCGTTGGAAAGTGCTCGAAAGAATTTTTTCAAATCGGTTCGTGCTATTTACATATATCTTACTGTCTTTTCCACCATTTTTTCTCTCAATCTCGCTCTGCTCGCAACAAAAAAAAAACAACCAGTGACGACAGTTTCATCATATTTTATGTGTTTTCAACCCGCTATTGCTTACGGCTGCTGTCCGTTTTTTTTCTGTGCTGTTCGTTGTGTGTTGCGTTTTACCTGTGCCCGTATCAAACCGTTTGTCTTGTTTGTTTTTCCTTCCGCCACACGCGTACCAAGAGGTGGCCGTGGTCTTAGTCGAACCGGATGGCCAACTGAATAATTACCAACTGTGTGTATGTGTGTGCACTAACAGCATCTATGTTTAAGAAAAAAGAAACTATATATTTGCGCTCGTTATACTAGCTTCTTCAAGTGTGAGTGTTTCTTTGTGTGTGTATATGTGCACAAGTTTTGGCGTCACTTACGGGTTGCTTTAATGTTGATTTAATTTATTTCACACAAAAACGAAAAAAAACCGTTCATCTTCTCATGCGCTTTCGTTTACTTCCCAAAAGACTCCATATTTCCATATTCATTAAATCATCATTGACGCGGCGTTGGTGTTTTCATTCATTCAACCCTTTCCACTAATGCGCCACAAAGCGTCCCATTATTCGAACGTCGACCCATTCGCCATCCATGTGTTTACGTAGTACATTCTTGGTAGCGGAGGGAGCATTCTTACGGATCCGGGAGGATGCGGGCGTTTATTTCGCAAACAACGACTCTGTTAACATAACAAAACGACTGAAGGCACTCGAACTGGAAACTGGCTGCCGGGCACTGCCCGTAATGTCTCATTACTCATAATGTACACCCATCTAACCACACACTAACTCTGTCAACTTGTGGCTTGTAAATAATTCCAGCGTTCTACACCATCGTATTAAGCAGATAAGAAGCTGTTCGTTGAACATTCGAACACTAAATCATCCGTATCAGTGCAGTTTTGGAAGCGTTATCTAATAACTGGTGCAAAATACAGACTCTCTCGCAAATATAGTGTGGCAACGTTTGCTGGCACTGTCCAGAACGCCGTCGTATAACAAGTGGATGAACAATGTATGCGAACGGACGGTCTAAATCAGACCGATTTTTACGCTCTGATAATGGAGTATCCCGGCAAGCTATTTCGAGCTGGTCTTTATCACCAAGAAGAAACAGCCACATCACGAACGGGTGACTCGTGTGATCTTCTGTGGTGTTTTCTGCAGCTGTTGGCAAGGGCACATCAGTCCGATAGTACAGGATGTTGTAAAGATATATTTTCTTTTTTGACTTTTCTGGTAATGCGCACATTCCTTTCGAGATCACATGATCGGGGACGCTTCTGGAGCGATGGCGTAGTTGCGATGTTTTGGAATGTAATCCACACAAACAGACACACGAAAACTTACAAAAATTGATAAATATTTGGAAATTTATGGGAGAGGTTTTATTGTTTTTATATCAAAATAATACCGAACATTACTGACGATCACATTTTATAAAGATTATTTTCTGTACTAACTTCTGATTTGTAACTTCTGCTGGACCCTTTAGTTGATTTTTTAATCTTAACCACGTCTTTTTTTTAAAGACCTTTCATGACCTTGACAGCTATTTTATAGCACCATATCTTAATTAGTCACTCCTTTGCCAAGAAGGACGGTCCAAATAGGAATATGGTGTCTGTTGTGCGAAAGATCGGCTACCACTGCTCCAATCCATTTCGTAATATTGCGTTATATTTACTAAAATATGATTAACATTTTCGAAGTTTCCATAATAACTAGATTTTTTAATTATTCTAAATGGATTAGAAAAAGAAGCGAAAACTTTTGTTTTCAAATACTTTATATTCAAGGTTATTTAAGATCCAAGTTTTCCGTTTCGACTGCTTCTTAGACAAAATGAAATATGCATTATTGCACTGCAATAATGGAATTAGTTTTGGTGTGCCAAATTTGCATACTCAATTGTATTCTAATGTCACTGGAGAACTCATCCACCCGAACCACTTGCAGTAGCTACACGTCATACAGGAGCGGCCATTAGAAGAGTTGCACCGTAATCGCAAATTACAAACTCATGTTCGAGCTGTGTTCATGGACCAATAATAATTCCATCAACATCTCTGCCAATCGGCAATTGTTCATGCATTACTAACCCCAAATCTCCACATAAATCCATATCCACTTTTTTGTACTGTTTCTTCGCACATCAACCGTCGTAGCCTTTAGCGTTCGGTACTAAGTTTTATACGTTTTGTTCCCTTTTCCTTCTTCCTGTCGCACTGTAGATGTCCGATATAGCCGATACCGGTTCACCCACGCTGCCAACCCGACACAATTTGTTCGCCACCTCAAATGGGCCACTAGCGACGACGGCAGCATCCGGATCTCTAGCTGGCGCAACGTCCACCAGCTCGATGACCACATCGCAGGAGGTAAGTTGGCGGGGATTATTAAGCTTGAGTCATTATTCTCTTGAACAAAACAAAAGAAAAAAAAACGTAAAGTGAATCCGCATTTAAGCGCAATGGATGGTTCGTGGCGCTTCATGTAACGTTTCGCGTCACCACTGATTGACCTCTAAATCAAGCGCATCCCCAAAACGATCGAGCGATGAGAAAACCGCATCCGCGGTGATGCGATGATTCACCCAGCAACCCGTGAACTTGACGGGCGACCATAAATTGTTCAATGTCTTAGACGGTTTTAGGTGTCGCGAGCCACACGGTGCGCGCGGTTTCGAACTCTTAATCATCATTGGGTAGAGCAGACAGCGCAGACAGCACAGACTAAGCCGTTTGTTAGAAATAATGAAAAAGAAAATCCGATAGTGAAAAAGAAATAGAAACTCTCGTAGCCCGTCTCGAGAGTCGATTGAAAGGATCGTCCGTCAAATTGAAGTGAGTAGCAGCCCGGTTCTCTTGTTAAACTCTCGCTAGCTGATTCATTCGACGCCTGCTCAGTCCCAGACACTCGAGAAGTGTGACACAACGAAGAGAGAAATGTTTCAATTTCGCAGAAAAACACCCCGGGCAGCAATATTATGCGAGAACTGCCCGACTGTCAACTGTGGCGTTAATTCCAGCTGATTGTTATGCAATGTGGACACTAATGGAGCGTGGAGTGTTTGACGTTGACTCATTGAAATGATAAGCAAGAGTAGCACGGTGGCTTTGTGGATTATCGATAGGGTTAATGCCCTTTTAAACTTCTTTCGCTCTTCTAAAGTGTCGCAAAGAAAAACGTTTAGAATTTTTTTTTTTGCTATCGCAGTTCTCAAAAGATCATGTTAAAAACTCATGTAGTTAACTATTGATCGCTCAAAGAAAGTAATAGAAATACTTTAATAACCATACAAAAATGTCAGTAAAATGAAAATGTAACAATAGCAACAATTTATTAAGCGTGCTAATGATGCGCGTCAACACGGCATGATTATCCTTCATCAAAAATGTCAGTAAAATGAAAATCTAACAATAGCAACAATTTATTAAGTGTGCTAATGATGCGCGTCAACACGGCATGATTATCCTTCAACCGGTCTGTCATCGGGCACTTGAACTTCCGGCATGATTGTGATCTTTTCATCACTCAAACCGGCGATCGCTGTGCAAAACCACAAACCAACAGATGTGAAAAATGCTGACCTGTTGTAGGCGCTCAAAACAAACCATTAATGCTTTCAGCGACGTCTCCCGTCGACAGATTGTGTTTAGTGAAAATAGAACGATTAGTATGAAAGCGTGTTTATCTATATGTTTGAACTTTGAAATGGAAAAATTTGTTACTCACACGCGCAATATTCTAGGCGAACGCCGAAAGCCGCTTGACATTTATTTAGATAGAAGATGTTAAGCTTGTGTGTAAAAAAATATCCTAACATTTCCGCATCCCAGGCAACCCACTTAATGTCTCTAAAATGTGAAATTGAATCCGATCGTGGATTTGGCCCTCCCGACCTGAAGGATCTTGTAACAAATTCGCCCGAACCATTTCTCCTCTGTCTTGTTACATTAAGTCGTGGCGAAAAATTTAAATTTCTCGAGAAGCACGGCATAACGCACTCGTTTTCTAGCGAAATTCCACCGAAAGCCACATAAACGCAGCATGACGTGCGCGCCGATCGGGATAGGAAAAAAAAGAAAACAAACCAACACGCTAACCAGTCTTGACACTTTTGGCGTCGGGGTTACCGCATCTTGGAAACGTAAGAAGATTTTCAGTGTAAAATCCTTCCCATGTCCCATTTGTCAACATTAGCGACGATCGTACACGCTGTCGCCGATGGTTGGAAAGGGGTGGGAGGAGAGAGGAATGAACCCTGTCTGGCCGAAGGGAGCAACTGAACAGTGGTTGCGGGGAGCAATCGTCAGAAAGGGAATTTCGCCGAGCTGTCGCGTGCAGGTCGTGATCTATTTTCGCAGAAACAGCTGCTGCGCAAAGAGATCTGTCTGTGTCTGCGTCGCAAAGAGATCTGTGTTTTTAGTTGTTCTGCTCGGTGTGGTTCCGCTGGTGGAGAAACAACTAGAAGCTTCATCACCACCGTGTCAGTTTTTCTCTCCTTCGAGAGCTTAACTTGCTTGGTGATCACGAGAGTCGAGAACATTGCAGATCCATGCAAATATGTACCGATTCAAAGAGACGCTAGGAAGTACATCATTTTAGGTGCGATTATTAGTGAACTTAAGAATTTGCGGATTAGACATTTATTTTATGTATTTGAAATATGATAATGATTGCTAGGATAAAGAGCATGTCCGAATTAGCAGACGATTCAGTTGTCGTATAGGCTTTGCTAAAAGAAGCGTTCTCGTATTTTAGAACGTTCGTTCGTCTAACACAATTTTCATTGTACTAAAATCGTTTTAGTACAAATGGTTAATTTATCCGTTCTACCATAGAAGTTTAAGAACATTCTATCATTATCATTTACTCACTCTTTAGATAGTATAGGGTTTGTATCTTCGATCTTCGAACAATCTTGTGACGAGACAAAACCTAAAAATTACTAAATTAATTGACCTTGCAAATGATACAAAAAGCTCTTGAAGTAAATTTTTTAATCTTAAACACGGAAACGAATCTAACTTTCCGTACAACCTAGCAATCTTTATTGTCATCACTTTTGGCCGCCTGGGTTGGGGCGCGGATTGGGGTGCAAGAGGGCGCGAAAACCGATCGGCGACGGTCGCGCACAAATAAGAAAAACCCACGACATTCGGACACGGCCGAGCATCCGGTGGCGGTTGAGCACACTTCGAACCGGCGGATGACATGGTTCGTGACACTTCTCTCCCATCTCAGTAACGCTAGAACGAACGAACGATCAGCACGAACTCGCGGGACGCGATCGAGCGAAAATAAACGAACCATCGAATCGATTTTCTTGAACCATATCACTCGAACGTGCTTTGGAACGGCATCGAACGAATTGCTGTTGGTGTAAACGTAAACCATAAACGACCGAATCGTTTATCGACAGCAAAAGCTTCAAAGCTTGGCGATCTCGAGCATACAAAACAAACAAATCGATTAAGAAAAAAAAGAAACGAAACGAATTCGAACCAAATCACAGTCCGTGGTGCGATCAAATTGTGTGGCAAAACGTTCTTCATCTGTCTGTGTGTGTTTGTGTGGTGGGTGGCTGCAAGATCGAGCTCGCCGTTTCCTGCAAGTTTGTGATCGCTGTTTGCAGAGTCGCGTACAAATAAAATCTCCGTACCTTCCGAGCCAGGGTGCCTAGCACGCCTAAGGTGAGCACTAGCCTACAGGTGTAACAACGTCGTCGGAAAAGTCAACAGTATCAGCGTTGTGCTGCTTTCCTCAACCCATCGGGCTCATCGTACGCGCACGGTTGAGTATATTGGGTGGAAATGGTAGTGGGAGCTCGGTGAGATGGTAGGGAAAAGTTTAAAAATAATTTCGAAACATCTCTTCGAACGGAGGATGTGCGGGGTAGAGCGGTGTTGGCGAAAATCGTTAATAATATTTCTACGTATTTGCCAGACCGGTTTTCTTTTGGAACAATGCCCACATGCGGACGATTTTCCGAGAAATACACAAGGGTTGGGAGTCGTTGGAAGTAGCGGTGCGTAGTGGTTAAGAGTAAATTGAATGTGAAATGAGCGTGTTGGGTAATTTCATGTGAAACCAACGTTATTTTGAAGTGGATATATTTGCCCGATGGTAGTAAAGTGGTTAAATAATGTATTTTTTGTTTACTGTCTCGACCACCTTTCCGATTGGGTTGATCATTCGAAAGCTATTGTACTACAAAATGGAACGTGCAAATAATAACATCGAGCCAAACGATATAATTCCTTCGCCAGTGTGAATTTTATGCACCTACTTACGTGCCTCTGCAACTGTTTCCATTCCATAGCGTAATAAAATGATCGTAAAAGTTAATGCACGGCTTAAAGCAGGTCAAATAAGAACATTAGCACAGTAAGCAGCGCGAAATATTGTCATCACTTTGTACTGATAATTACGTTCCGCACGCTCTCCTTGTCACCTTGTGGCAAGCCTATCGTAGAACAACGCCTCTTGAGCGATATCAACGGACCGGTAGAATCGTTTTTTTATTGCTGCTGATAAGATTCTGCGCTTAAACCAGACGATTGTTTTGAGTGGTGCGAAAAAGATGTAAACAAATGGACAACTTCCGGTGGTACATTAGTCATCGGTGGGTGTTAAAATTAGCACCGATTGCGAACCAACGTGCCAGCGGGAGGCACTTATGCGAGCGGTTGACATGTCCACCAACTCGTTGGTTCTTTATTCCAGCAGGGTGTGCCCATTCATACATCAAGCAGCGATACTATCAATTAGTGATAATAACAGACATCGTTCCCACGGATTCGTATGGAAATGGCTATTTGGATCACTGGATGGGGTTGAAATCTGACTGACCAGTTTTGCATACGGGATGTGTCACGAAAAACGTTACTGTTGTGGAGCGCAAACGAAACTGATTTGGAATCCGAGAGCATTTTTTGTACAATTTGTTGAATTTTAAATTTAATTATTTGTGGTTTATCACCAAAACCAAAACTTATTTCAAGTACTTTTAGTATTTTACAATTAATACTTTTCATTTTGTTTTCTTCCTCACACAAACCAGCTTTTAAATAGCAGTAGAAGCAGCAGCAAAAGCTCCAAACTGTCGTCCTCCTCCAGCACCAAGACGCAGCATGTGGAGAAGAGTTCCTCCTCCACTCAGCGCATGTCGTCTCTAACGTCCTCTTCCAGCAGCAGCAGCACCACATCGTCGGCCGCATCGGTTAAGCAATCGCTCGACGACATGCAGAACTCGATTACCGAGATGAAGAACATCGTGGGCCACAAAACCACCTCGCAGAATCTGTCCACGACGACGTCGTCGTCGATCAAGTCATCATCGGCCGTCACGAACCATCTTCAGTCGCGCAAGATGTCCACCGCTGCCAAGATCAACGAAATCAAGTCTAAGTATGTCTGGATGTGAATTGATGCAAGCTAGTAGTAGCTCTAACCACCTTGTTCTCTGTTCGTTTCGTTCCAGGTTACGCTCCTCGATGGACAGTCTCGATGATCCGCAGGCGGATCCACTCGTTACCTTCCCGGACTCCGAAAACGATGACGATCTCTCCAGCATGGCTTCGTCCTTCAAGCCCCTTGCGGTAGTGAACGGTAGCAATGGGATGCTTGCGACCAACGGACACCATCCGGCACTGGTGAACGGTTGTGCCGGGGCGGTCGATACGGTCAAGTTCGAGCAGAAGAAAGTGACGTCCGAATCGAAGACGAAAGTGGTGACGGATGGGTTCAGCAGCGAGCAGCGGGCCATCAACTCGGCCGAATCGAAGAAACTGCACGCCGGTGATCTACAGTACCAAGAGCAGGCTGCCCTCGCCGCCATGAGCAATCGGGTCGAGGTGGACGGGGTGACGGCGGAAGAGAAAGGCGCCGTACTGAAGGTAGGTGGATGGGGCAAACGCTATCAAACGAGATCACAAAACGCACAACCCCGACAGCACCTAGAGCAGTGATTTATTATGCTGTAGCAGGCATGAGATAACCGTGCTCCCCTCGTTTGTCGGGTGAATTCTGGGGACGGCACACTGAGTCATCCACTTTGCATGATTGGTGAGGTTGTTTGTGCGCATTTCTTAGCCTCGCGAGTGATGATCGCGTGACTCACCCGAGAAAGCTTGGTCAAGTGCGATGGCAGTGTGTCAATTGAATCGAATCTGTTCCCCGTGTACGATGGAACAAGGTGGATTTTTAGTACGATGGTTGAAGAAGGTGAGTTTTAGTACACGTTTAGTACAAACGTTCGTTGGTTGCTGCGATTCTAAATTGCGATGGTGCGACTATTGATACCACAACCGATGGTTTGTTGTGGTCGTCTGCCTGTCAATGTCAAACAGGCTGTAAATCCAGGACATGCGCACTGCGAACCTTTTCTCGATGGTAAGGCTCGTCGTTTCGCGTATCTTCGGGTGGCGGTTAGTTTTCGTTAATCCTTTTAGGACAGCTGTGCTCGGTTGTTTACTGCAGGGAAGCGGTGTTTGGACTGCAAGGACACGAGTGCATAGACCTTTGATTGTAAATATGTGTGTGTGTGTGTTGGGACGTTCTCCCTCCATGGCAGACGCCATTTATAGCATAATCTGTGCCCAAAGTGTTGGAATGTAAGACGTTTTTTCAATCATCTTCAACGTAACCCAAGAATTGAGTGAAACTGGTGCTTAGGATGTTTGTAGCACGTTACATAATTCGCACTAGTTTGCTAACATCCACAAAACTGCATCGTACCAACGCTGGAAGCAGCTGCAGTCGTCGTACTGTCGATACCGTGTTAATCAATCGGCCACTGTGTCAGGGACAGGATCGTACGACAATTGAGAAAACCATCTCGCACGATACGGTACGTAAGCACGAGCAACAGCAGCTTCATTCCATTCCATACGGAACATCGATTGTATCGATTTTCGACACGTCCACTACGTCCGTAAATCCGTGCAGGAATGCCACTTTCTGGTAGTTCCGTGTTCCGTGCCTTAACTTCGGTGGGTGTGTTTGTGTTTGTGTCGACACTAATTTGCTTTCGGGTGAACGCATCATGCGCCACGTGTGACCTTCACCCGCACGAAAGACTCACGGTTTCAAAGACGCTCGCATCGAAAATTAGTTCTCCACACCCAATAGTTTTCACACGTTCCCACGGGACAGTCAAACACGCTTTGCAGTAATTGTGGCCACTCATGAACTCAGCCCGCCATGGAAATCTCGTGTGAGTTCAATGTGACATTTCGGTTATGGGCATCATAAAGCAGTGAGTCGTTATAAACTGGAAAGGACATTCAGGTCGTTCGGTGCACAAGTTCTAATCACAAAGGATGTTTTATTTGACAAAGAACACACCTCAGTCCAGCAGTGCAGACGACGGCAAACATGAAAACGTTGAGTAAACGTCTACGAACGAAGAGGTAGTTTGGATTATTTACTATCAATACTTTATTCTTTGACAACCGCTGTACTGCCTGTTAAAACAGCGATGGTAGTAATTGAAACATAGATAATCGTTCTCAAGAGCGCTGTTAGGTGTGTTTAAGTATTCGAATGTCACTTGTTGAAAACCTTGGTCGAATACAGAAGCGTGTTGTTTATTGAATGAAAATAAATCGTAAGTTCATGCTTCTATTTCATAACATTCTGTTTAAGGAACCAGAAAATGATAAGGGCGATATTTGTTGAGCTGAACATTAGGTACATCAGGGGCACCTTGCATAATTTTATTGCAATAGCTTTATAGAGCGAACATGAGCGGGACATTTAAGATAGAAAAACAGATAGATTTCGTCCATAAACGTAGGATATAATCGCCTTATGAGAAGTATAAGAAAGTTCTCAGTATAAACAGCAAACTCTCTTACCCGTCCGATCACTCGAATCTAGAACGGCACCACTATATTATACCAATATATTCCCCACCACGTTCGACACCCTTTGATCGTTCCGGTGCGTGACGCAAAACGCCGTACGAAAAAACAATTTATGTTTCGATCGATTCAAAAACGCACCATCAGCCACCGCGTTCAACCACCCCGTCGGGGGATGGGCATCCCTCAACCCTCGAAGCTGAAGTTTTGTCTGATTTATGTCACCGACGTCAATCCGGTGGAAAATTCACCCACTCCCCCGTATCAGAAACGGGTTTGATCGGGTGATTTTTGGCCAAACATCATAAAATCCTGCGTTTTCCTCCCAACCATCCTGCACGAACACAAACACACAGACAGGCGCAGACGCGGGCGCGTGCGACCACCACACGAGAAGGGGTGCGCGAAATTAGTTTTCGCGGAAAACCCACCACACGAGGGTGAGCGGCGCGTGTGCGCGTGTGAACGTGTATTTGATTGCGCCGCGCGCGCGCTTTCTTCGGTGTTTGTGGTACGGATTTGTGGTGCCGATTTGTTTCACCAACTGCAGCACGATCATCGCCCGACACCGGGCGTCAGTAAGTCGACGAGCGGACAAACGAGCGAACGATCGAGCTGTGCGCGGACGGCGACGACTAAAAACGAAACGAAACGCAACCAAAACTATAACGAACGAAACGAAATCCCGTGCTCGAAGATTTGCGCCTCGCTGGTGGTGTGTTCTGGGTGCGCTGTAGATCGTTTCCCTTGGGAGCTTGGGAAGTTGCAAAAAAGTTGCAAAAAAAAACATCTATAATCTGATCGCGATTAGCAACCAAGATTGATTGCATTGTGTGATAGGCAGAGCAGAGTAGGGACCTTCTGTAGAGTCGTTTTGGTCCTGGCAATTCTCGTGCTATTGGTGTGACGTGCTAGTTTGTTCGTGCCGCGATCGCCCAGTTCACTCGGTTTCAAGATCGGGATGGTATATTGATATTTTTCATGAATGAAATCCCACCAGCCGTGCCGATCGTAACGTGCGTGCGTCGTGTGCATCACTCTCCCTCGTACACTAAGGGTCACGCAGCGACGTTGTGTAACCCCTCCGTCGGGTGTGCCGTTTCGTGCGCCAACCACGATTAAGTAATCGCAGTAACAGTGGTGCCCGAGATTATCGATACGATCGAACTCGTCCGCCATGTGCAGTCAGGCACCGTGGCCCGTGCGGAAGGGCATCTTCCGGTCGACGGGTCAGTCGGACTTTGTGCCAACGCGTACGCCCAGTCCCATCGTAGAGTTTCCACTCTCTCCACCACCGCCGCCACCACCGTCGCACGGCTCGTCCCCATCGCCGCTAGGGTCGAGCTCGAGCAAATCGAGCAGCCCAGTTCATTCACATCGCAACGGCATCACACTGAACGTGGCCAGCCCGCTGAGCAGTCCGCGCGTCACCATCCTCGATAGCCCGCTCGGAAGTCCGGCGAACGTGCGCACGACGTTCGAGATACCGATCGAAGGCGTTCCGCAGGTATGGAGCAGTGCGGCCACTGCCTTTGGTTTGGTAGCATCCTGTACGATACGTCCTTGACCGTCGGTAAACAATGGAGTGCTCCGAAATTAGAACGCACCCGTCGGAGAAGCCCCGGCGCAGGGGGAAGCTAATGGGAGCGGAACACAAGCCGGCCGATGATGGTCGTCCACAAATAGAACATTATATGGCATTATGAACGGCCCCGTGAAAGTAAAATTCCGCCACATTTAACGGGGAACGCTGCTGGCCCAATGCGGGGTGGCAAGTTGACCACCACAGAGGCGGGTATGCATGTTTTAGTTTCGTTTACCAACGTCACCACCACCATCACCACCAAAATTACCAGACACGCGCGCATGTTCGAAGTTTTTGTACTAAAAATAGTGCCAATCGCGTACATCGTGACGCGACGGCCACGGTAATGGCCGCTCCGGTGTGTACCGTAAAAGCCTTCAGTTTGCGTGGGCAAACAATGAACGCTGTGCAGAACGCTGCGAGGATTTGGCGGTGCAATTAATCCGCTTTCCGTCGACCAGTCCGGCCACACCACTCCGAGCAGATATGACGTTAGCCGGTTGATTGATCGACGAGATTTTGGGGGCGAATCTGAATGCAGAACCGGTCCGCTTGTTTATACACATGCCGGTGCGGCATCTGGCCACCGGCCACACCACAAAAAAATATAAACGAGCGAATGTTCACGATCGGAATGAACATTTGTGATAAATAGTTCCGACACGGGTTTTATTTTCATACTTCAAAATCCTCGCCTACTTTGTGGTGCTGTTGTAGGGTTCTACATAGTGAAGTGTACACCATCCTCAATATTAAATGTTCACTAGAAAAGCCAGTGTATCATGTGGTTCCATTTGATTGTCTTGGGTTAGATGAATCATACAACATTGTGGGATATTATACTGGAGTTTCAATATTGTGCTGCCAAAACTGTATCTGTTTTCGAGCGTAACAATCGCTACAGCTAATGATGTTTTCATGCTCATCCAGTTTTGGGATAATTGACTAATGGCGCACGGTTTTTGAGTTGGTGTTGCTTGAGTTCCGATGTCAGGTGGCATCATTTGCATTGCAAAGTTCGCGTACCGATTGCGTTGAACGTGGTCAAACTTTGGTACACTCACTACGCCATTGGAACGCACTACGAATCGCACGTCATCGTGCTAAACTATTGCCGGTACTTTAACAGACACGAGCGTGTCACAAAATGTGCGCAGATAGTGCAGGCGCACAGTTTGAGTAGATCTACACCTTTCGATTATCTTATCTTTTGTACGTTTTCTTTTTACACACTCGCCAGGAGGCACGCTCGGTTAAAATGGGAGACTTCCAGCAGGCGGAGGCAAACAACATCGCTGCCCACAGTAGGAAAGTACAGACCGATCACTTCAGGTACGTATTCATCTGGTGCTCCGTTCCGTTCATTCTCAAACTAACAACTACGTCTCTGTTTTTTGTTCCAGTGCGGAAAACAAAGCAATCTCACAGGCGCAACAGAAGCAAACCGTTTCCTCGAGCGGCATCTTTAACCAGGAGAAACACGTGTCGTCCACAACGCAGTCCACTTTCACTATGTCCAACACCAGCACGATCAGCTCGTCCTCACAGATGAGCACACTCTCGTCATCGTCCGCGATGAACGGGCTGCTTGGCGAGGAGTTCCCGTCGTTCGAAGACTTCGAGCGGTTGGGAAACTCACCGGAGGCGATCGAAGGAACTATCATGAAGTACTCGAAGCATCTTGCGAACTACGTGCAGAACCTGGAGCAGACCGAGCAGGTCAAGAAGGCACCGACGTTGCTGAACCATATGAACGAAATCATACGACGAGCGTGGGCCGTTCCAACGCACGGCCATGAGCTGGGTGCAAGTCTCTGTGACACGCTGCGAAACACAGGCGGGCTGGACATACTGATGCGGAACTGTGTGGACAACGACTCGGATGTGCAGTTTTCCTCCGCCCGATTGCTGGAGCAGTGCCTTACGACGGAGAATCGTACGCACGTGGTGAAGAATGGATTAGATAAGGTGGTTAATGTGGCGTGTGTCTGCACACGCAACAACGCCACCGATCACTCACGTGTCGGCACAGGCATTCTGGAGCATTTGTTCAAGCACAGCGAAGACACCTGCTCGAACGTGATCCGGCTGGGCGGTTTGGATGCGGTTCTGTTCGAGTGCCGCAAGAACGACATCGAAACGCTGCGTCACTGTGCCGGCGCGCTGGCGAATCTCTCCCTGTACGGTGGCTCCGAGAACCAGGAGGCCATGATCAACCGCAAGGTACCGTCGTGGTTGTTCCCGCTAGCGTTCCACAACGACGAGAACATCAAGTACTACGCGTGTCTCGCGATCGTCGTGCTGGTAGCGAACAAGGAAATCGAAGCGGAGGTGATCAAGTCCGGTACGCTCAACCTCGTCGAACCGTTCGTCACGACGCACAATCCGTCCGAGTTCGCCAAGTCGAACCTCGCGCACGCCCACGGCCAGAGCAAACACTGGCTGCAGCGGTTGGTGCCGGTGTTGAGCTCGAAGCGCGAGGAAGCCCGCAATCTGGCCGCCTTTCACTTTTGCATGGAGGCGG
This sequence comes from Anopheles farauti, assembly GCA_000473445.2. Classification (NCBI taxonomy): domain Eukaryota; kingdom Metazoa; phylum Arthropoda; class Insecta; order Diptera; family Culicidae; genus Anopheles; species Anopheles farauti. The sequence continues at coordinate 4,280,512 of KI915044.1, forward strand.
GCATCAAGAAGGAGCAGGGCAACACGAACATCTTCAAGGAGATCGGTGCGATCGAACCACTGATCCGGGTGGCGAGCTCACCGAACGCGATCGCATCGAAGTTTGCCGCCCAAGCGTTACGGCTGATCGGCGAGGAGGTCCCGCACAAGCTGTCCCAACAGGTGCCACTCTGGTCGACCGAGGATGTACGCGAATGGGTGAAACAGATCGGGTTCGGTGAGTACGAGCAGAGCTTTTACGATTCGAAGGTGGACGGTGATCTGCTGCTGCAGATGCAGGACAGCAACCTGTGCAACGATATCGGCATGAAGAATGGCATCCTGCGGATACGCTTCATCCGGGAGCTACAGAACCTCAAGAAGATGGCTGACTACAGCTCGCGCGATCCGGACGGTCTTCATCTGTTCCTCAGCCGGATCGGGCCGGAGTACACGATCTACACGTACACGATGCTCAACTCGGGCGTCGACATCGAATCGCTGCGCACACTGGACGAAGACCAGCTGACGGCGACGTGCGGTGTCACGAACGCAATCCACCGGTCGCGCATACTGAGCGTGATCAAGAAGAACGAATCGATACCGCTGCGGTCGGAGCAGAGTGCCGAGAAAAGCCTGGACGTGTTTGTTAGCTACCGGCGCAGCAACGGCTCGCAGTTGGCGAGCTTGCTGAAGGTACATCTGGAGCTACGTGGTTTCTCCGTGTTCATCGATGTCGAGCGGTTGGAGGCGGGCAAGTTCGACAACAATCTGCTGCAGAGCATTCGGCAGGCGCGTCACTTCTTGCTGGTGCTTACACCGGACGCCCTCGATCGGTGTGTCGATGATGCCGAGTGCAAAGATTGGGTCCATCGGGTAAGTTCTAGCGTCGCTCCTGTCTCGTGTACGGCGATAACATCTTCAGCTAATCTTTTGCCATCGTTGTAGGAGATCGTGGCAGCACTCAACTCCGACTGTAACATCATTCCCATCATCGACAACTTCCAGTGGCCGGAACCGGAACGGTTGCCCGAAGACATGCGCGGTGTGTGCCATTTCAATGGTGTACGCTGGATCCACGACTATCAGGACGCGTGTGTGGACAAACTGGAAAGGTATATATCTTGCTTCACTGACTAGTCTAATGCATGCCGTAACACTAGTGCTAGTTGCTCCAGATTTCGAGATGATGAGTTGAACCATTCGTTCGTGTTTGGGTCATTAACTCCTTCATACATAAGTACACAAATACACACGCAAAAACAAATCACTGTCTTGCATGCACTGGCCCTCGATTGTGTTTGAAAAGCCCGTTCCCCGATGCACCTCCAACCGTTCATTGCCACTACACCTGAAGTAAAGACCCAAAAACAAACGAAAGACGAGAAAAGTTTTTTTTTCGTTCTTGTTCTCCGTTATGCATAGATTAAATTGGATTATTTGTAAGCCCTGCTTGACCCATCGTCACCCGGTAGTGTAGTAGTTACAACCAAATCTCGCAGCATACCGCGCCACATTGATTATTCTTTGGTGTCCACTCTCTTCCACCCAGGTACATTAGAAATACCATTAACAATCACAGTCGGTCGAACTCTGCGCATAGATATAGCTAGACTCCTCGTACACACTGAACGCAAACAGAATTGTGCAAAAATTGTGGTGAAAAAAGGGTCCGGTACCTAGGCGAGGGCGCACGACGCACACGGTGGTTGGCTGTTCACTGCTCTCTGTATTGTGAAACTGCAAACTATCCGCTAAAAACCGCTAAGCATTCAATCGTATGATCTCAAGCGACCAAGACTGGTCCGAGATGGCTTTGCTTTGAAATTTGTTATCTCAGTGTAATGGACGAAAATGTCTCGCAAGCGAATCCAAGCAACAGTAGAGCGTGTGGTGAGCGTGTTTGTGTGCGTGTATATACGTGAGCGTGTGTTTTGTACTAACGACCTACCTGAGCTATGTATGTGTTACTCGTTGGAGTACCGGGTTGAGGTGCATGTGCGTTGGGGAGATGGCGAGTGCAAGCTGCCCTGAAAAGGACCTACCAAAGGAATACAAGCATCCTTCAAGCATAAAGCAGCCGCGAAGGCGAGGCCTACGAGCATGAGCTGAAACCGATGCGAGGCAGGTTGGAATACAACATTTTATTGCCCTTAACCAACACCCGACTGCATGCATTTTGAGTTCTATTTTTAATTGGTTATGAAGTTTCCTCATCGCACCTGTCAACAAACACCTGGCACATGACTAGGACCATGTAACTTATGTTACAACTTTATTATAACTGTTATTATATTTTTATAATTTTTTTATTATGTTACCCTTCTTCTAACACAAACTCCGACCAAACACCATTGCAACGCCTTCTCATTGTTCTTTGTCTGCTTGCTGTGTTTTAGGTTCATGCGAGCGGAAGCGAATGGTCGAAGTGGCCTGATGGATCACACGCGCGGTCTTCTCAACCGTCAACCCGGTGACGCAACGCCCTCGTCCGCGATCTACCAGCGGATGCACAGCAACGATTCGGGCAAGAGCAGCGACAAAGAGAACAGCCGTAACTTCGAATGACTAGATGCCCCTTCGGTTACCAACCCATCCACGGCTTCGCTGGGTTCCACTGGATCCTTAAATGCCGTCCCCACCACAAACCCTCATCCGCGGTACTACTCCTCCCTGGCGCAGCTGTACCGCAAGTCGTCGAGCCCTTCCCGGCAGGGTCCCACAGGTGGCAGCGGTGGGCGTGGTGGTGTAGGTCGCTATGCGAAAGCGAACCGTGTGGTAGCTGGAGGGATGAGCTCACTACCCCGTCCACTGAATACGCGCGCCACCGAATTACGACGAAGTTCGGCGGCGGGTTTGAACGTGGTGTCACAGCGTCCACCATTGCCACCCAAAATTGAACTGCGCAGTCACAGCTACGATGGTCTGCTAGACGCACCAGCGGCTATTCAGCGACCCAAAGCAGGAGGATCGGCATCGGCTGGGGCGGCGGCAACGGTGGAAGCGATGACGACGGCAAAGACGACGGTAACCGAAGGACAAGATCGAGCAGATGGTCCGGTATGTCCGGTAGATCAAGAAACACTGAACCAGTCGCAACCAACGACTTCACGACGAATGTTTGGTGATGCGAGCGGGACATCCACAGGCGCCTCGGAAGCATCGATCAAGAGTAAAAACAGACGATCACGCAGTATGGATGATTTGTTCGATGACGATGGACCCGGCGTGGAGTGTACGTTCCTGGACAACACGCAGAGCATGGAAACGTTGCTGGAACCGGTCTCCCCGACGACCTCTACAAACGACGGTCCACCCGACTCACCGCCGATTCTTTCGGCGGGAGGAAACATATGTCTCAATCGTCGATTTGTACGCGAAGAGGAAACAAGTCCCGGAAACGATGAACACACACAGCACGATTCACGTTCAACGTCGCACGAGCAGCTGTGCGAGAAGGAAACCATCACGGTCGACAGTACCTTACCCCGGGGTCACGAGGATGACGACGGTCAGGAGCAGGAGCAGGAGCAAGAGCCCGTCGATGATGACGTTCAGTCGACGCACTCCTCTGCGGCCTCCTCGCTTGGATCGACCGCCTCGGGTGAGCGGGCCAAAAAGGTACCGAAACCTCTGATCAATCGTTACGTGAAGAAGGTAAAGTCGTTCATGAAAATGTAGACAGCCGCACGTCAAAAAACAACACCCACTTTTCCCTTATCTCGCTCTCGAATATAAGTAGGAGATTCTAAAGCCCCACATTAGGCCGGTAGTAGTATTCGTCACAGCCACCGGCACATCCCGCACGGCGGATGCTTTGTGATTCTTCTTTTAGGACTCCCGACGATAGTGTCTACCCGAAACCGTTTTTTTTTCACTGCGTTCCACGGCTGAAACCGCTTTTGCTTTTATCGTTAGGCAGTGTAAAGCATGTTTAATTTTATTGACGAGACAACCTATACGACACTCGACGACGAACGACGACGACGTTAGTGATTAAGGTAGTTTGTAAGATGGAAGCGGATGTAGAAGGAGCAGCAGTAGAAACATACACACACGCACACTTATATTTACTAGCGTCCTAACTCCTACTCCATTTCGATGTATTTTTTGTCGTCCTAACTTAAACACCCACTACTGCTAACTACTACTTCTATGTACACACCCATTGTGATTAGTTTCGTGCATCATTCGTTGCGCGGAATGCTGGAACGTTGTAAAATATATTATTTAGTCTTACGGAAAGGAATTTTCTTGCGCGTTGAACTTCCTGTTCGAAGATTCAAGTGACATTGCCGGTATGGTGTTTTAAACCAGAACTAGAGGAAGACAGACGGACGAGCCCCGGTTCAGAACATACGGTCAAAACGTATCCAACTGTAGGGTGGCACAGTGGGTGGCCGCGGGTACGCCTGCAAGATGTGAATAGTTCTTCTTATTCTACAATAATCGCTACATTGTAAATAAGCGACGATCGTTTCTGAGCGCGATTACATTTAGCCATCGTACACATCCCTCGAGAAAAGTGATTAAAGATTCAAATTGTACTTTCATTCACACGCCTCCAAGGCGCATCAAGACCATACATAGCACAGCGCGATAGGACGCGTTCTCTGCGTGCACCGGCCATGCGTAAATCAAGTGCTTTAAACAACTGTGAAACCTCAGTGTAGCAAGAAACAGCGACACGGAAAACTGCATGTTTTAAAATTGTCAATAAAAAGCAATAAAAGCAAACGCTTCCATGGTTTGTTTTCGTACAATCTGAGAAAATGTGGGAATGTCTGAGAAATATCCATGAGGAGAATGAGAATGATCATGAGGAGAAATAATTTATTTCTATGACAAGATTTTAAATTTATATATATTTGAATTTATTTAGTTATTCCTTTGAACGTCTCGGTGCATCGGAACCTAAGCTGATTTTGTTATAAAAATTGAATCGTAATCGTGGTGTATTCTTGTCTCTTACATTCACCGATTGTTTTTCTGCTCAGACTAGTCAATGATTAGAATTGGTTAGAAATGCTCGACGGTGCGATAATGTTGGCCTTCGTAACGGCGCTACGGCCCATAGTGTAGCCCAGCTGCACGAATCGGCGTGGGAAAGAGATGCACGAAATTCGAGCTTCATACAAACGGCCGCTGGGCGAGATAGGCAGCTCGAATTGCGCGAACGAGATGCGAGATGTACGGTTTGTGTCCGAGATGAATGCACACTGTAACTATTTAAACGACCACGGTAATTGTTATGAAAATTTATTCAAAAGTGACCGCCATGGGGAAAATTTGTAAATAATTGTACGCAAGTGTATTTTTAATTTGATTGATCGTATGGCGATAGTTTGTTATACTTGGTCACATAAGCTCACTATGTATTATTTATAAAGCTATTCTTATAAATATGTACGCTGACGTTAAAATTTCAGATGATGTTTCTCTTTGAAATGCTACCTAGATCAACTGATGAGTGATAAAAATCTGTTACGTCTTGAACTAGTTTGGAGTACATCGAAACGCATTCCAAAACAAGAAACATCGAAAACCAATCATGCTGTTCTATAAAATAATGAACTATTTGTTGGAGTAGTCTGTTGAAAGTTCTCACGGCGAAGAAATGTATGTCATATACATCATTTAACCGTCAAAAGTATTGCTTAAACTAGGAGTAACATCGTACAATTTATATACATAGAAGGTACAATTTATACAAAAAATGCAAACATATGCTAATGGTTTATCGAAAAAGGACACCAGACTTGTGCGTGTAATGTCAAAAATTGTGCAATGACTAGATTCTAAATAAACTTGTGCTCTTTTCAACATACTAAAATCTCAACGTTACAATATTCAATTGATTTTTTCTTAGGAGATCATCGATGACACTTGGATGGATCCAGAGAATGTGGAAAAGGTGCTATTTTTGGACAGAACAACGCATGTTCACCGATATGACGTGTCATAGACGATGGTTTATTGATGCTTCATCTAATTGAGCCAAATCGTCCAGGTTCGTTATCATCATTTTTTTCTTTAAACTTTCGATTTTTCTATAAACCTCTTGTCTGCTGTTTGAAATAATAAAAACGGCTTCAAACGCAAAGCAGTATCGATTTATCGGTATCGCACACTTTCACTGGAAAGGAAACACTGTTTCGCTTTAGGGCAGACACTTCCAAGCTTTTGGCGGATATGAGGTGGTGGTTGTTGTTTTATTCCTTTTAACGACGTTGAGATAAGGAGGAAATTGGATTTCACCCGCATATGAGTTCAATAACCGAGAAAGGATGAACATTTGAGTGTGGAATATCACAATTTTGTTGCTCGTTTCAAATAATTGATGTCGAACGATATTTCAATAAAACAATGTTTCATTTTGATTGAGTGATGGACAAAATACAATGTCATGTAAAATAAATCCTTATTGGGAAAAGTATAATTTTACATAGAAGTATCAACAAAATTGAGATCATTATCATCATTTTACAGCATAGTAAATATCCTCTTCCTTAAGAACAAAGACAACATGAACATAAAACACCATCGTAAACCAAGGCCATTCTCGTACTCGAACATTCCTGCATATCAGTTGGTCAGAAAATCTGGCCTCAATACACACTACCAGCCGGAAAAACGACGAAAACATACGACCGATCGACCGGTGCCTCATCTCCGTCGGTTGGATCGTAAATATTTTCACGCCCTATCATTGCCGAATAATGATCGTTATATCAATCGATGAAGGAAACCAGGGAGGCGGATGAAAGTGTCGATCGATTGAGGGCGATTTTCATTGAGGAAATATCTTCACCCGTCCCGAGGCGGTGCGATGCACGCTGAGCTGGGGCTCCACCGGTGAAGCCGGTTGGAACGGTGATATAAATTATGCTCCACACGAAGTCATAATTCCCACGGATGCGATGGCGCCACGACGGTCGAGGCAGCAGGGAATCCGGGTACGCTTTCCTGTATTGGCTTGAGGAGGCGTCGTCACGGCATGGCTTCAAGACAAGCAGCAGCATAGTGTGTAATTTAATTTTAACAAAAACATTTCGAACATAGATAGAGGCATTTGGAATTTTCAAGAATAAAAACGACATCTTTTGAAAGCGAAATTGTAAGAAGCCCATTTAAATGGCGCAAACCAAACCGTTCCCACGGGAAGTATTTACCGATTGTTAATCTTCGCCACGCTATCGCCTCCTCGAACTCGTCAACTTAAATCAGCGGACGAGCAATGTGTAAATAAACAAAACATCAATCCAAAGAGTCTCTCGCATGCAACCGATGCATCCGCGAAACGGATGCCAACGTTCGCTAAATGACCAACACCGCAAGACCCGTCGAACGCGTTACGGGCCACATCCTTTCGTGTCTGCACCACACACGAAGAAGCTACGGAATCGGCCTCCTGCATCGGAAGGCTTAACACCCGGCCAGGTCCAGGCGGAAGTTCGGGCATCCCAACGATCGGGGCAAACACCCGCGGAGGGTTCATTAACTTTATGGCCTCCCGTCGTATGCGTCCTCCGTCCACCCAGCGTCACATTACACATTATCAAACAAACACCACCCAGGCGGACCCCGGGCGGGTCGATATTTCGATGCACTTCAAGCGTTCGGGATTGTTGGTGGTGCTCGTTGCATCGGTGCAATTTGCTTGCGAGGATTTTCGGAACAACTTTTCTGCCGCACGATACCCAGCGGCCCGATGCATCGATGTTTACCAAACAAATCATCAACCAACCGGTTTTCGGTAAACAAAGCCTGCCCGAGGAAGGCTTCATCCCGACTCGACTGGAAATGGCCGAAGTGAGGGATAGAAAATTTCCACCAAATGGCTCGTGCCATTTGTTTTCCCTCGAGTTGTATGTACACACACACGCACACACGTTGTGGTGGACAAAAAAAAACGTCGTCGGTCGTTGTTTGTCCATACAAGATCGTCATGACGAACACCCATGTTGATCCGGAAAAGGATAAGTAATTTGATAAGCTCAAAACTCGCTTGCATAGCACACGAAATCATGTTGCATTACTTTTTTCGCTATCATATTTCCGCAGAGTTTCGGCCATTCTCTCACTCTCTCTCTCTCTCCCGTTCCCTCTCCCGGTACTTTGCTGTGTATGATACGTGTCCCGTCGACTTTTAAAAATAAATAAATATCGCAGTATTTTCTCAACAAACGAACGTCCGTAAACAATGATTGGTGTATTATTATTATTATTGTTATTATTTTCCTCGTGTTCTTTGGTCTTCCTAAACCCTACTACGCCTAGTGAGACGCAGACAAGTATCTCATGCCGGTTTGAATGAGCCTCTCGAAAAGGGTTCAGCGTCGGAGTCGGAAGCGACAGTACACGGGCCGCTGGTGGGTGGGTGGGTGGAGGGCGGAAGAAAAACGTTTTAGAATAATTTCCCGTGACCTTCGATTCGGTGCTCGTTTGCTCCCCGTGTGGGCATTATGCAACTGCCGGGGTTGGAAGTAGGTGGAATGTTTCGGGGGAGTAGGTTTTTTGAGGCCCACTGTTTGTAGTAAGCCCTTGAACCTTTGCATGGTTTTTTGGGGCCAATAGAGCGAACGTAGACCAACCGTGTTGGGGTAGGTAAGGGAATCGGAACGTAAGCAGTCCAAGATGCAATGAAAATGTTGGAGGTATTTACGCTCCAATAGATGGATCAAATCGAAAGGTGTATCGTATATATATCGATTTATTGTTTTATTAAAATGTTTTTTTAGGTATAAAATGAGTAAAATAATTAAGAAAACCACTATGAAAGCGTTAAATTATTAAAAATTAAATTTAAAAAAAATATATAAGGTAAAAAATAAAACTGCATTAACCAATGGTGCTATAAATGAACTCTAAAAATAATGTAAATATTTTTCAATATGTATTTCTCTGAGCCGAGTCCAAGCCGTTAAGCCGAGTTGAATTTGTTGTTAGATAAGTATCCTAAAACTTTGATCAAATTACATATTTTACGAATGACTTAACTTAATTATTATTAACATTAACTGTCTATAATGTGTTTGCAAATTCCTATTATGAGCAAAACATAAATTTATGGTAAAACCAACAACGTCGAAGTAAGTTTTAGAAAAAAAATGAGTAAAATAAAAAGAAAATAAAAAAATAAATAATAACTTAAACGAAACTATGCCAGACTTCAGAAATTTCTAGTAACAAATAATTGAAGCGACAACAGGAAGCTATCCTGTCCTAAGACGATAATTAGGAATCCCGAATTATTACCTGGAATTATTATTATTTGTAACGCACCAGGCGAAAGTACAACAGGGATTACTATAAATTTAGTTTTTGATAAAATTAAATTTTTAAATAAAATTAAATTTTGGCACTTCCATGCCAACAATTTGATACAACTTATAATACAAGAGACAACATTAAAGTTTTTTCCTGATTTTTTGGCTTATCCTTCATAATATGTTTAAAAACAAAAAATCTTTGCAAAAAATTAGTAGACATTTCTCAATTCATTAAGCTATTGGCAATCAAAAATTGACATTCCCACAGAAGTTCAACTCGCTAGTTCCACTGAAAAACGATCCACTGCACTTCGATGGTTAAAGGAAAGGTTGAACGATGACAAAGACACACTCTTTACAAAAAAAAAAACTCAAATTTTGAATGTCTTTTGAGCAGGATGGAGGAAAAGTTGAAAAACTCGCTGAAACATCCTACAAAAATATTATCTTTTCGTTTACAAGTGGTTCGCGTCCTCCCTGTGCCGCTGTGCTTTGGCCGTTGCCCTTCGCAACGTACCTCCCCCGCCCATTCGAGCTCAGCCCGGTAATAATAGGAAATAACAACGATAAAAGTTTGAAAAGAAATAAAAATGAAACATAAACAATAAACGAACTCGAAGCCCGATCCGTGCTCGATTTTCCCGACCCGGCGACCAGTTGCGACTTAGGACAGCGGGAGACAGTTTCGAAGAACCGGACGCAAACGCAATAGGCCTCTTGCCAGCTCGAACTGTTTTTATTTCATTCGCCCACGCCACCTGCGATGCGATGGGAAGGCAGATTCACCCGGTACAGGGGGGGGTGTGAGGAGGGACACTTGAAAACTGTCAACCGTGTGGTTGCCTCTTAATTGCTAGAGTCCCTCCGGGCTTACCTTCCGCACCGTCCATCACCCAGTGTCAGAGCCACTTGAAACACACACAGTTAGCAGAAGCAGAAGTCGTCGGGGTGTCGGCTGATAACGACCGGGAAATTCCGTTCCCTTTTGCAGCATCCATAATTTGCGTATCAGCGAGTTTTCTCACACGGCTTTTCGTTCGACGTTGTTTATCTTCGGTGTGAATCGTCCTTTTTCCATTACTGCTTTTTTTTGTTGCTGACTCTCGCGTTGGTGCACCTTGCCCCGTCGCGATGGATAATGGAATATTTAAAAAGATTTTAAAGTTAATTCCCTTGCCGTGGCGTGGCACGGTCTGCCCAAAAACCCCCAACAGTGAGGCATTAGCTTTGCCTTCTGCCTTCTCTGATGAGATTAAATTTCTTTCCCCTTTCTTCAGGTTTTTGCTAATCACCGATAGACGATGGTCAGCGCGATCGAAATAAAAAGGGAAATGAAAACAACACTCCCACCATGGGTGTTGGCTGCCTTCGTTCGTTTTCGTTTTTCCTCCAACTTAACCGGGGGCCCACCTCGGTAACAGGTAGCTAGCCAGCGAGACCATAAGGGAAGCAAAGCAAAAACAAAACAAAACAAAAAACTTAAACCGAAGCGAGACGAAGGACGTGCGTGAACGGGAGATGCAACCGAAGCAAAAGGAGATGCACCAGCAGCGCTCGGGAGGGCGCGGGCGCGAAAACGGGACGAAAAAAGTGACATAAGTGTTGACACAGGAGCCTTCATTTATGAAAAGAAAACATCATCACCGTGACCGAAAGGTGACTTATCAAAATAGTCGACGACCATCCGCAGCCGATCCGGGAGTCCGAGTGCGGGAGGCCGAGAAGGTGACCGAGAAGGTGCGAAGAATAACACACGGTACACAAATTGTCACCAGCCGGGTCGAGTGGTTCCGGGGGCAGCTATCGTGATGAGATTGATGGAGTTTTCAGTACGTTTTTTTTTACTTAAGTACCAGGACTCGTTTAAGAATTAAAAAGGAAAAATAACACTTTCAAAATTCGCAGCAACGCAAGGTTTTTTCAGGGGAATGAGGAATGTTTTTTTTAGGCACATCACTGCTGGTGCTGAGGGAAGGTGTGGATTTAAGATAAGTATTAATCCTGTTTTGGAGGATTATGATATTATTGCACGCACGATTGAACGTTTTAGTATGATTGGTTTGGTTTACGAATGGGAAAAAAATCATTTAATTCGTTTAGATCTTTTAAATTCTTGCCGAACATTAGTGTGAGTAAGACTCACCAGGAAAGCGCACCCGGATTCCCTGCTGCCTCGACCGTCGTGGCGCCATCGCATCCGTCGGAATTATGACTTCGTGTGGAGCATAATTTATATCACCGTTCCAACCGGCTTCACCGGTGGAGCCCCAGCTCAGCGTGCATCGCACCGCCTCGGGACGGGTGAAGACATTTCCTCAATGAAAATCGCCCTCAATCGATCGACACTTTCATCCGCCTCCCTGGTTTCCTTCATCGGTTGATATAACGATCATTATTCGGCAATGATAGAGCGTGAAAATATTTACGATCCAACCGACGGAGATGAGGCACCGGTCGATCGGTCGTATGTTTTCGTCGTTTTTCCGGCTGGTAGTGTGTATTGAGGCCAGATTTTCTGACCAACTGATATGCAGGAATGTTCGAGTACGAGAATGGCCTTGGTTTATGATGGTGTTTTATGTTCATGTTTTCATTGTTCTTAAGGAAGAGGATATTTACTATGCTGTAAAATGATGATAATGATCTCAATTTTGTTGATACATCTATGTAAAATTATACTTTTCCAATAAGGATTTATTTTACATGATATTGTATTTTGTCCATCACTCAATCAAAATGAAACATTGTTTTAGTGAAATATCGTTCGACATCAATTATTTGAAACGAGCAACAAAATTGTGATATTCCATTTTCAAATGTTCATCCTTTCTCGGTTATTGAACTCATATGCGGGTGAAATCTAATTTCCTCCTTATCTCAACGTCGTTAAAAGGAATAAAACAACAACCACCACCTCATATCCGCCCCAAGCTTGGAAGTGTCTGCCCGAAAGCGAATCAGTGTTTCCTTTCCAGTGAAAGGGTGCGATACCGATAAATCGATACTGCTTTACGTTTCAGACAAGAGGTTTGTGGAAAAATCGGATGTTTAAAGTAAAAAACGTTCATAACGAATCTGAACGATTTGGCTCAATTAGTTGAAGCGTCAATAAACCATCGCCTTTGATACGTCATATCGGTGAACACGTTTTGTTCTGTCCAAAAATAACACTTTTTCCACATTTTCCGGATCCATCTGGACAAAGGTGCGTTGCTCCGTTCGTTGCCTTGGGTGCAGTGATAATGAAAAAATGCGATTCAGTGTGTCATATTGTTCCAAATAATTTCCTCCCAACCTGCCGAAGTGTTCACGCAATGCTTTATCTCACTCGCCCACTCCGATATGTACCATGTGCCTTTTAATCTGCTTATGTATCAACCATCGGTTCCTATCGGTTTGGAAACATTCCACTCCGGCCATGGAGCTTGGAGCACAACGAGCGATGTTAGTGTGTGAGTAGGAGTACAAGTACTCTTACTAACACTATAAAACCTTCAACAATAAACCCCGATGTCTCTTAGCAGTGAGCTTATAAATTTAAAAGTTCCTGACTAAGTCATAATTATTGGAATTGCTAGACGGCGTGCAAAATTTGGCCCAAAACGATAAACACGGCCCATAGTGGGGCCAAGCTGCACTACTCGGCGTGGAACAGAGATGCGAGATATGCTGCTCAGATGGTGCGAGCGAGATAAAAGTAATACACCGGATTTGTAGGTGTGTCATGCACTGCTAACCCCGCCTATGGATGAATCCCGTAGCCAATCAGAGGGTGTACCGCGTGTCTCTTTCTCTCACTTCGCTATCTCTTTTCCAAACACTTCCGAATCCATGCAGGAAAAAAATGCAATAATTTATACAAAATATAAAAAACCGACATTATATTCTAGTACCGTTTAGTAAATGTATTAAGTTGTGAAAAGAATTTAAATCCAAAATCCGACCAAGGTCGTTAAGTTTCATTGTGGGAAGACAGCATTTAGAATTTCTGAAATTTAATGTTCATCAAGTACAGTAGATTTTTTATACATTATATTTCTATTTTGATCATAATGTTATACAATCTAAACACTCAAGAACTTTGAAAAAGTGTTCTTTCGAATTTTAAACGAGCATCATCTATACTAAGGTAAATGCATATTCCATTCTACTAATCAAATTATTCGTCTAACGAATAAATTTTACACAAAAGTAATGTGACGAGCTCTAGTTCCGGTTTGTTTTCTAAATCAATCCAAAAATTCGATGAAAAATTCTTTTTGGATGACTATTTAAGAAAGGCAACTTATCGCAACCGATGCTGACACTGGTTCGTTACTAATTTGAAACGAATGAAGGCAGCATTTTCGAATTGATGGAATTCGAAAAAAACAAAAACACCGCTTTATCCGACAAAAAAGAAACGCTCTCGAGTTTGATTTGTCTGACGCGTAGCGAACGGACAAATCGAAAGGTTTTTCATCCATCTCCATCGAAAGGTTTTTCATCCCCACACGGCTTTATCGCACTCACATCCACGACCACACGTCAACACGTGTTGTGCTTTTTTCGATAGTGTTCGTTTTGCTATAGTATACGAAATGAAAAAGGTTTTGTTTGTCTGTATTCGTGTATGTGAGAGCATTTCGTCGATAAAATCGATTGGATTTCGGCGAAACGTTGCAATTAATTTATCAATCTCTTCGCTTCCTGCTACACATGGAGCCTGCGTGGACTGAATTGCTAATGGGAAGGTTGGAAAAATACGGAAAAGCGCCGGACGGATGAATGGGTATCGATCGTGAGTCTAAGTTTAACTTGAGCAAAAAGTTCATTCTGACCCGATGACGTTATATCAATATATAGATAACGATCTGGCAGACGTATTTCTATTTAAAATGTTATACTATACTCACCTCGTTTTACCTTGTTTTTTGTAAATTCTACATGACATTCTGAGTTTCCAAAAATACATTTTGTTTTCAATTTTAACAAACTGTAAACCATTTTTTAAAACGTAGCTAATATGCAACATTTTTAATATTTGGAACTTTTATCAAAAAGCGAAGCTGAAATTTATACGCAATTGATATTGGTAATACTACTGTTTGATTTTTTTTTCAATTTGTGTGATTACTTTCAAGTAAATATTCAGAATTTCTCCGATTCTGAATGTAATACCGATGTGGCATCCGATTAAAACACTTCCCTATGGACATTTCAATTGTCCAGTGCACGTCCGGTACGGAAAAGATTTCCTCAAATCCAAGCAATCCTTCAAACTGAATTTCAGTCTTTGAGATCGAAACGAAATTTATGAATGAACCCGAAAAGAAACACAACGGTTTTATGGTGTCAATAAAAAAAGGGGTAACACATACTTCGTGCTCCATTTTGGTTGCAAGAAGTGTACCCATCGTAAACGCAGAGCTCCGAAAAACTGTACCCCACCCGTGGAAGCAGGATTCGACAAGATCCGTTCTGGGTGTCATAAAATCATCATCCTGCTTCTATCACCTTCAACAGCATGGCACCAGCACACCGTTGTCTTCATCGACGGGCAAAACAATCGACAAGGTACGGCAAACCAAACAGGTGTTGGGGTCCGCCAGAGTGCTTCAGACGGGCTAAATGGCATCCGGAAGGACCTTAGGGAAAAAAATATAGTAAAGAAACGTGCACGTGCTACATGCCCCGAAGGACTTTTTTTACAAGAATGGTTATCTGAGCAAAAACGCTTACGATCATCGTTAGTCTACATGGAAAAGATGAGTAAGAGAAAAGTAAAGATTTTTTTAATGAAAATTATTAATATGTTGAAACAAAACTTACTATGCTATGAATTACTATGCTGTTTGAGAAATAAAAATAGATAAAAATCAAAATCTGAAGAAATGTAAACGTGTTGTGAATCGTGTAATCGCGTTAGATATTGCTTTAAACAATGTTTATGTCTTTTTGTTTCGTTCATTAATGAATCTTTTTTGCGAACTAAATTTGCCAAAAAGAACATTTTAGTTAAAAATCATTTGTTTAAGCATTGTTGACCTGTTTTCTACACACTGTGATTTATAATATCGCTTTTAATACGTGAGTCTCTGCCCTATGTCCCACACATTCACAGACCGAATCTTTTACCCCTTCCAAATACCCGGTACTTTCCCGATTTCCTGTTTTGCTTATTAATTTTCCCACATTCACCACTGCACGTTGCGAACGTTACCCAAAAACTCTCTCTCTCTCTCTCTCTCTCTCTCTCTCTCTCTCTCTCTTTTCTTTCTTTTCACCCATCAGACGCCATGTAAGGCCCAATGATCGAACTCATCGGTGTACCCGGGACTGTCACGCATCCATTCTGCCCCGTACGGGTACCTGATCCTGGCGGCCGGGTCCGGTTATCCTTATCCTGCCTACCACCTCCCTCCCACCCAAACTCCTCGCGAATGGCCGGTCCAATTTTTTTGCCATAATCGTGGCGTTTTGCTCATGAATGAAACAACTGGCCCACTTCACAGTTTATGAATGAATCGCCCCAGGTACCGATTGGCCTGGGCCAGGTGCCTCGCCGGACATCATCCTAACGTCCGTTCTGCGTGTAGCATCCAGCGAGTCGCGACTTACTACCCGCCCGGTATCCCTGTGCCTGCCTGCCCTGCTCGTGGTTTTTGGCCCCGTCGCCCGTCGCTGAGGTTGGGTTTTTCCCACTGCCAAGTCCTTTCAATCCTTCCCGGGAGAGCGGGTGGTTTTTCCCCACATTCAACCCTTTCTCCGGCTGAGAAACGTAACCCCGGAATCGAAGGATTATTATGTGGGCAAAGTTTGTTGTTGCATGCAGCAGGAGGTCCCACCGATCGGGCCTGTGCGGGGCCGTAAACGAGGGTGCCCTAATGAGGGAATGAACAATATTCCGGATTTATGGGAGCGTCCCGGGGAATTCCGGCTCTGGTCTCTGAAACGCCCTTCCCGGGAATTGGTTCCCGTGCTGTGTGCGCACGGTTGCGCGTTCGCCCGGATGTGGCTAATTTACGGTTTTACGAGCCCGTGACGCCATTCGAGACTTTATCAGCATGGAAGAAAATAGTCCAAGAACTCCGGCGAGGTGTTGCGCGAAATGCGCTCAAGAACCTTTCCGGTGCTCGCTAAACTAACATCCTGCCAATCTGATCAAATCCTTTGAGGAGCTGTTTTCCTACAATCATCGCGATCGTCACATCGTCAACCTGAATGCCGGATTGTATCGCACCGATTTTGCAACCGCAGTCGCATTCCATCCACCTGGCGCAAAGATTATCACAACACGAACGTCGGGCAAGGAGGGCTCGCGTTTTTTTTTTCGTTTTTGCCCAACTCCATTGTGACAAGTGCATCAATCCATGTCCGTGTCCGTGTTCCCGGTGACAAGATACGCGTACGTTGCATTGCCCGCAGCGTAGACGCGACCGTCGACCGAAAAGCACAGCGACATTTCGGTGGAATCAGCAACAACCTCGGGTTCATCTTGGTCAGCGATGATGCCGTTTCAGATGCATTTCGAAAGACACCAGACACATGCGTCAACATACTTTTGCGGTGGCAGATGAACGCCGTGATCATCAATCTTTCGTGTTTCGTGCCTGTGAAGGTGGACGGGCTCGCTTGGTGAGTAAATATTTGTCTTGTTCTTAAATCTCGTCGTTGCACGCAAATTAACAATGTGCGTAAGGTTTCGGGCAACGTGAGTCGTTTCCGCACGGGAAAGATTTCGTACCTACTGATACTGTTTTGCTTGGTCGTCCCAGACGCAGACGAACTACGTCCGCCGATGGCCCGTTGTCTAATGGATTCGAGATCACGGCTTCTAGATAGCGATAAGGCAGGGGTTGAACTTTCACGGGATGTTAGACATTTGATTGATCCACGTACAATATGACCAATTTGATTCACAGGATTGTGTTCGAGCTGAACCTGACCTATGCCATACTTAAAGAATGTTCGTGGTGCAGCAGATATTTATTCTACATGTTGTTTAGTCTTTTAAAGTTGTCAAGAGCTGGATAACATTTCTAAAAAATACAGTATGATAGCAACAAATGAGGATAACTGAAGTAGTTGCTCACAAAACTGCACCTAAAATTCGATGAGAATTGGTTAATTGTCTCCAAGTTTCATTTACTATTTAGTGCTCATTATGCTTCTCTATTTGTTTAACATCAACCTAAGGACATTTATTCTCAGCATGTTTTTGGTACGTATATGTTTTGACAAATAAAAGCTAATAAAAGCTATCATTTTTAACAAGATTTATCAAATAAAAAAATTGTTGTCAATTGATCAATGTAGATTATAACTCGTCGATATTGGAGAGTATTTTTTAATTATTTATCTACCTGCCTTAGCTTTAATCGTCTGTTAATTAGTCGATTTTAAAGAAACCAAGTTTTAGACTCTTGACAGAATTCAATAATTGAGGCTAAGGATAAAAAAGCAAGAGATGACATAAAAATATTGAATATGGTTAGAATTTTGTGTTTACAATGTTTAAATTTTAAAATTCAATAACAATTATAAAAATCCATGCGTACAGAAGTTCTTATTATTTTAAAATACAGTACAATACAATAGCATATTAAATTTTACATTACAATCAAAATTTTACATTACAAAGTGTATAAAACACATGGATAAATGTGCAATCTATTTGTTTTAACATTATTCAAGAACTGGAGATGCATTTCGTGAAACATTTAAAAAAAATGTTTCACATTGTTATAATATGTAATATATAAATTCTTAAGTAAAACGTTTCGAAATTTAACATGAACAAACGAGTTTGGTCAAAATGAAATAAAAACAGCAACGATACCAAATGCTACATTGGAAATAACTCTTAGAATAATCTAAACTGAAACATTCACACACTAACTGCACTTTCTACTAAGCTTAAATCTCTTTCTCCTCTTTCTCTCTCTCTCTCTCTCTCTCTCTCTCTCTGTTTCCCTTTAACTTCCTCTACTTCAAGCAAAAACCTTCCGATGATGATGGTAGCATTCCGAAGCAACTGCAACTAACTAACATCGCATAAATTTATGTGCCTATCCTTCAACCTGCATTCCACCACATGAAGCACCCAGCAGCAACAATCGTTTCCGCGTTTTCCATTCGAACAGACAAACTTGTACGCGTGTGTTCCATGGATTTCAATCAGCGAAAGTTAATTAAATGAGAAAATATTTGTCTTGCACCAATTTGGAAAATAAACATTAAGGCAACAACACAAATAGTGGCAAGCAGACGAAGGGAGAGAGAGAGAAAAAAAGAGATCGAGAGACAAACAAAGGGAGAAAAACACTGGACACTGGTTTGGAAAAATAATAACGTATCCCCACACGCGCCCGACGAGCTAGTTTAGTGAACGTGGTCATAAAAAATGGAACATGGAGGATAATAAAACTGGAAATAGTGGAATGGAATGAAAAAAAACCCGGAAAAATATGCATTTTTAAAATGAATTTGCGTGACGAAAATGTGATAGTGTTGATCATCGCATCGCGACGTCAATAGAAAAGTGAGAAAATGCTAATTAAAATTAAGTTGCGCTAGAGACGGACAATGTTTAAGTTTTTTTTTCCATTTTACCTTATACTCCAAACCTATACGAAATTCTTCAATCATCGCTGGAAAAACACGCAAACGCAAATGAGCTGTGCTTTAATGCTAGCAAACAAACATGGAAACAAACGAGCCTCATTCCCGCACTAGGAATGCATTAATTTCGATAGGTTTGTATCATGTCATGGTAGGTGTTAAATAGAACGCTGGAAAAATAGTAACAGCGCTCAGGGAAAAACTTTAAAGACCGCACACACTCCCCCGGTGGAAGGAGGGGAGGCTGCCCGATAGTAGAATAATATTATTTCAGTAATTATAGTGGAAATAAATAGCGACCAACGTCGTGTTCGACCGCGACGGCCAACAACGCGAAAGGCAACAAAAATCGAGGCTGTCAAAAATCCCGGACGCCTTGTCAGCGTCGCAGCATGAAGGTGCATATAAGTGGGGAGGGGGGGGGGGGGGTGAGACTCCTCTATAATCGACTCCATGTTTTATGCTGGATGCTGGCTGCCGCTGCTGCCGTTGCTGCTGCTGCTGCTTCCGGAAATAAACGGAACCGTTCCGTCTCTCTTTCACCAGCGCGTTTCGCGTGTCTATCCGTATTTTTGGGACGGGTTTATCCCTTCACGTTCGAGAAGGAATGAAAGAGGACGCAAACCGGTACCGGATGCGAGAGTGCGCATGCGTTCGTGTGTGTGTCTGTGTGTGCTTGTGGCTTTGGTTGAAGCTGAACATGAATGGACGATCTCCAGTAAGCGGGAACGAGAAAGGTGCGAGTGTTCGCGAGCCCGCGTGAATGAGACGGCCTTCGGTGCCCGTCAGATCCCGGACCAGAAATCAGCAGACAGCGGAGAACCTGTTTTTCTTAGAGTCAGTTTCGTTCGAAAATCCGTGCGTGCAGGGCCGACGACGACGAAGACGAAAGAGCAACACCGAGCGCGCATCACCAACATATCCCATCCCGTCGGTGCTTTGGGTTACACGGTAGACACCCGGTGCTGGGTTGGATCAGTTGGTCGGTGAACGACGGGTGCGATAGTGTGTCTGTTATCTCACGCTGTGCATGGTGCATTCGGTGCAAAGGAAAAATAAAACAAGTGCTTGCAAACAAAACAAAACGAAACAAAAAACCAACCGGAACAAGTGTGTTAATTAGTGGCAGAGCTCAAGAAGCAAAGCAACCAGTGCGGTCAAGTAAAGGTTGTCCAGAAAGGTTTATAAGGATTTATCTGGATTTATCGGCGACGTCCCGATTTTGCCGTGAGGTGTTTGATAAGACGACGGCATACCGAGCCGACGGTTTTGTGATATTTGTTGTGGACATCCCGGCTTTAAAGGATTAGATCAAGTGTGCGAGTGTGATGCCCGTGTGATCGACACCTCCGCTGGGTTGTGTGCGATCTGTGAACCGCCGTGTGGTGCTCTTTGGTACACGGAACCGCTGAAAACGCCAACGGCCGCCATCATTTTGGACGATATGCATACCCTGTTCACGACGGACCAGCGCCATTATGGGCACGCGCAGCCCGGCTACGCAACGAACGGGCCGACGATGGCGTCGGCTCACCACTACACGTACGATCAGTACTCGCGGTACGCGTACGCCGGCTCGGCCTACGCACTGGCCGCTCCGCACCAAAACAAGGAGATGGTGAAACCCCCGTACTCCTACATCGCCCTCATCGCGATGGCCATCCAGAACTCGGCTGATAAGAAGATCACGCTGAACGGTATCTACCAGTACATCATGGACCGGTTCCCGTACTATCGGGACAACAAGCAGGGCTGGCAGAACTCGATACGCCACAACCTCAGCCTGAACGAGTGCTTCGTGAAGGTGGCGCGGGACGACAAGAAACCGGGCAAGGGCAGCTACTGGACGCTGGATCCCGACTCGTACAACATGTTCGACAACGGGTCGTTTCTGCGGCGGAGGCGTCGGTTCAAGAAGAAGGACGCACTGAAGGAGAAGGAAGAGCTGATGAAGCGGCAGAGCCTGCTGCTGGACGATAAGATGAGCGACATCAAGCCGATCAAGATCATGTCCGGTGGGGGTCACCACCATCATCACCATCACCACCACCACACGCTCGACGGTGGCAAGCACCATCAGACGACGCTCGGGCATCATCAGACGTTTAAGCGCGAACCGGGGCTCGAACTTGCCGCCCAGTGTATGGTGAAGGATGGGCTGACCTCGTCGCTGCTCAACACCTGCCACGATACGTTCGCGACGCAGATGAACCACCTGTCGGCGGCCGGCGATCACGGTTTCACGGTCGATTCGCTGATGAACGTGTACAACCCGCGGCTCCACCACACCTCCTATCCGTATCACTTCAACGACGACAACCTGATGGGCGCGTCCGGTGGTCAGCTGAGGCACCATCACAGTTCAGCGCACCATCAACCACCGCACGGTGGCTGGTACACGCCGGAAACGCCACCCGAATCGATCGGTAACACCTCCGGCAGTTCGACGACCACGCCAACCACCCTGCCCTCCTCGGTCACCGTGACTCCGACGTCCGGCATCGGGGTTGGGCTTGGCGGCGGGCTTGGCGGTGCGGGTGTTGTTGTTGGTGGTGGTGGTGGTGGTGGTTTAGGAGGAGGCGGTGGAGGAGTGCTAAATGGCGGAGGACTTAACGGTGGCGGTTTGGGCACCACGCACAACGGAGGCACGATGGGTCCGGGTTCCGGTGGCTTCCGGGATATGGTGTTCGATCACAACCAGGCATCGGCTGCTGCTGCAGCGGCTGCCGCGGCCGCCGCTGCCGTTGCCGTCAACTGCCAGATGGAACCGGCCGGCAGTCCCGGTAGCAATAGCCTTACGTCTGCTAGTCCACCGGTCAACTCAGCCGCGGCGGCCGCTGCCGCAGCCGCTGGCCATTTGGGCGGAAATCATCTGGGACACCTGGGACACTACCGGTCGCACGTCGGATACTACCAGGACTGCGGGCTGAAGTACGGTGTGTAAAGGATGGGCGAACGGGAGGGAAGGAGCTACTCGTCCAAGGTCGGCTGCTGTAAATAGGACCGGTCTCGCTTCCCCCGCTTTGCCGGAAGCTCTCAAGACCGGAGGGTGCTTCTTGCGGATATTGAGGTTATCGAGATTGAGACTCCACCGTCCTCCTCTCGAGAAGGTGAGGTGTGCAAAACGGCACAGCGAGTGCGATCGTGCGAACGAGCTTGAGGAGCTGATCTCACAAGAGCCTCGAAATCTCCGTCGGCTACACCGGCGTCACGTTCGACCTTGGTGCGTCCGTTGTTAAAAAAAAAAAAACCCCACCAAAACGGATGGATGTTTGTTTTTGCTTTCGTCGTCGACGCAAGAGACTCTCTTCTTTGTACGTCAATCACAACCGCAGTCCGCAGTTTTTTTCGCTTTCGATCGAGTCTCGGAGTCGTTTGTATAGTGTAATGTGGTAGCGCGCGATAGGAGGAAATGGGCGGATGAAACCAAAAGTGTAGATAAATTTGCGTATCCATCGAACCGGGGAGGGAGAGCAGGATGCTCCATTTGTATAGTAAAATAATAATTCGATCCGTTACGGTGGGCAGAGCGGAAACACGGCTACGCCGGAATGTAGCCGGAAAGTTTGTGGGCCTGTACAGTGATCAGAACACCTACGCTACATTCTCAAACACCGATAATAACGAGAAGTAGGAGGAAACGCATACAAACAGCAATAGATATTGGTTGCAAAATTGCATAAAAATCATGTTAGTTTCATCTCGATCGATTGGATACCTGTAGACTTATTATGATAATGAAATGTAATAAATAAGAAACCCAAAACGTGATTATACGAAGTAATGTAAAGGAACGGCCGTTGGTTTTATTATCGGGGTTTTAGGCATCATTAGATCCGAAATGTTTATTTGATTGTTGCAGAAAGACAGAGTTTTCGTTTGTATTTGTTGTCATCATCTTAAAGGTTTCTCTCTTGTGTGTAATGTTTTCCATGGGTATATTGTTGTTGTTTTATTTAACGCAGAATATTCTCCTCCCATAAACCAATCTAAAACAATGTTGCAGAAGAAAACAATTTCTGAAGCATAATATTTATGAATACATTTAAACATTCATTTCTTTATGATTTGCAATGGGTAGGTAATATTTGGTTTTTAATTAGATTATAGGAATATTTATTTCGTATTATTTTTTCAATCGTTTCGATATAGCTATATTTTTATGAGTTTAATACTATATCTGTAGCTTTAAACATTAAACATAGCACTATTCAACCTGCACACTTATTTTGTTTTAGCATAGGAAGTTTTCATATATGTTCTATGCACATGGTCCAATACAGGTCCAATGATGGTTTCCAGTAAAGGTAAAACAAATTTTATGTCGAATTCAGATAGAAAAAACGATCATTTCAATCAAGTAAACCATGGTGATAGTTCTATGCATTTTTAAGCATTTTATATTATCTACTACTATTTTCAAGTAACACTGTTATACTTCTTATTTAGTAGTAGCACTATATTTTAATTTCTTATTTCAACTTAACAGAAACATCCTCTTTTCTAGTTGTCTTTTGAATTATGTTTGGATCATTTTGATTAGTTTGTTCATCCATTTGAATATGAAAACGTATTTGTTGACTGTCTGTGAAACTTAAAACAATTTTTTTTTATAAAATCAATGTTTATTTATAAACATCTTAAAACTAGTCAACAATATCAGTACATGTA
>KI915044.1:4304135-4331156 GCA_000473445.2 Anopheles farauti
TTATGCTATATAGCTCAGGAAAACGGAGGGACATGAATGACGGGCAAAAGTTGGGAACGATGTCATGTATCGCCTGTAGCAGAGTCTTCCACGCAGTCGATACCCTTGAACATTTAACAAATTTATGCTCCAAAGACTCGTCTAAGAAGCATACAGGACAAGCTGCTGATGGTGATCGGCCCATGTTTTTCATTAGAAAAAATAAACACAGTTAATGTCTTATAATGTCCCCGAAATACATCTTCATCGATTTTTATCTATGCATGTTTAATTTTACTAATGATGAAAAAAAACTCCTGAATCACAACTTACTTAAATAGTCACACAACACAATTTCATAAGTCTTCGATTTCACTTATGAAATTGCCTTGTCATCTCATTTTTACCTTTGCCTGGCTGATTTAAAATCTGATTTTCCTATATATTTTGAGGTAATATTTTTTATTCTCATCTTTGTTTAACATTGCTTTTTGTCACAACGAAAATGTCACAACACGATCTTATAATGTAAAAAATATGTGAAAATGTGAGGCAATACTGATCCTCTGTTCCTGATCCTCACTACAGGGAACAACTGTTATAACATTACAGAAAGCATGTTTTTATTTCATTAAACTAAAACCACATCACTTTTAGCTATTAAACAGACCTTTGAACATGTGTTCTAAATATGTGAATGTAGCTCTCTGCATACACAACATAAAATGGGTTGAGTTTTAAAACTATTGCAGCATAAAGTTTTATACACTTAACCTTGTTTTGACAAAAAGCAGAAAATTTCGCATGTCTAAATATCTTCGGAGGAAGAACTAAAGATATTTAGACAAACCTTTTTTATTTCATATGACTTTCGTATGATGCAATATTCCAACGATAAATGAAAAAAGAATTTACTTTAGTGTTTATCAAAAAAAAACTTTGAAAACGTGACAGAACGACTATTTAATTTCCATCAAACATTGATTGCACTTAATTTACTTGCATAGAAATGTTTGGTTTGCAGATTTCAAATTTTACGCACATTTTCAAAATAAAAATAATCAACTCATAAAACGCATTCACCAAAACAATCAATTCACTCTAATGCAAAACCAAAACAACGCACTTTATCATCAGCC
The DNA here is from genome assembly GCA_000473445.2 of Anopheles farauti. Taxonomy (NCBI): domain Eukaryota; kingdom Metazoa; phylum Arthropoda; class Insecta; order Diptera; family Culicidae; genus Anopheles; species Anopheles farauti. The sequence goes on from KI915044.1 coordinate 4,305,254, forward strand.
CTTGTTGTGTTGTAGCAGTAGATAGCTTCCGTACGCAGTCCGCGCTGTGGTTCTGGGTTAAGAAATGCCATTGACGAAATTTCCGTTCTCGTTCCGAAATCGAAAAGCCTTTCCTTCCCTACACCACCACCATCACCAACATCATTTCCCGCACCAAACACCGGATGTGCTGGACGTGCCTGCGAGATGGCCCCGTTAGTCAAACTCCCGCTTCTCGCACTAATTGATTAACTATAAATAAGTTAGCGCTCCATTAACGCGATGGAGTCACTACGTCTTCCGAGGTCTTCCAGAGTCAACTACGCCCCGCGTTTCGACGATGCTAGCCAGCCTGGCACTGCACATTTCCGAGGACGGTGCCTTGGGAAGGGCAAACACGGCCTGGACAAGCCTGGTGCGGGGAGTGAAAGGGGACGGTTTTATGTACGCCGGAAATTGTTTTAATATCTTAGCCCGCCCGCCCAACAGAACAGAAAGAAGCCAAGCGCACGGAACGGTAATGTACACACACGTAAAGCGCACCGGCAAGTGGCCAACGGAAAAAATAGTCAAAAAAGAGTCGGACCTGGCTTACATGGAACGTTTGTAAGCGGATGGGGAAAAATTGTTCACTATGGACGATAGACGGTTTTCCGCTTTTTTACGGAGCAATTCGACACACTTTCCATCATTTTGTTGTCTTCCTGGCAGTGCTGAATTTTCCGCTCCTTCCACATAATGTATCATATAAATCGGAAGCTATAAACGGATGAAGTAATAGAGGGTTGAATCGTAAAGAGGGAGTATAAAGGAGATTTTCCATCCATCAACCGGAACAAAGTAGGCGAAACAAAATTGAGTGGCTCCGTAGGTCCATCCATAGTAGGTAGAAGATCGAGACGGCGAGCAAAGCTGATCGCTTGCGGTATGTGTAATTGGCTGTTTTGCAGTGTCTTATTACTAAAAATATTTTTCTTTGTTTTAATATTAAATCAAAATAACAATTCTCGTTCGTTCCATTCTCGGCTCGGCGTCCTTCGTCGATGTACTAAAAACGTGATCGTTTTTATAGTATAAAACACCCATCGCACCAACGTCCGAGCTCCCAACGCTACGCTCAAAATGTAATCAAAATAAAAACAAACGCCGATTAATTCCTCGCCGATAACACGCGATTGACTGCTACCACTACCGAGCCGTCTTCGCGTTGGTGGAGCGTTTACAACAAAAAAGAAGGAAATCGCTGATCTTGCCGAGAGTTGCTTCGGAAGGGAAAACATAAAACTAAGACCGGCTCCGGCTTTTTCCTTCGCGGGGGAGCACTGTTGTTTTATTCGCCTTTCGCCCCGATTATGATCGGACCGGAAGGCTTGGGCGTTCTTCCGGGGGCCGTGCGATTGCTTCCTGCGCGTGAAAAATCCATTTAATTGCCACACATTACGGACCGATCGGCTTCTCTGATCGGAAGTGACACAGAACCGGAAAATGATGGTTTCCCGGCTAAACGAACGATCAAAAGAGCCAGAATTTGGTTGTGTTCTTAGAGATATTACAATAAAAGTATGTTGAACGTTGCTTACGGACACCCGACGACGAGAGTTTGTTGTTTGAAGGCTATTAAAATTCACTCGCTTTAAGCACTTTATACTTTCCCAGTTCGTTGAAAAGTTCCAAAATTATTAGTAGAGGTTGGAGTTTTTTTAAACTTCATTCCAACTTTTCCCACCCACAACTCTCGTCATCGCTCCCGGAGCGCTGCACCACTCTTGGTTCATCAAATTACACCCACAGTCACAACCGCTTGCTTTCGGCTGTCCATCATCGCCTGCTCCGTGCTCGTGCTTTTTATCTCCGTACATGACGCCATTGTTATTTTAAAACATTATTCCATGAGAACCTAGCCATCTGCGGTTGGTGACTGCGAGGAGCTGCTGCGTCTAGCTGCTACAGCAGCTACGAAACCGAAGGACCCATCAGGCCAGGGCCCTTTGCGTTATCTACCGCCTTTTCCTCGGTGCCAGTTGACAGAACCTGGTACGGCCCTATTTCCACTACCGAAACGGCGAGGAATCAAGCGCACTTTCGGTGTGTAATTATCATCATTGAGCATGCTACTCGTACTCATCATTAGTAGCAGCCCGAACAACCTTCGCACTCTCCCCATGTACCCCAAAAGGCTCGGCTTCACAGTCGGTCGCTTGTAGACGTTTGCTTAATTTGCCCATTTGCCCTAGAACCTGGTTACGTTTTCCTCTCCTAGCTCGACGCTATCCCGGGCTTGCCGTACAAATGGATGATGGAAATTTCTGCTGAGAAAGCAAATTTTCGAAAGTAGCTACAATTTCGTTGCATGGTGGCTGTCAAACTGGACTGGGAAAAACTTGCTCCACTTGCGGGCTACGGGTTCGTAGCGACGAAAGCCTTGCAGTTGTTTCCAGACATTTTAATTACGTTGGAATTAGAACGAAAAGTACAAACGATGCCAGAGGACAGGCGCTTATGAACACAAACGTCTGGCAGTTAAATATAAAGGAAAATGTAGTAAAGTGAACGCTCGAAATTAAGTAAAGATTTCGAGCGTCTTTGCGTCATGCATAGCGGAGTGCGTTAACATATTTTTAAATAAGTTTAAAATAAGGTTAAAGTTACTCATATTTTTCAAACCAAATAAAAGTATGAAGTATAATTCATGCTTATTTAGTGAATCTCTTAATAAATCGTAATTCAAGTAAAATTTCCACAGGCAATAAGCAAACATATTTACGTATTTCTAGGTCGAAATATAACAACAGATTGCAAATAATTTAGTTGGAAACTGCTAAGTCCATTACCAAGAGTGAGTATCAACAACAGTCTCAGAAATAATCCTGTTGAGACTGTGATTTTCCCGAGCAATAAACTACTAGTAACATACTGTCGGAATGTCAATGTCATTAAAATGAGTTACTCAACGCAGCTCGTTGGACCATCTTCACTATCGAAAAGCAAAAGATCACGTACGTATTGGGTACGTGGTGGAATTTATAGTTTCCAGCACGTCCATAAAGAATTGGCCATGTTTCGGTTTATTTTCGAACGAGTTCAGTAATGCGCCCTCAGTCGAGTTGTGTATCGATCGTTTTTTCGTATTGCATTTTTTATGCATTCATTTCAAAACTCATAAGTAATATGTCGTTTAGGATGAGCTATAAAATGTGCCGCCATTCTGTCGCCATTTTGACGTCGGTCTCTGTTAAACAACCTACTCTGGAAAGCGAGCGAGCGCACACGTACTCCAGCGGTAAGGATGATGTGAAGCGCTAGCGTTAGGCGTCACCCCTAGCAACAAGCTCTCGAAGGGTGCTCTGATGCTGAACAGGAGCAGGCGAACATTGAAAGGCGGCACAAAATTAATAGCTGTAGTAATTCATAATTTATTCTATCCAACTGCGCGAGTAGAATGGCCTTTGGTGTGGCGCACAGGGGCGTTTGCGTGACAGTGAAATCCAACCAACCGTGGTTCCGATATTTGGGTATATTTTGGGTACGTTCGAAAACGTCAAACCACCATTGTTTGCTGACGCGACTGTGGGAAGTTTGAATAGATAAGTTATAAACTTTTTTTTCATAATAAAAATAATTTATTATGAACTGAAAAAAAATACACATTCTAAAAGTTTAGATATTTATAATATCTGATGATACGTAACAACAAGCAAGTATTTTTTCTAAATTGGTAAAGTCAACATGTTTCTTCTTTATTTATTACACCATCTGTAGTGTTCTTAAAAAAATCTCAAGGAGTGATTTTGTAGTGTTCCATTCATTAATTACTTCGTGAAATTACTGTTCTTAGTTCTACCGAAAGGTTTTTAGCATTAAAAGTGTTCATCCTACATAATTTTTTCCTTTTATTTATTTTCAAACGAGACAATGGATACATTTTTTGTTATTATTAATATTTTATCACAAAACATAACAAGACTTTCAGCTAAATGAGATACTCATACTGATTTGTTCCCACACTGTAAATGTATCCTGTAACAGTAAAATGGAAGCTTTTCAGCTAATTGAAATGCAATTTCTTATCCTTCTATTTTTTTCTATGCTTTCTCACAATTTTTTCTTCACTACAATTCCTCACACAAAAAAAATACTCTTCCCCTCAGAAATACGCGAATACTTGTAAAAAACCTACACTCAACATCGCGCAAAATGTTTCCCTCACGAGCAAAGTTTCCGTTCACGATTGGCTGAACTTTGTGGCGTCGGTTTCGTGGAATCGAAAAACCGCAGCAAAACTTTACCCACCACAATGGTGGTGACTGCCGAGGGGTGGATTGGGTGTTGCGCTTATCTCCACGATTCGCGATGGGAAGGACTTACGATTGTTCGGTTTTCCCGCTCCGTGTATCGATAGGGGAGCGCACCGTGCGAGGGTTTCCTCAGGCTCTTAACTGTGCCATGAGGAAAATCCATTTTAAACTATCAGTGAACGAAGGGAAAACGCAGAAATCGAAAGGGCACAAAGAAAGAGAGAAAAAAACTCCTGGGTGAAAATTGCAGGGTCGATGAATTTCTCCAACCCCAGTGTGGGATGCGAATATTGGCTGCTGTTGTGTTGTTTATGCTCTCAACGCCCTCTTTGCGTTGGGTACTTTGCCATTTATTTCCCATCGCCCTGATCACCTCTCCACCACCCTTCACACCGCTTGAGGGTTGCATTATTTCAGATGAATTCATCAAACATCGTCTTTTTCCCTTCCCTCCGATGGCTTCCAAACTCTTCTCATTTGTCCCTTCGAGGGTTATTTTCGAAGCTTACGACGCAAAGTGTGCAAGCGAGCAGACCATAAAAGGATCCTTCCGTCGTCGTTTCTGTGCCTTCCAGGAGTGTGGCTTTTCTCAAACACAGAGAAAGAAAGTTAATCCAACGCTCGCAACGTTGGCAGTGGCAACATCGGGAAAAAGGGGGCTTGTGTTTGGCAAATAGAAACAAAACGTCGTGTCGTGTTTAAACGGCGCTTTTTTACGCTTTGCATGAGCGTTCGCACCTCGAAATTGGTGCAATAATTGGTCGGTAAATGTTTGCCGTACGGTTTAAAGAGTCGAGCCATGGTTGGTGAAGGATACGTTTGCCATGAGGTCACTGAGATGGGAAAGGCGAGGATTATTCGATAATTGGTTGTATGTTTACTGCTGCGAATTGCAAGAGAACATTTTGAAGTTCTTTTATTAAATTGGTCTGAAGTTCCATATAAAATATTATGAATAATTGTAACGGTTTCATGTATTTTCTTTGTAACTATTGCCAATATTATTCTTAAAAATTTAACACTTTAATTTCAAGTAGAATTGTTTTGAGATGTGAGTATAATTATAATACATAAATGAATGCTGGAATAAGTGACAATTTTTATAAATAATCACTGCATAATCACGTTTACCAAAATTCATCCGAAAAATAGCCAATCAACCCTAATTTATACACTCGAAGGATTGGATAAAAATATCAACAAGTTTTCAGACTTGTTTCGTAAGCTAAACCAACGTACCAAGTACTCATCCATCAACAGTGATAAACACGCTCAACGCAATACGAAACAAATTGATACATTCTCAGGCATAGATTATTATCCTTGGGACATTTTCGAGGGGGGGACCATAAAATATAGCTCGTTTATGACCGTGTGCATATACTTGCCACCGCTTGGAACCGCTGTGATGATGCAACGTCACCCGCAGAATATGCACCATAAATCCACCTACTCAAACCCGTACCCTACATCCCGGGATTGTACGCGCCAAGACACGGTCACGTTTTTTGTTTATTATTTCACTGCACCAGTGCACTCCGTGCGGTCTTGTAAACAGGAAACTTTATCTCTACCACATTCTTGATCACTCGTGGTCATGCGAGTTCTCCGGATGCTGCCATGCTATGAGTCGCTAGCAAATATGCCTGGGAACAAAACAAAGGTATGTATAGCTTAACCCAAGTCAATATTCACCGAATAATTTCATCTGTTCATTTTGAAACTAAACAAAAAAACATCCAAATTGAAACGTGGGAGAAAACGCCGTGCATCGAAGGTAGTTTCTAACATCTTGCAACTCTAAACTGAATTCTTTATCTAATCCACTCGATGCTCGACAAACAATAGAAAAAGGTGCGTTTTGCAAATCGGAGAACCGAAATAGGCGCGAAATTAAATTCCAACTGGAACGAACCGGGTGATTCTCCCGTGGAGCATATGTAATATGTGTTTTCTTTGGTGGGAAACTGACTTTGAAACAATCCACACGAGAAGCGTGAAACGAGGGCGTACCGGTGTTCGGGAATTGTACGATGAGTCGATTGTTTACAGTGGAAACTGTTCGTTTCGCGAAATGTGTTCGTAGATTGAAACGTCATATGATTTCACCAAATTTATGGTACTAAATCAATAGTACCATTTTAAAATGACAAAACTCGATCGGTTGAAGAATGCCTGTCAGGATCCAAGATTTGACTGCACAGATCAATTATTTTAGCCCCAATATTTAGCATGCTTCATTACTTTGACATAATTTAACATATGAACATATTTTATAAAATTTACTTAATAATAAACTAGGTCAATTTGAGTTAAATCTTAAGATGCTGAATATATTTTCAAACCCTCAACGTGCTTTCATGTGCTAGAATTTCTTTGATTATCATTTTATTTAATTAATAAGACTCTTTTTTGGCAAGAATTGATACAACGCTGAGGGTTAATCAATAAATAAATAATAAATAATAAATAAAAAATAAATGATCGCTTACAAAACGGGCGTTTTTTAACATTCCACATGTCACAAAGATACATGATTTAACCAAAGACAAGCAGTTTTTAGTACCCGTGATAAACAACTCAGAAAGTCAACTAGTCTGCAGGAAAAAATTTCCGAAAAATCAGTATTTAAAATGTGTGACCCATTTACTTATCATTCTATCAAATCATAAAAGGAAAACAACTGTGCAAATTAAAAAAAAAAAAGTTGATTGATTTTGATATTTGGTAGCGACTTCTTTGGTAGTTTAAGCCTAGTCATAGCTAGTAACTAATATAATTTAACTATCTTGTATTTGTATTAAGTTTAAAGCAATCCTGTACCATGCATAATACTAGCAACTGTAGGCTAAGTGCCATAGAAATGGAAGAACTTCTCTTCAAACCTCTTTCTTGTAGCGATTGCTTAGCCATTTCCATGCCCTTCTGTGCATATCCGTTCTCAATGCAGACTGCAGATGGAATCGATCGATCGTTTGCGGTCGAAGCGATTAAGCGAACGTTTCGTTTATAATCTCATTCATCTTGTTTAGATTTGCCATTTTGCAGATGCAAATACTCTCACATACACACACACACATAGCGGACTTTCGCATCATTCTCGATCACGGGTAGAAAAATCGATGACCGTTCAAACGAACACCTTAATTTATAGGCCCATTGGCGTTCGGATGAAGACCTCCAGACGGTTGCAAGTCCACCTCCTGCAGAGGGTTTTGCACTTTACCATGCACCCGGTGCATCGCGTCAACCGTACCTACACACACACACACGCACGCACGTGGGTACAGATGGCAACGATCATTCGACAGCGTGTAAAATTTTATAGTTTCTTACGATCATCAGAGGGCTCTCGGGCCGTCACCGGTCGCCCTTCCGGTTGTTTGGCAAGGGTAATCAGTCTTTCGTCGATTTTGCTTTGATACTTTGCACCCTTTCAACTGTGCGTGCCACGTGCATTTTCCACCGCATGTTGCAAACATGTGTGCACTGCATTTTCTTTTCATCTCGCGTTCGATTCTTTTCCGACTGGCTTGGAAGCGTACGGTGCAATGTTGCACCTTTGAAGGTGATTGTTTCTGTAGGCGAACTTTTATGGAGTGCAACCGAACGATTAACGACCGGTCGGTGTTAGTCACTGTAAGCCAAATGTACTGCAATTTTCTTTGGCGGTATTTAGTAAAATAATAAGTATATTTTTAGACTGCGCTCTATTGCATGATGCAAGTAGAGAGAACAAAGCGAATTGGTTTTTTCCTGTGTTATGTTAGGTGAACAAACACAATGCAATGATTCTTTGAAGACAAATCTAAAATTGCAACCGTAGCTGGTCGCTATGATATGGAAAATGCACATGTTTGTCGGTCGCACAGATGTATTTCCATCCACTTTGATGTGATTTGAAAACGCAAAATGTAATGTTTAGTCAGGTGAAAAATACTGTGCAACACATATTTTCTTCAGCATTTTCACCACAGAAGTAAATTGTATTACAAAATCATAACGATTCCTGAAAATTTCTGCATTGGCAAATATGTTTGTGGAATCTTTCAAAATAACTTCAACAGTACCATTATAAAACATGATCGTAGAATGATCAGGAGATCAATAATGATGAGGTTTTAAATACGGAGTTGATGTTATGCAAATAATCATCTAGAGAATGACTCTCTTTGTCCATTAAATTTATTTATTATTTTGATGTTTGACTATTACGTTTCGTTTTGTTTGAACACAGTAAGATAAGATGATACACAGCAGCGATAACAGTAGCAGCTAGGCACAAGTAGGATAAAGTATTATAAAAATCATCGTTCATCAGAGTATCATCTCACTCTCTCAATACATTTATCGTCGAGCTGAAAGTGCGAAACGAAATAAACTACCGTTTCCAAATAAAATGTAGGGCCATGGTGCTACATTTTGTAATGATTTTGCTGAGTAAAACAACTAATAAATAAGTAAATCAACTATTATTTACATCTTCTAACGCTACACTACGAAACGCGTACGAATTGACCAAAGTATTTGATCGCCGGGTAAAAAAACCCGTAGGACAATTTTTAAATCGAGGCCGTTCGAATCGATCGGACACACAGTAACAACACGTCGAACGTTCCGAGCAGCCTCGGAATTCGGCGTCGAAAGTCCTCAACCTACGTCGCCTGGCAGGAACGTACCGCCGAGCGTTTGTGTTGTTCTATTGAATGCAATAAAATTGTTCGAAAATCGAGTGAGTAAACAAACAAATGGCATCGCCGACGAACGGGGCTCGAGACGCTCCCGCCTCGCGCGATGTTTTGTTATCGTTTTTATTTTATTGTTTCAAACAATCGAACAGTAAACCCGACCCGGTGGTGGGTATGCCCTTAGAGCTCGCGCGACGCGCAAAGAGATATCGCGTGGATTCCAGAAGGACCACACGCAAATTTTGCCACAATGCCGGTCCCACTGCAATGCCAAACGCAACGCAAACACCGGGGGATTGAATCAATTTTGACAGACGCAAGACCACATCGCCAAGTGGCAATGTTCCCCATTTCGCTACGATGCCTCAATCCGTACGGCGCTTCCAAAGTTGTGGGCGAAAGAGACAGCGAGAGGGAAAGAGGGAAACACAAAAACACCTCTCACCCAGTCGGAAAGCCCCACCGGGGCAGGCGGGTGGATTGAAATAGTGATGTTTATATTTTCCCACCGAACTCGATTCGACCGATGAGCGATTTTTATAGCGTAATAATAAAAACGAAAGAAAAGCGTTGCTAAAGGGATGCCGCCGATCTGTGTCGATTTGCCGGTGTCTGCCTGTTCGCTTTATTTGATCTTTTCGAATCGATCATGGTGCCGTCTTTCGCTTCCTCGCAGGATGCACATCGTACGAAGAAAGCATGGCACACTCCGTTGAGCAACGTGCCCGGTTTAGCGATTTATTTTTATCTCCACCGAGAAATTCGTTCCGTGACAAACGCCAAATGGTTTACGTAATGGATAAAAATTTCACTTAACCTACGCTCTCGATGTAATTGAAACTGATATCGCGGGTTAGCTGCACGAATGTTCGACCTTACCGATGCATTGGTGTGGGAAGAAGGTATGTATCTCGTCTACGCACACGTCGCTTGGTCACATTGAACCTCACCGGGGGATTCGTCCGGGCAGGCGGAAAACAAACGCAGGAAAAATCGTACGCCACCCTAGACACGGTGGCAACGGCACGTCGGAAGTTGCCCACAAAACCTTACCTCAGCCATCGCATGCTCGTCTCCAAAGTGCAGCACGTTGAGCGGGATGCATTTTAATGCATTTCACTGCGGTAGGTTGTCATGGGCACGTCAAGCAAAAGACGCATCTGATTTGCCCTTTTGCCTCCGTTTCGTCGACAAAGATACGCTGGCGATATGAGCCAAACATACGGGACATGTGTCTGTGTGCAGGTTACGATACCCGACCATCTAATATGTTCCACGAGATTTTCTTCGAACGTATGCTACCACTTCGAGCCCGTTCGATCGACGATCGTTTGGCAGACAGGCAGGCCTATATCTCCTAGAATGGGGTTTCTCCGTGAACACAGCTTCAGGAGAAAACCTCAAATTTCAAACAACCGGGTGAAATGAGAATACACAAAAAACCAAAGATCGATGGGATTCCCAGATGACAAGACAGAAAGACAGGAAAATTAGTCAGCAATCACTAGGAAATGTGTAATGGTGTGGATGCACTAACAAAAAAAACTCATATGCATCGTTGCTTAGAAACGGTTGTTTGACAGATGGAAAATTATATCCATCGTTGCTGGCAACGTTTCCGAGTAGAGTGTCCCCGGTGTTGGACAGAATGTCTGGCGATCGGCGGTTGTTACAACTTGCTCGTATTTGGACGTAATTTACTCTTTGTTTACGGTAACGTTGTGTCTCCACCGACACCTTCAACTGCTCATCTCAATTGCGTTTTGTGTATTATAAAGTCAATTATTTTCAAGTGCATGGATTCTAAGAAAATAAAACATTACCTACATGTTATCTCATATTTTTTTCAGAATCATTCAGACATCCATAGGAACGTGTTTTGTACTACGAAGACTAATGTAATGGATTTACAATCAAGTAAGTGTTTATAAACCTGCTCAACTCGACTTACATTATCAGCAATATATAAACCGCTTACGCAAATTATTACCAATTTTTATGCATCAAAACTAATTTTCTTAGATGTTTGACACTTAACTTGTGTAATTGGTTATAAATTGCAAAATATTTAATTTCATTTATTCTTGTAAGTATTCTGCAGTCGTGGCCATCATAGTAATTGTAATGTTGTTAAGTGTATTATTAAGATAATAATAAAACGTAGTCTGAATCCGAATAAAAACACTTTTAAATGATTTTTCAATTATATGGATTCTGTTCGTAAAATACTTAAATATTAACAAAAAGCTAAGCTTCACCAAAGCTTAAATATTATCAAAAAGGCTGTGATGAAACTTTCAACTGTTTGCTTAAATTGAGCACATCAAATTCTTATCTCCGCCTGCAAGATACAACGACAAGTAACGCAAAAAAACTCTTTCTCCTCACCTAAATCCACTCAAACAGGCCACTTTCGGTCAGTTTTTATTCCCTTTTCGTTACGCCACGCGTTCGATGTGTGATGGCTGCTTTTCGGGTTTCGGCTCAACATCCCCTTGAGCACCGCAGTAATTATGGTTGTAGTGTTTTCTTTCCAATCAACTTCGAGCGGTTGCCAATCATCTACACGTCCCGGGCTCGGGACGTGGATAGCAGAAGGCGACAGCGTCACTGCGAGCCTTCCCGTTGAGGCGTTTGAGTATTTTTCGATTTCCTCCAGCATCTGTCAAGTGGTCGGGATGGATTGGATGGCTGGCTGTTGACAAAAACGCTTCAATTTCCTCACTCACCCTGAGCGGCAGCTTTCCCCGCGGGTGTTGGTGTAGAAAACTGGATCGAAAACTGAATCGATTCTCGGCCCCATGAAACGCCTTACCGAAGAGAAAAAATATCAATTCTTGATTTAATATTGATAGATCATTGGATTCGGCGAGGTAAACGCACTCGATACTGAACTGTCAACCGCTCCGCCTACTCATCTCATGGAACCGGATGGATGTACTTCAAACACTATCGTCAACTCCACACGTAAAACGACTTTAAAAAGGTGCCATTTGCTTGCTGTCTTTATTTTCAATCCTCTGCCTACCATCTGTGGCAATCACCAGGCTTTGTGCTAGTTGCAGCCTTCCGTCGACCCGGCCTCGAACAAAAATGTGACCTTAGAGAAACGGTTCCAAAATCGCACTGTTCACCGAACATCTCGCTCGATAGCGAGTTGCGAAAAATGTACCATTTCCAAATGGGCAAAAATGGGTACCGGAGCCGAGGGAATGGAAAAAAAATCCAACACCCATCCAACATGCCAACATTGCCCCGGAGCAGACACACATATAAGCACACTCTCTGGCATATGGAACGGATGGGTGGCCACGGGGTTCGAGAGGTGGCTCGAGCGTATAACACGCAGTCTGTAAAAACAATTTCTGCTACTTAAAAGTTTCTGTTATTTTAGATGAAATTTGGTGTGGCTTTGTTATTCTAAGGAACTTAGTTCCGAAAAACGGTCCGCTCGTCGTACTCTCCCCGTCTGTTTCGCTCTCTTGCTGCCTCTTCCGAAACGTGTGGCTCGTCTCCGGGAAGCGGTTGGCAATTTTCAAACCTCGCCGCAAGTACCGAACGATTTTCCAAGCGCTTTTTCCTGCCGCGCCGCCAGCTAGGCTACCAAAGCCCGGGGTTTGAGTTTCGTTCGGTGACAGAAACGATTTGCTTTTCGGGTGTGTAGCTTTATGTGAGTTTGATTAGTTCTGGCAACGAAAAGTGACACATTTTGGATTGCTACCGATAAAGGGTGTAGTTTTTGGAACTGATTTGGCAGCAAACAAATGGTCTTTGAACGACACCGAAAGCATGCTAGGTATGTCCGATACATAGAGAGGTCTGGGTGGATTGATCAAAAGAATCAGTTCAACAATTACACACACTTTTCACACTCAATTGTATAGCTTTTGATTTTCATATTGGCATTATATTGAACCAGGTGGTGAAGATATATTTTCTAAAGATTCCCTAAAGCGCTCACAACGAGTTGCATTTGCCCCGAGGATTCTCGTGCCGCAAGCAAACAACTCATGCTTCTATCTATCCTTCACGAAACCGCATCGGGCGAGCCATCAATTCGATTTGTTGTTGAAAGTAATTAAAATTCGTCAATTGCGCGTGCTCGCCAGGTAAACATTGCGCAACGTTCCGGCACCAGACACGAAACGTAAGCTTCCAGGCAGCGATCGAACAAAAAGAAGACCCTTCAAAAGCGGTGTGGGTGTCCGTTCCGTTGAGCTCAAATTTGTCGATTGTCGTCGGGCAGAGCTGAAGCAAATAACAATAGTAAAGCAATAAGAAAAACACCTCCGTACACACACGTTTGCAACTTTTAATCGATAATCCTTGCCGAATTCGAATTCGAATGCCACCTTCGACGGGACCTGCCCGCCGGGACGACCGTTTCTCAGATGCAATCCAGTCGCAACTGAAACCGAACGCAAACCAGGACCGGGTGTTTGAGCTTTTTAATCTGACAGACGAATAAAGCTGATGCGTGTGTTTTGCGATGCGCCGAGTGAGCAACTGTTTAAATGTTTTCTCATCTGATGTGCGCTTTTTATTATTTCTTTCTGTGTGGCTTTTCTTTTCGGTCTCTGCACTCTGCACCGAAACCTTCAATGGAGCTGTTTGGGAAAACATATCTTTCTTTTTGGCCATCGTGCGCTTCGGCGCATCGGCTCATCGAGGCACCGCAGATAATCCCAGCACTGCTCATCCGTACCTGATCGAACAAAGCCTGGGTACGGTTCATTTGACGCAAAACTATACGATACCCGATTCGAGCCGGATTGCGAATGCGAATTGCTTGCTAGCGGTTGGATGAAATGCTCGAACACAATTTATGAAACGGAATGTTTCGAATCTCGGATGGTTTTATTTTTAGGTCGTTGATTTGGCGTGAAATGACTCAGGAATGCTTTTTATTGATTGCGGCAGCATTGGAAGATTAAAAATTTGCAATGGCAATTTGCAATCAACAAAAATAGTGCAAAAATACCAAAGAATTATTTCTTACCATAGCTTTACCAAAAATGTTCAAAGATGTTTGTTAAAAACAGGCCGGTTAAAAATGTAGGATTCATTCCTTCTTAGGATTTGTCAAAAATAATTGGTCTATCACAACCATACAATACAACATATGCTGCAAGGTTCTTGCCAGGATGCCTTTTACAACCCATTTGCAAAATTTAAAGGGCAAATATTATAGCAAATAAAAGAAACTAAAATTCAAACATTACTAAATATTTCAAACAAAACAAACTTTGAATGTTTTTAAAGATACCCTCAATCTTTTGACCAGGAAAATGATCAAATACATAAGAAGTATACACGATTAATCGCCAAAATACAATCCTAATCATAAAAAATCATAAGTAAACTGATCAGTTTAAAGTAAACTGATTTCTTAAAGTCAGCGTAAATGTATGCAATGTGTATAAAATATCTGAGCGCTTTTCTTTCTGTTCACATGACACGAGAGAACAATCACAACCGAAATCTAGCTAAATAAAATAAAATCTGTTCTACGAACGCTTCTATTTCTGAGAATAAACGGTGACAAAACGGAGATCACTGAGCAGTCTTACCAATATGGGAAAAAATAATAAATTCTGGTTCCGTGTATGGGAAAATCTACGACGGCAAATCATCGAAGCCGCAATAGCCTCAAGCAAAACCGAGAATCATAAACCTAAACCATCCACGGATGGTGAAGCGGAGTGTTTAGGGTGAATCAAGAAAACGTGATAGGAAATGGAAATTGGAAAAAAAATCCCAGAAAAAACTGTGTCCAAAAATGTTAAATTCTCTCGAAGTAGATAATCGATCGATTTTCTACCGCTTTTACTCGATAGCTCCATTGCTACCGGACCCAGTCGGCAGCGGAAGTCACGTCATCACGTGGAAGGAGCTACCATTCGTTTTCTCACACGAGAAGCAAATCAAGCACGTCCGTAAACAACGGTGCGATATTCTGGAGAAACTCACCCCAAGGAAAGCTTAGATATACAGTGTATAATGTTTGTCCAAGGCAGATTTTTTGTAAAGATATTCTTGTTAAATCGTTTTCCATCTGTGAAATCAGTTTGACATACTTCAGTATGTTGTGAATTGTTATCAAATTCTTCGCAATTTCACGATTCTTTTACATACATAGTATAATAAACAATTTATAAGATATTTGCCGTTACTTTCTTGCCTATATTGTCTTTGAATCTGCAGCTTCCGCCAGTATAAATACATCACCTACGCAAGAATCGGAATCAGCAAACACGCTTATGGCCGGGTCCCAAAACGTCTAGCCCATCATCTTCGCATTGATCTACGACTGTTGAATATGTATGTAGAAATGGAAGCTCAGCGTGTGTGTATGTTTTCGTCGAGTGCGGGATCTGCGGTAGAGTGAGTGAGAAAAATCGAAATCCACACTTGTGCAGAAGCATCCCGGTCGGAATTCGCTAAGATTCCTTCACCCATCCGAAAGACGTCGGTTTTGACGTCTCGACGATGTTTAAACTGAAAATATTTACAATCTTAATCGAAAGCCAACACGGTGGTGGTGCATTTGCGTGTGGCTCGATAATCATTGCCTTTTTGTTTGCAGAGAATACAGAGCAACATTATGTCTCAATGGCGATTTGAAGGCGCCACGGCTCTGACCGGCCAGCCATTCAGTCGTCGTGTGCGAAAAGGAATCGGGATTGGCATCGGGCTAGAAGATTGGGTGAGGATCAGTGCGAGCGAGAAGTGAGCACGAAAAAGAAAACGGATATTTATTCAACGGGTGGTACGGAAACTACCACCCGGTTCCGCTCGTGCCCATGCCGGCGGAACACGGCCTCGGCGAAGAGGAAACTCACCAATCGTCTTATCATCTTGATACGTTTGTTTTTGCCTTATCCGAACCGGGTGTGGATTTGCAGGAGGAGGCAAAGTTCTTCTCGACCATTTCTTTGGATCAACACTGCCGGGGAACCCGGGCACGGCCCAGTTTTCCCGTCAGCTCGCGTTCCGGCAGCACCAGCCGCCAGTATGCTGATTGTGGTTAATGGACTATTTACTCACCAAACACATTGCCAATTTAACCCGATATTATAATCATAAAAATATTATTTTTAATTAGCATGCGAGGCAGGCAGCAGGCTGCATGCCATTTCTCATCGAAGCTGCCGGGCAGGCGCTACCAGAAGGAATTCCAACATGGCGTCGAGCCAGCCCAATACCGACGGGAAATGCGCGAGTTTCCCTCCCCGCTCTCGAGACCGTCAGCGAAAGGGAAGCGAACCAGAAGCCAAACCCGTACGCCTAACGAGCAAGGGGAGCGTTTTTTTCCGGTTCCGAAATAAAATCAAAAGGATACGAACTGTGCATCGCGCATAAAAGCGCTCGAAGCGGGACGGAAGAGTGTACGGAATGTGCGCGTGTGTTCAAAGCAAAGCGTTCTGGCTGAGGATGATGATGCGAGAGAGGCTCGGCTCGCTAATAGCACTGCGGGAAGAAGTGTCAATCAAAATATTCGACATTTGTTTACTTTGGCCGTCAACCTACCGCTTTTTTCCCATTTCGTTCGTTACTGTAACGTTCGTTCCCGTTCCCGTCGAGACCCGGAGGGAAGATGAATCAAAATGGCGAGTTCATGCGTGTGGACAGACAAAAGAGACTGACTGTCGGTCAGAGAGGGGTAAAATAGGATACAAATTTGATTCCTTTGTAGCATTTCTGCTGCCATCGCTGATGAAGGATGTTCACGATTCGCATGTTGTGTTGAAAATTTAGTGAAGATCGAATTGACTGTTGAGCGTACCATCGAACGGGAATAATCTTAAATTTATTATTACATTTTCGATCAAATTTGCAATGAGAGTTCTTCGGGAATATAGTAATAAAATGAAATGATGGAAAATTGGGAAAATGAAAACATAAAACAGGTTTATATATTTAGCCCTGAAAGAAGATGTATACACTGTGTATGTATTGTTGTATATACTATTTTTATTTGTTTTGTATTCTTATGACTAAAAATAGTAGTATACATTAGTTTTTCATCACATTTTTTTAATACTACTAAGCATCTCCTGTTAATTTAAGCACGCAATTGAAAACAAGATATTTAAGCATTATATCATTTTCTTGCTAAGTAATAAAAGTACATATTAAAAATGAATCAAACGAAAAATATCAAATTTATCAAACTGTCAACTGTCTAACAACACAAAACACAAAATTTGTTCTGGTTTAACATAAAATTTGTTCGACCATAAAGTATAGAGTGGAGAAAGAAGAAACATGTTTTATTTAGTAAAACATGAGCTGTTAATAATTTAAAAAATCCAAAAAAATAAAACTTTGGTTTCAACGATTCGTATGTTGAAGTTTGTATCCACCGCAGTTTGGTAATTACAGCTCAGTATCTAGGGCATTTACTACGTGAATTCTAACGATTGACAGACAGGCGGCCATCTTTTCGCTCGGTACAACAACTGTCACCATTACATGTAATGACTATCTCGACTACTTCCATCCCCACCGATTGTAAGACCCTTCCATCTGTTCAGCCCAGTAAATTGCTTGTTAGAACGAAACCATCATCGACCACATTAACCGGGTTGAAAACACTGACTCCCGAACGGGAGAATTAGCTTTTCTCCATCCACCACCATCGCGCGTGCTCGACTCGGCTATGATAACTCATAACGCGTTAACACATAGTTCCCGCATAAAAAAAGAGTTTTAACACTAATGTTTCCTAGCAGCGCGATGAGGGACGTTTCTGATGATGTGGAACACAATAGAGTGTGAAACGTATGCCGTACATAGGAAGCTATAATTCTTCGAAACCGAAAAAACCTTTGGCATCCCGAGGCTAATCACTTGAGGGCGGGAGCGATTAGTTTATTCTCAAGGGGCTACACACCGCTGGTCGGGAAACGTTCACTGCACCGGGGGAAAACACACTGTGGAAAACTACCACCGCGACCACGCCGGCGGTCGTCGGCAGAAACGGAAGACAAATGACGGTGAACCAGAAACGAGACATCGTTCAAAAGTCTGGTCGGTTGGAGGCCTTCGCAGCTACTGATGAACGATGATGAGCCGTAGCGGAGTAACGTCGGATTTCCATAACGTAAAATCTTGCTGCCGGCAGAAGACGCAGGGTGACAAATGGATAGTTTTTTTCGGTGTTTTGACAGTGTCAAGAGTGTTGTATCCTAAACATATGTTCGGGATTTGCCTTTGCCTGTTTCGGTGTGGTTGTAGGCATGATCGCAGCATTGTACACTTTTCGTCTCGACAATTTTAGCTAGACCAGAATACCTAGTACGCATTCTTCAGCAGGTGAAGTTCAATTAACTTAAAAAAATTAACAGCAACGAGACTCTTGACATTCCATTCGTATCATATTCATGCCATATATGCTGCTAGTTTACATTACAACACAACTAAGGCGGCCCACTTCATTACCGTTATCGAGAGTTAATTGCGAACCAGATTGCCCTCCTGTCATGATTGCCACCACCACTCCTCCATATATCAATTTGTCCTTTTTACAAGCGTTGACACAACCAATAAACAAAAAACAGACAGTCACGAACAATGCAGTTGCCTGTGCCGGGCAGACTGATAAAACATCCCATCCGCTCGAATCGAATTACTCGCTGCAATGCGCCGAAATCCGTGCATTGTTGCTCATTTGATCCTCGGGTACATGCGGTCGCAACAAAATCTGAACAAACAAAGGATTATGTCGTTCACGTTACTCTGGGTTTGCAATACTCCGTACAGTCCTTTACCGGCCTAGGCTTCTCGGGAGATGTTTTAGTTCACTGGGAACGGTGAGACGACCGCTGGGATGATCGGGCCACCGACGTTGGATACGGTACGGTGAGGAAAATCCTTGCCAATCCAGCCCAAACGACGGGATCGCAAAACTGAGTGTAGGAAAGAAAGGATCTTCCAGCGAGTGTAATAATGTAATAAGGTGCAATGAATCGGAAAGCATCTATTTTGGAGGGAATTCTCTTTGAGAAACTCCAAAATTGTACCTAACACCTTTAGACTAGACCGAAAGGTGAGACGAAAGAAAGAGATATCTTGTATTTAATAAATTGATCTGATTCAATTCTCTAATTGGTAATGGATGATTCAATAAGTGTTCAAATTTAATAATGCTGATCCTTCTTTAACACCTCGTTCCTATTACTTTTTGTTGCTTTTCACACTCATTCAAGTAATTTAGAAATTTATGTTTATTTTGTAAAATATTTTTATCAAATTATACTGTTAAATACTTTAACTGACTTGGTTATTAATGAATTAAACAGCTTATATTTGATGATAAGATGATAATTTCAGTTTCTTAATTGGGATTGATATTTTTATTGATATGAAACACTGTTTATTAGGATTTGGGTATGGCAAAATTCAGAATCGAAAAGTATTCTATTAATATTCATCCACCGAACATTCGGGGCTCAAAAAATCTCTTATATTATGGCTGTACCGAAGAGTAGACCATTAATATATTAACAATTTTTTGCGAAACTTTTTTTCCGTTTCTAACCAAATTTTCATATTAACAAGTTTATCAAAAGTAAAGTTAAGTCAAATAAGCCTCTTATAAATCATCTCATACTGGCGAAGATTGCTTGGTAAATCTTTCAGCTTCCACAGCAACTAGTACTCGTTATGCTCACAATTTCCGCATTTTAACACGGCACCAACGCGCACAGCATACCGCCCATTCTTTACGGTTCATTCATATT
The DNA here is from genome assembly GCA_000473445.2 of Anopheles farauti. Taxonomy (NCBI): domain Eukaryota; kingdom Metazoa; phylum Arthropoda; class Insecta; order Diptera; family Culicidae; genus Anopheles; species Anopheles farauti. Next base: position 4,324,961 of record KI915044.1, read on the forward strand.
TAAATTGAAAATCCTGCGCATTGCGCGACTGCAAATTAAAATCTATCCACTTAATTTATGTAGAGTCTCTTATCAAAGCGCCACCAACATCACGCTCCTTTTAGGTTCTTTTTTTCGTTGTTCATTCATTCCATAGCCACAATCAGTTGGTTGGCGGACGCACCACAACAAAAAAAAAGATCTGTTGCGTGAATAAATTTGCCTCCATTTGTCGGTGTGCCACACTTTGATTGAAATAGAAATGTTATGTGTTTCCACTCGCTCCGGAAACCCAGCACGCAAAGAAACAACTAAGCCGAAAGATGTAGAGAATGAACACACACACGCTCAAACAAACTTCATTTTGAAAGAGAGAAATGAAAAAACGAAATTTGGTTGTAGCTGCTGAAATTGATACCGAAAAGTAATTATAAATTGGAATTGAAGTCGCCACCGGTCGGCTAACCGGATTCGATCGCACAAGCCGCCGGAACGTACTGGTGAATCGGACCGAAAATTCATCAACAGTCGCGGTGAATGCTGGGAAACTCTCCCCCATCCACGGGTGGGCTTAATGCAATGCGCTGGATGGTGGTTTTGGCGATAAGTGGATTTCATTTCGCCAGCGTAAGCCTGTTCGCGGTTGTTGCGGTCGATGTCGAGTGCTGTCTCATTTGCATAAACACATTGTCGATGCACGTTGTGCGGGGGAAAAATTTATCATCAGAAACATATTTCCCGCCAATCTTTCGGGGAATGTGGGATTACACCGTATCGAGAGCGAGAGACAGGAAATGGTATGGGAATTTATATGAATGAACATTGCGATACAGAAAATGATCCTGATTAAAGTGTGAGTTCAGATCAAATTATGGAAAGGAGTTGAGTTAAAGTTACAATTTGAAGATTCGAATTGAACGATTCGAACGTTTGAGAAGGGCAAAGTATATAAGTTTAGTTTCTTTTCGTTCCCGTGTTTGAAAGTCAGTGTTGGATGTAGTCGGGAAGATATCATTCTTCCCGATCGTGTGGATGAAGAATGGGTAATCAGTTGAAGAGCATCACGGCAAAAAAGAAACCCGTTTAAGTATAAAAATAATTGAATAAAAATCAGCTTAAAATTTGATGTATTTTATTATCCGTGAAAAACCTAATAAATACTGTAATTATATGATAACATTGAACAATCAGGAATCATCCTCTGGATTGAATGTTGTAAAAAATGTAATGCAAAACTGCAGGTATGTTACATTTTACCTAATATATCATCGTTTTCTATCAAAATTTTCACTCTAGCTTCTTCCTAATACTCCTATAGAAAGGGTTTTGCTTAACGAAATCAAATTATCCCAGAACAGTGTCTAACACACAAACCGAAAGGATGATCTAGCACTCGGTGTTCTATCTCTATATTCCATCCTCGTCGTCAACGTAAGTACCGCTTAATGACTTCGACAGCTCGGTTGAGAATAAATTTATGCATTTCCAATCAAGCATCTCCATTCAATTCGTGTCGGCTCCAGTGTAGCATGAAATTATGTACATATTGGCTAGCTATCCCACAAGTACGGCGCATGATCTCCACTCTTCATCCCTCCCCCCCAGGGGTAGGCCACACCATCCAAAACCCCAGTGACAAAGAGGTCATCAATCATCTTTCCCACCCGAAGCGAAGCTCCCATGGTGAACGTATGCGAGGAGAGGAGGAATCAACGTATCCAAATGCGACGCTTCCTTCGGCTGAGGATTTTATTAAATTGCACGTTCTCCGCGCAACCCGCACACAGCCAGACGGACGCGCAGCCCAGCAGTCGGCACGGATTCTTGGGCCTTAAGAAAACAGAATCCAAAATAGAAACCTTCCCGCATCGGCAGCGGTAGCAGCTACCCGAATCCGACCATCTTGATGACATCGCCGCGGCCTCTCACGGGACGCACGGCTCCGGATCCATTCTTCTCGCCTCATAAACAACAATCCTGGCACAGGTTTTGCCTGGGAAAGTCGGGAAGCGCCCGGGACTCCCTGGATAAGCGTCTTGCGTCGGCGGAGCGGCTCGCTCGCTCGTTCGCGACCTCTAGACGCATCGAGCGAATGTTGGCCTGCTGGCCTGCTTTGTTTACGTTGCTAAAGACGCATCTTAATAACTGCGGCTCGTTCGAGAGATTTTGTTATAATTTATTCAATTGATAAATCCTACGAAAACATGGACGACGACGCGCGGACCCGTTCGAAGATTGCAGAGCTAGTTAAGGAAAGCGGTGGAGAAATGCAAGAAAACTCTCTCGAAGAGAGTGCGAGGAAATTCCTATCCACCTACGAGGGTAGACAGTTTTGGAGTTAGTTTAAGTCTGGGAAGCATTCAGGTAATTTTCGGTAAAATTTACTTTCCTTTCAAAATTTTGTTTCAGTTTCCAAAAACCTTTTACTACGTACGGAAAATTTCTTTTCCGGAAAATTTGTTTTGCTCACTCTTCACTCTAAATCAAAATCAACCAACCTGCGACCTTTAGTTCCCACTCTTTCATACCGCATTGCGTAGCACTTTGCGGTGGACAAGAATATTCACACTTGAACCGAACATAAAACGATTTGATGACGATCAGATGTTGTTCCCTTACCGTCGTCGTTTTGCTCGTCTCCGGCCTGTTCCCTTCTTAGTCCTACCGTGCATCATATCGCCCTTGCAAACGCGTGCATCAATGCAGTCACCACCACCGCCACCAACAGCACCACAATCACCACAATGCGGCGCAGCGGTTTAGTGGCGACTGCCGGCTGTGCTACGGTTAGAATAACAAATCGTTACTAAATTAAATATTCATAATTTACGCGAAACATTTCTCGGTCGCCTAGATGGCTGGGATCGGTCCTTGTGGATGACAGTGATCGTACAGTAAGGCGTTTATTTTCTTCACTACAAAGAGATGTATGATCAGAGGAATTCTCGTCGTATTAAGCGGGTTACTCCGTATCAAATTCATTAAAAGATTTTGAAGGATAAAACGATTTTAAAATTGGACAAAATGTCCTATAACATTTGATTAAACATTACATTAATTTGTTTTAAGTAATAAAATAATTCTAAAATCATTTAATTGTGTAATTTCAAGATTTAAAGAGGTTTTAAAAGGTATTTAAAATGTTAAAGCAGATATCAAAATTTTTTTTTTTAACTTCTACAGAAAGTTAGTATACAGTTGTGTAGAAACTTATTGACGCGATTTATCTATGTTTCCTACAGTTTTGATCAAATTTTTAAAAAAGTTATTATAGAAAATCATTATACATTTGATAGCTAATTACAGAATTTTAATAAATTTGCATGAAGTATGTGAATATTTCTCAAAAGCATTGTTTTATTCAAATTGTATTTATTTACTAGTTTTTTTAATTAAGATCCTTGAAAGCTAGACTATAATTCTTAGTATTATATACTTCTTTTTGCTCCATCAGTGGATTTCAGTGGAAACACATGCAACATAAATTAATTTGTTTAAATTAAACAAAACCATTATAAGTGCATTTATAGTTAGAAAAACCTCATACTAATGTCAACAACTAGCTTCATCTTGCCACCTATACGCTCTATAGGGATTTGAAAGTTGATTTGCAGTGGTTTACAATCGTCCACATGACTTGTAAGCCAACAAACTTGTGCAACGCACTTATCTCATTCTTCGCAGCTATCAACAGAACAGCCAATAAACGTGTCAAAACATTTCCAAACCGGGAAAACCGTTTCGATTGATTTTTTCAAACAAAAGGGTAATTATTTGCTCAACATGAAACATTATTTTCTCACCTTCGTTACCAACAGCATGTAAGGGCTTATATTGATCGTATAGGTACTACATCAAACGGATACCAATAAACCAACCAGTGCTGTTGCTCTCTCCCTCGCACTACCAGCTCCAACTAGTTTATTTGCCCTATATTCTTTATCAACACGTCCACACCATAAGGTTTCCAGCAACGTCTCAATCCACCAAAAAAAATCCAAACGAAACATATCACTATCAGATGTTGAACCGAAGCGGGCCGCTTCTGAAGCAAACACACCGCTCATTCGTTCGATCCCACAAATATCACATGGCATCGATTTCGCGCACCACTGGCGCACGATCGATTGTTAGCAGCCGACGGAAAATTCATTCCAGGCCCACAACTCCATCTCCCGACTTCGCGAGGTGTTTTCGATCAAAACACTTCGCAGCGTTGCAAGCACGGGCCTAACTCCAGGTTTCCTTTATTGAATCTGTAAACAGCGATCTGCAGCTGCACAACGGGGAAACTGAACTCCTTCCTCTCGCCCCAAAGTGTACTTGCATTTTGTAGCGGGGAAATGCTCCAAAAACCACCAACGCGCGTGGCCAATGAACCGGTGTGTGTTTTCTTACTAAATATCGCTCGACATGTTGCCATTTTTTACCTACCCTCGCTACCGAAATATGATCACCTTTCCCCGTCGGGGTGCGAACACAAGAATCGACCAGCCACAAGGAGCAACAACAGTGCCAGCAACTATAAAAAACAGCATTTAGACGGTATTATTTGGCAAACTCGGCACGCGATCCGTGACGTTCACGGTCTCCGGCGGTCGCGGTCTAGAAATTCCACAACCCATCCGAAAATCCCTCCGGCCGGATCCGACGGTGCGCGGCAGCGACGGCCACTTCGCGTACGTGTGCCGCGTTGTTGTGGTTGCTCACTTACAATGTCAATAGTAAATATTTGAAGTGAAAATATAAAATAATGAACACCAATATTTATCACCCAACAGCGGGCAACAGCGCTTGATGCTTCTTCGGGCGGCGAGCTGCCTGCTGTTTCTGGCCGCCGATACATATTCCGACAGCCATCGTCTGCCAGGCCAAATTCGAATGCAAAACAGCGATTTAAAGTAGGATTTTTTCTGTTCCTTTTTTCTTTTGGTATTGCATTCCTTTGGTCAATGTTGTGTTTGGCCTGCTGGCAGCGAGAAAACACGAGCCACGGAGGGGAATGTAATTATGCTTGTGCAACGAAACCGATGTTAAATGATTGTCATAATAGTGTGAACCTAATATGACAGTGATGGTTTAACACTAGCTGGACCGTGTAGGATAATTCTAACTAGGGCGAGGTTTTGAATCTAGATTATCAAGATGATAGAATGTTATTTTCAATTTGTTTTGTTCAATCTAGCATCTCATGATCAGGACTTTTGAACACGTTAAAAATATTACTTCAATATTCTATTGGTATTAGATAGTATTTTCTCCGCTTGTCAGTACTCTTTAAACAATTATATATGTGGGAATAGGAAAGGTTGATATAGGAAAGGTGAAAGAGGATGAAATGACAGCTACGTCATAATTTGTGACAGTGGTAGAAGAAGAGAAGGACCATGGTGGCACGAGCAAAAGCCGAGGAGGGCACACTCGATAGACGGACGTACACGCGGAAAGTACTAATAGAACCAATAAACACCACACAATACTCTTCCCACATATATAATCAAAATATTTTCAAAAAAACACATAAATACAAAAAATGTGTAAAAAATGTTGCATGAGGTATTCCCTTCTATTTTGCCTTTCGTATAGAAAGTAGAAATTTTTAGAAAATGAAATAAGTTTTGCTGGAAAATGAAAAATGAAACTATAAAAAAGCAAGACTTAATATTTATTTTTATCATTCTTGATCAGAATTACTTACTTATAAATCAAATCCTCTGCCTAAGCTTTTTATTAGAGATCAATTATTGCTGTTTCGGTTATCCTTTAGCGTGTATAATTACCATTAGTTACCATAAAGTTACCATTTGAAGAGAAACGGTTAGAGATGAATGAGATTAATAAGTCGTTGAAAATCAATAAAAATGTCCACCAAAGGTGCTCAAATGTGTAAGTAACCTCGTTGACCGTTAGTGTTGAAATTGAATATTTATTTCTTTTCGCTATCCAAACTATTTACTATCCAATTACTTGCCAGGCGACACACGGAAGAAAAATGACTTTTTAACAAGCATACAGCAGCTTCCTGCCCTCGTCTTCCCGCCTGGCAACAGAAACAATAACATCGCGGTGGTCTCGTGCCAAACGCGCCAATAAAATACGCACGGCCACGCTCCTCGCCGATGCAAGACACACTACCGCTCTCTGTTTTGCTATCTTTCTCTATCTCTCTCTCTCTCTCTCTCTCTCTCTCTCTCTCTCTCTCTCTCTCTCTCTCTCT
>KI915044.1:4331256-4382528 GCA_000473445.2 Anopheles farauti
TCTCTCTCTCTCTCTCTCTCTCTCTCTCTCTCTCTCTCTCTCTCTCTCTCTCTCTCTCTCTATTGAGCACCACCCAAAATTTGTGCGTTGAAATAGTGGCTGTTGTGATAAAAAACAACGCGAATGAGAAGTGAGAAGAAAAATGTAAATAGACAAACAATGGTCGGCTGCTTCTGCTGCTGTTGTTGTTGTGTTTGAAAACAGTTTAACAACCGTCGGGATCCGTTGGGATGGTAAACCGTTTCGCTGGTATTTTTGCGTGGATAAGGATACGCGGTGTCGGATCGGCTCCAGGAGAGATCGGTTAAAAGAAACGAGACACCACTCAAAACTTTGAAGTCGGTGGCCACTACGGCCAGGGGGGAACCCCTTTTGGTTGTACCAGATACGAGCTGAGCCAGTGTTTGTTTGTGGCGTTTGGGTCTCGATCTCGTGTCGGCCGCCACGGCTAGTAGTCGACCGTAATCGTCGCCGCATAGTAATAATTAGCTCGATTAGTTTCACGCTCCTTGCCTCTGTCTATCTGTATGTTGACCCACCAAACGACCCACCGACGGTCGTTGGAGTGATTTAGCGTGCTTTCACTGGGATTCGGTGTTGCTTTCAAAATAGGAAAATAACATAACAAGCAACATCGCAAACGCATATCGAATTGGACCGACGGCAGAGCAAAGCGAAGTGAAAACGGCCGATGGTGGTGTGTTCTTTTGGGTGGAATAAAAAAAGAGAAAGGATCCGACCACAAGCTAATAATTGTTTTAAATTTTTAACCTAGTCTTTAACGAACTTTATTAAATTTATTATTACTTTCCTTCAAACGACTAAAACCGCTAACATTTTTCACTACACAACATTGTAGTTCAATCCTTTCGGGTACCCAATTCATCCCACTTCACCCACTGTTGCGCGGTTAAGCTATCACATTAAGCGGCATTAAAGTTAATTTATACCCAACAAGGCATACGCGCGAGAACATCAAATGGAAGTTATTCTCCTCGCGGAACATGGACCGAGCTCGGTTAAGCCTCAAGTATTACTTCATCCAGCGCTTGAACTTAAGCAACTGTCAACGGGCGGAATGTCCAACACGCCTCGCCTCGGGCTCGGGTGACAAATGGGGATTTAGGATCCGGAACGTAGCCGGCGCGCGCATTTTCCACCACATCTCAACACACTCAATTGCACGGCGTGAAATGCACCCGTTAAGGCGGAACTCCCTGATTCCCGATGTCGCTCCTCCCCGGGCGAGGGAGTCCCGGCGCCACTGGCCTTGCACACGGGTGTGGAAAACGGTGTGCCAGCGCGTGACGGTGGATTTAATGAGCTGTCAAGAGAATGTGGTCTCCGATCAACACCCGCCATTCGAGTGATCTTGTGGCGGCTAACCGGGGCAAAGATCATTCTCGGGCTCGTGTGGTTACAGTAACGATCGGATAAAGTTGACACAAACGTTTAGTTTAGTTCATCACATTGAGGGATTTTTTACAGAATTACAACTTAGGTAGATTTTAATTCCATTTTAAAGCATTGTTTCGAATAGGTATAAAAAAATGAAAATAAAATAGTATTAGTACTAGTACTAACAGTTCCTTTTTAGTATTAATAGTTCCTTTTTCCTTTTCCTTTTTTTCCTTTTTTTTAGTACTAATAGTTCCTTTTTGTGCTTTGCATGATCTTTAAATATTGATATTTAACATGAAGAAATTCTTCAATATTATTTAAAACTCAAATTATCTACTGGAAATACATTAATTTTCCGTTTACCATCACCGTTTTGATGTATATTTTGATACTTCTGGAGATAGTATTGCTAATCATTCTCAAATTCTGCTAAATATATTATTTTCATAGTAGATTAGTGCTTGAGGCTTAGTCAGTTATTTGCCCAACAAATGGTGTTGTATTGCCAGTTATTTAAATATCACATTGAATCACTATTATTTACGTTTTACTATTAAAGTTGATGAAAAATATATTAAAGAGCATGCTAGCTTTCGTTGAAATTAAAGGAAATTCAAATCTTTTCCACCACTGTACCACTAGGTGTTGTACACGCACGCTCGTTAGATTTATGAACATCACCTCAACAACGGTCGAATGTCACGCGAACACCACCCTCACCCTTCGTCACACGAAAGATTAAGACACATCTCACCAGCGACAGACATCCAGTATGTACTCCCTCGAACTTACCGACCCCTTTCGTTTTACCATCTGGCCATCGGGAGCCGTTCGCCCGCTCGTTTCGAAACGACATGTCAACCCGATTAGTTAACACATTCCAGACTCCGAACGAAACGAATCAACGCAGCGACCACGGGATCGTGCTCGTGCTGGTTCCGATGTCCAGCGCAGGTGGATAATGTTCCCGTGACGTGACGGTCTTCAAGTTTGTTGCGGCAGGAGAAGTGTGCGTAGAAATCCTGCCAAACCGACGGTGTCTCTGCTCCGTGTGCTATCACAACAACAGAACCGCGGGTTCCGATCTTCCGCCCGATCGCACAGCCAAAACGCTTGATTATGCCGCATATAAATAGCTAATTTCTCGCTTGCCTTCACCTCGCACCGAATGTGTAGCCCGCGGGACGGCCGCTTGCCCGCGTGTTGCGACTTTGGGGTGCGATATTTTCAATTGCAACCGCAACACTTATCGCATTGCCGCCGGGCACACATCCATCGATACGGCATCGCCGGTCTTCGTGCTGAGGCGTGCCGAATGATGCCGGTTGCCATTTGCGATGCCATCGCGTCCCTTTTTGACGCTGGACAGCATTCATCACCGCCCGCGGGGAGGGGGACGCGCACAAGACACGCCCGGAGGCGCACTCTTGCAGTGTATGGGGAGTCGGAAAATTTATTCCCATATCACATTGCTCCCTTGGGGGATGACGCGCTGCTCATCGCACCGGTCTGCAGCACCGGAACGGCCGAAGGTGTGAAAAAGTGTTCCCCACGTTTAATTATACACATCACGGGCAAAGTACGAACCAGAATCCCGGATTTGTGCCCCGGATGTGAGGAGAACAATCGAAGAAGGCATTGCTGGGAAGCAATGTGCTGCTTTGTGTGCTGACGGCTGCTGGGATAATATCTTCTCCTGCATCTGTTGCCATGGAGATGGTAAAAACTGTGCATCAGAATGGATGGAAAATGTGCCCGTAACACAATGTTAGAATTATTTTCAACGTCTAGACATCATCCAATCGATGAATATGGCAACTACCTGTTCCGAGTCGACGACCGACGATGCTTTCCCATCTTTTCCCAAGCGGCTTCCGATTCATTCATTCTTTTTAAACACCAGCACCAGCTCCTCGTCCAGTACGTACGGTGCTAGTTCAGTTCATAGAAAGTTTGCTTTGAAGTGTTTAAACCCGGACTTGCTTGTGTACATCGTAAAAAAACACGCGGAAACCATTTCACCACCTTCACGATTGGCCCAGCGCTGCCGAAAAAAAAAGTTGTAGAATAAAACACACGCGCTTCTTTTTTCCTTCCCAACTAGTTTGGCAACGAAGTCCAAGAAGCTGTTTGATTACCACGCGGCACCACGCTTTGAGAAAAAAGAGTCACATGCAAGAAAAACAATTTTTCCCACCCGGTTCCGCACCAGCCACTTTGGCTTTGGAGCACTTTTCCTCCATTTCTGCGCCCATTACCATCACCATCACCATCGCAGCCGTCATCAGCGGGTATGATCTTTCGTCTCGATTTATGATAAACATTGCGTCCGCAAAAGGAAAACGATCGCGCCCGGCACGCGCACGCACTGGAGCAGCGAAAATTCATTTGAAGTCATAAACGACTTTCTTCAAACACGTGCCCGCACCGAATCCGCAGATGGGGCTCCGCAGATGAATGAGGCAGGTTCAGGGGACTGATTTTGATGAACTTCAAACGTCAATGGCCGCGAGCGTATGCGTGTGTGTACTACGGTTTTTTTTATGACGTTGAGGTGCTTCTTCCGTTGTTTTTGGAACACTTCGGGCAGCGGAGTGGGATGAAATTTATAAACTAACCAGTTCTTGACAGGAAATTCCCAAGAAAATAACAAACGCTACTATAGCTCATTCATTGATTGGCTTCGAACGACACGGTGAGGAGCTGTCAATGAATTTGGGGAAGATACTTATTACACTTTTTTTGGCATCTTCCTGTTTCTGTCGCTTGCAGGTGTCTAAAGAAAAGAGACCGACGAAGCATTAGGAGCTCATTTGCGTTGGCTGCGCTCTTTCCACCCATTTCTTACCATATGGTAGCAAAAAGACTCACAACCGTTTGGTAGAAAAGCTGCGAAATCGTAGGCAATCGGAGCGACACGGGCTGAGCAGCACTCAAGCCACTTGAACTCTTCATCACGCCACGAACGTCTCATCTATTTCTGATGAGATCTTAGCACTCCACTTGACCAAACTGAAAACCCCCAGCTGGCGCGCACCGGTGAACCGAAAAGTTGAAGAAAATCTTGAGATGGATCACTGCGTAGGCTACGACGACGCCCTTGTCAAAATGTCAAACAGCTCCAACAACTGTCAAACGCATCCAAGTGTGCCAACTTTCCTGTGGTCGGATAAACCTTTGCAAAACCGAAACATTTTATTTTACATTTCAAACTTCTAACCCTTTTCGATTCAGCATTGTCCCGTTCTCCACGCTAGTATCGCAAATGTGTTCCAGAAATATGTCCATTGCTAGGTCGTTATGCAGAGAAGGACCATTTCACGACTTTCTGACAGATTCCCGACTGCTCTCTTCAACATTCCTTTCATACCCATTTGATCAAGCTTCAAGCTCGACACTCACTACTCGTCACGCAGCCAAGACACCGACTTGCCCTACGACCCGCAATTGCCTTCCATTGCCACCTGCTCGCGGTCAGCAAATGGACTCTGCTGCGAAGGCACCTAACAAGCTTAACTCGTGGCTTAGAAATGAGATACCCACTTGAACGCGAAGGGGAATGGGGGGTCTCCCTGCTGAAGACATTATTCAAACCAGAGAAGATCGAGAGACCAACGTTGGTAGTGGAAAGCAAATGACACGCACACCGATCACCAGCGGACGCCTGCGTGAAGTGACGCATCCTAAGAACGCAAACAAATCCGTTTCACTGCGCGCAATGAATCGACATTTTTTCGAGCGTACGCGGTTTTACTCGTCCAACCAGCTCGCTCTTTTATGCTGCGGTCAGCAAAGAAGCTAAGAAATTAAATTCACCCGATCAACGCAGAAGAGGGAATAAGTTAACAATAAATATCAAATTTAAGAGCCCTCAATAACTCCCAGTCCGCTCGAAGCATCCCTGCACGCCGAAATCGGTAGAGGAACCCAAAAAACGAGGGCAAATGAAAGCGAAGAAGCTTGAGAAGGTCCGAAGGTTCCGACGGTTCGAGGGCTGTAAAATGTTAAGATTATGCAAAAAGCACCAACAAAAAAGGCAGTCTTCTGGTAAACAAACCCAATCACGAAGATCGCACAGGATCGCGTTCTACAACCGTTCTGAGACGATGTATCCTTGAATGCAATAGTCCGATCGTGGTTTGAAGCGGGTGGACTGGATTGGACGGAAACGGTCAAGAACCTCTTCAGATCTCGGAGGGTGTTCACGTTACGAAACATCGGTACAAAACGGTCCATGAAATAGGGTGCATTTATGCGTGTTGCATCCAACTAGTTTTGAGAGAATCCTAGGAGCAATAATCTTTGTGAATGAACCAGTTTATTGGCAGCGTAGAGGATGAGAGCACTTAATGGGAACACCAACGAAGCGACTTAAGTGACCGATTGTTCTTCCGTGCGGTCTGACTAGGATCATTTACAATGTTCATTCATATCCGATGCTGTTTACATTTCGTTTCATCAAGAAGTAAAGTGTGAAATGCGCATGCAATATATATGGTCCATCATGAAAACATATTAAATACGGTTTCAGAATTTCAAGATTCAAATCTTCGAAGAACATTTCAACAGAAACAGTAGTATTTTGACTCGTCTAGTGCAATCTGTTACTTTTTTATGTTTTGTTAAGAAAGTCCGGGGTGGCCCTAAATTATAATTTTCTGTCAGTTTCCCAGTATCAGACTCGTTATTGTGTTGTGAAATACGTCAAATAATAAATATTTGGAAAGTAGAAATATTTTGGGAGATTTGAGACATCCTAATTATGTTGTTTAATGTGATGAATAACAATTTAATAGTCTAATGGTATTTGTTTGCTTGTTTTCCAAATTTGTTCTGCTGTTTCTTTTCATATCTTAGTTTTAGAATCTATTCAACAAATCGAGGTATCGTTCGTAAAAAACCAAATTGTGAAATCTTTGGCATTATTGAGAGCATTCGATCGCCGAAGTAGAAGATGGTTTCGGTTGCAAGCCTGGTTTAAATGAGAATTTCAGCGAGTGGGTGTTTGTGTTTTTTTGTTGTGATTTCTTTATTGTAAACGTTTCTTAAAACATCAAAGAAGAAGAAGTTTTTTAGCTTATTGTTTTGTTTTTGCAACCTAAAGTAGACACTTCTAGATTTAACAATTTCAACGAAGCGAAAGAGTCCGAATGACAAACTTGTCTGCCGTGGGGTTAGAAACTGCATTCTCAAAACCACTGAGCAGTAAAGCCGATATTCCGATAAAATCGCCTCATTTATAATATTGCTTACATGTTGCATGATTCAGGATAAGGATGAGATACTTAAAAAGAAATTACAGAATTTCCTGCTGTGAAACAATCAGTTATCAAAGTTATGAATTTTAAGTTCATTTCATGCTTTAATTGGACTTATCAAGAATAAGCAACAAACATTGTATTTCCTTATTGTCCTTTTGTCCATACTCTTTTAAAATAAACATTTCCGTAAATTTAAACGCCTCGTTTCATACACTTTGATAGGACATTGACACACCCGTTCTAAGAAAGCTTACGTAATTGTGTTAGATCAAATGAAGCTTCGTATTCTGGACGCCTACTTTCTTTTTAACGATATCCAATTACGCAACCGTCAAAGGAGTTACCAAAAAACGTGCTTCCGTACGTTACGTACCGCACCACACATCGTTCGTATCATATCAATCATACTGTCAGCAGAGAAAAGCCACCCTCAAAAGGATTATTTCTCGGTCGGAATAGAAATCATGCCTGATTCCAAAAAAAAAGACCATACCATATTCCCAGATGACAAACACTTTTCGTGCCATTTTCGGCGCTGCCACGTCTCGTTGTCCGAGGCGTTGCTTGCATTCATTCGTTTTCTTCACTTTTTTTAACAGTGCTGGCTTGGAGATTGTTTGAACGGTTTTCTCACGTTCCGTTTACACCTGATCCCACCGTGCGGGATTTCCTGTACACAGCGAGCAAACGCTAATCCCGGTAAATAATTCCATAAAAGTCATTTAAATACGTGATCTTTGGAGTTGTTTGGTGCTGTCCGGGGACAACAGGCCGCAGTGAGACATCAATTTTTTATGGTAAAATTTTACTCTCAGCATGAGGTTAACGTGAGTGTGGATTTCGAAACATAAACAAACAGTTTTGTTGTGTTTGTATACCTCTCACAAAAATAACAAATATATGTTTTATTTAACAAAATTTTCGCAACCTAGTAAAGGATATGAATAATTCAATTGTTATCCAAAAACTTTCAAGCTGTGATTAGTTATCAATTGGATTTCAATAGCACTTAATCTGGCAGTCACGCTTAGCCCTCCCGTCCCTGTCAACGCCTCGTTCCGGACGGCTCCACTCAATTATCCGCTAACGGGCGGTTACACGCGCTATCGATTAGCCGTCACGCACCAACGGTCGGACGGAGCCGGAGTCAATCCAGTGAAAAGATTTAGGGAATTTTTAACCGCGTGCTAGCAGCATCCTTCCGGAGCAAGAAAATCGACACCTCGCTTCCGGACTCTTCCGCTTCCTTTCCGCCCTACCGTGCTCCTACGCACTGGTGACCGCTATAGCCGCTGCTGCTGCTACTGCTGCTGCTCACTTTTGCAAACTGTTCCGCATCGGCTGCAAGCTTCCTAATCCCGAACACGTGTTTCATCCCTCGCGCATGTTTATTCCCGCCCGGCCTAGCCTTCGGCACCGGAAGAACCTATCTTGTTTGCATACAAAGCCGCTAAATTCTGGGCTCGCCGATGTGCTGATGAGCCTTTGTTAACTGATGCCCTCGGCGTCGTGCAGTGTCCTGCTAGGTGCTCAAGGATCGCGCTGTTTATGTTTCGGGTTGCCTCCTACGGCGACAGAAGGGGGACACCGTGACGTGAACTTGAGCGGCGGAAAATGTGTCAAAAATAGTTTCATTTCATTTCATTCGTTGACACGCTAGTGGGAGGATTGACTACAGGATACATAAATCAAGACCAAAACGGGTGCTCTAATGGACTTAAATGTCCTTCGTGAAAGATAAAGATGGGAAAATTTACTACTGTAAAAAATCGGAATGTTTCCTACACGGGTTCAATAACTTATGTTTGAATGGTACTTACTTAAACATTATTCACCAGTTCAGAGCCGAATTAAGCAGCAATCATCAGGATTGAAAACTAAACTTCAAAAAGGTTTTAAAACACCAACTAACAACAAACCGGGTTATGCAAACAATAAAAAAGTTGAAGAAACGAATAAATCTACGCGTTATTTTCCATGTCCATGTCCATTTCCATTATTTATCCGATTTTCAACAATATTCAACACATAATATCGAGAAGACGCAAAACACCATCACCAATAGACGAATTGTAAATGTAAACGTGTGAAGTATTAAAAGTTCAATAGACGAAGTCCATTGAAAAAATAACAACGAAAGTCCCTATAAAAACCGTGACTTAACGACATATACAGAAGATTTAAAACACGGGGATAATTAATCTGATTCATCATTTGCTTAATTGAGCTCAATAACATTTACCATTTCGAATTAAGATCAACGAAATGTAATTAAATTTTTAGTATTACCAGCGTCATTACCATTAACACTTTAATGACATCTATCTTTCTTAGGATTTCATTAACTTTGTGGCCTTGCGGCAACAAAACACCCACAAGGAAAGATGCAATCCACCCCTCCTAAAACCAGCTGCGAACCATTGAGACATCAAACGAACTTCTGCGCTGTTTTCGCGCGAAAGAATCCAAATACCATCGAAACTAACTAAAAGTAGCCGTGTGTACGTGCGTACACACTAAAACTAAAACAAAGCGGCCAATCCGCCGGCCATTAATTGCACCGAACACGAACGACTCGACGCAACACGTGCATCTTCGAGCGCTAGGGAAAGCTGGGACCTGGGAACACCGTTGCACACTGGTCACAAGCGCGCCATGGAGCAAGTTGCTGTTTACGCGCCAGTTCTAAAAGTCCAGTCCAGTGTTTACAAAATTATTATACAATGCAATCGGTAAACAACACCCCGCCCCACCGCCTGCCTCGTCCGGGCCCACGATCGAGTCGTTTTGCTTGCACTCCACGGCACTTCAGAGGAATAAATACATCGCATGATTGAGGTTAAACGTAGCGAACGGTTACGGCCAGATCGTCTTGGTTGGGACGGCTCTCTTCCCCTTCCCCCGTTTACCGATGCACCCAACTGCATTTTTGCAGTCACAGCTCATTGGCAGTTCGGCACATTTCTCATCACCTCCTCGTACTCGTACGGTGGTAGGGTGGCAATTTTGGCGCAAAGAAGGCGCGTTCGCCTCGTTACGCACCGTTTGATGCATTTTCCCGTCCCAGAGCGCCATCAAAGGGTTGAAAGAAGTCAACCAGCATGATCAAAGGCATGGAACGCCGTTCGGCATGGACGTATTTCAGCTCACTGCTCACTGCTTGGAGCTTAATTCTTATTTTATCTTCCACAAAATAATCTTCTTCACTAGTTAGATGTTTCTGGCAAACCAAAGGTGCCTGGAGAAGACACATGCGTTCACATTCACGATCCGCTTCAACCCTGGAGGATCATCGACCAGTGGTGCAGACTTCCGACTCTCGTCTCCCTGACTGGCCAACTGTTTCGAATTCGACCACACGGTCACGATGATTCACTCGATGATGAATGAAGCCGGAGCTCGGAGCTGAAGCATGGGTCTCCAAAAGCTCTCAACATACTTCCCATAGATTCCGAATTACAATTCCGATCTCGACGCCCCAACCGTGCACGTTCTCTCCGTCTTCTCATCGTCTGCTTCATCGCGGACGCGTACATTGCGTCTACTTCAGCGTTTGAAGCACATGATCAGATCCCCATGATCATGATCAACGCCGATCCCGTCCGCTGCCTAACCCAGACAGCGAAAGTGGCCCTCGATAGTGCTGAACAATCAAAAATCAACGACTCTTTTGCGCGAGATTCTGGCCACGGTCGGGGGTGGGGAAATATTTTCCCACACTAATTTTTGCTCCTTCCCGAAAAAGGAAGATTGCCGATTGTGTCGATTCCCACAGGTACTTTGCATGCCTTTGCATGCAGGGTAGGCTTTTAAGATACCCGGTACGTGTGTTTGTACTTAGTGCAGTTTCCAGTGGGCAATGAAAATATTTTTCTTCATTTTCCTTCTCATTATTGTGAATGTGAAAGAAGCGGTTGAGCTGATTTTGAGGCCGCGATTTTGTTGCGTACCGTAAGGCATCCATCGTGTACCGTTAGGCAGATTCTAAACTGTCCGTGAGATGGCACTCATTTAACCGGTTTTGCAGCGCTCGTATAGTTTGGCATAAAAGTATGTTCCTTCTTTGTTTACTCATTGTTGCATTGATTTATCATGATAGCTACTGTGTGCGAAACAATCGGTTTTTGTATCATTTGAATCGCTTTCAATAAAGACTACATTTTCTAGTTATATTTACAGTTTTGGTAATTGTATTGATGGAGACTAACGCTTCTTGGAAATATTTTAAAATAGAAAAAAAACACTAAACCACAAAATCAACATATCATTTTACAATTAAATACCATATTGTTTTTATGATTAATATGGTAGTTTGGCAGAAACTTCTGGCAGGACGAAGCGCCTTCAAACAAAGCATATTTTTGTCTTCTAGAAAAGGCGACATATTATCACTATCTGCAACTGCAAATCCTCGATGTTGAATAAACATTTAGCCTGGAGTTAAATTATCGTTGATACACTTATCAATCTAAAATTTAATATTTTTGTTCTCATGTTTCACCATTCAGTTTGTGATCAGGAAATATGCAAAGAAATGATTTAATCTTTAAAGTTTATTTGAAAAGTACAATCGAAGTCGATGAAAACATGTCTTGCCAATCAATGTTTATTACTAGTTTGATTGACCATCAAGTTCTATTGTTTAATCATTACATAACCAAATATATAATTCTCCTTACCATATCTGTAGTTCACACTCACTCTCAGTGCCAATATTTCACAATATTTCTAAATATTGGTAACAAAATATGATTGTACACAATAAACAGCTGCACGTAATTGTAACGACTCTTTCTACCTTCTATTCTTCACACACTTCGATCAAAGCGCACCGCAATATTGACGCTCAACACGCATCCTAAACGAGCGTGACAATCAAAATAAGGATCGATCGTTAGGCGCGAAAAAGCGGAAGCAACATTTTACGACGCCTTAACGACTCCACCCGTCGCCACTTAGTCTAGCGCATCGATCCTTGCGCGATCGTTCCTCGCTACCGGGAGTGGAAAATGGCTTCCTAATTTATTTGACGGCTGTAGATCGTCGCGTTTCCGTGAAACTGGAAACGGAACACGTTTCGGTTGCAACAGACACTCTGTCGCCTCCGGCCATACATTCGGGAACACCATTTTTGGGCCATCCCTTCCCTTCATCGGGCTGACTGCTGGATGCATTTGTTGTTCAATATTTGCGCGCTAGCAGCGCAACTACGAGCACTACGAGCAGCGAAATGTGATCCTCCAAACAAAACCGATCGTTTGAGTTCCGTTTTTTTTTTTACGTCACAGGATCGCCTTTTCGTGCGTCCTCGCAAGGATTAGGGTGCGTTGGGTGCGGTTCGCTCATTCGATGGTAGAAGTTTGCTTAGGACGACTTCCTCTAGTGCTGTCCAAATGCAATAAGTCAATATTGTCAGATGGAATTCCTCAAGGGCGCACTTGAAATTTCTATCCTCGACATGCACCTCCCGCACAGGTTTTTTTTTATAATTCAATTTTCCACAATGCCTGCCCGTTCTATTTACATTCCCACCGAAAGTAATCACACTGGAATGCGATCGTTCACTGTCTGCACCCTATAGAGGCGTTTCTGTCAACAGAATATCGCTTCCCTATCGTTGTTCTTATTTATTATTACAAAAAAAGGAACGCAAATGCTTCTTGTTTTCTGGACAAATATTGTTAAATTACACACATTTCTGTGACAGCATGTATTTGTGCACAATTTGTGAACACCATTGTATCTGAAAACAAAAGCAAACTTTGTCTCAAAATAAAGTCAAAAGCAGCGGGACTAATCTAAAATCAATCCACATCAGCCATAATCCAATGTCAACTTGGATCACGCGGCTTGACACAAACACGCATCTCATCTCACCTGAACCACCCAAAACCGACCCTAGCGAGCGTACGGAATGATATGCGGAAAGCAAAAACTCGTCTCAGCAATGTTTCAAATTAAAACGGTTTGTTTTGTTATCGTTCCTCTGCTCGCTTAATGATTATCGCTTTTTATCGCGTGCTCGTACGGTCGCGAACGATACGCGGGCTAGATCATGATCCGGCTGGGAAGGACGATCATCCAGCGGGCATGGCGACGCTTCGTTGCAACAAAACCCTAGCACCCCCACGAATATCCAAGGAAAAACAATAAAATTGAAAATTATACACCTGTTTGCTGCAGCAGCATCAGCACCAGCTCGCTGCAAGCTGCTGTCGGAGGCGAGCGCGGAAAGGGTGGATAAATATTTGGATTAAAACTCGATACTCAACCAACAATAATTACATTTTGCCCATTTCGCCCTCACGCGATCACAGTCTGCGTTCGAGGTTGAAAGGAGAGATAGATAGCGAAAGAGCGGGAAAGCGAAAACAACATGCACGGCCGATGGAAAACCCTGGTCCTGAGCGCATGAAGTCATGAAAAAACTGAAGAGGAAAACCGATTCCGTGAAACATTTCCACACCACCATCGTACCGGGGGAAAACGGCGGAAGGAAAACATTGCCTGCTTTGTTGCACGTACACGTACACCAGCAGTAGTAGCGGCAATTGTAATCGAGCACATTTTTCGAGCACTCTTCAAGTGCAATGGCCTACTGTGAAGTGATGTTGCATTGAATTTAACTCCTTTTCCCACCCATTTGACTCATCTGTTTCAATTTGCTCGATTTAATTCGCGTTTTGTTCGTACTTTCTCCCCTTCGGTACCGGTCACCGACCGAGTTTCTCCTTCCTATCGAACCCCGTTGGGGCCGTCCACCTGTTTTCGTGTAAATAAAATGTAATTAATTGCTTCCTTCATGTGGAGACTACCCTTACACCTACGCTGGAGGGTGGAAGTGAAAATCGAACCGGGCAATGTGAGCCACTTTTCCAGCACAATTCCACCGGCACCACGAGGAGGAAGGTTGGAATGGCTGGAATGGGAAATTTATTGCTCCGTCGAAACTATGCCTCACAACTGGACATTATTGAACGCACGAGAGCGCACTCGCTGCGTTGAATTATGAGGAGCTGGGCGCGAAATGGCACATTGAAAAGGTATTGTTTGGAGAAAGTTTGCACGATTGAAAAATGTTACCAGGTTTTAGTATCATTGGTAAATTTTCACATTTAGTAAATTTGACACATTCTCCTAGGAAGCTCAGCAAATCTCAGTACATTAAAGGAGAATAGCTATATGTATTGGAAGTATATTGGATACTTCCTCTCAGTATTAATGATTTTTCTGCGATTATCTCGATCACGGAGACAAGTTGTTTTTTTACACAAAATAGAGTATGAACACAAACCCAATTTCATCAAAACATTGTAAAAACGTTTGGTACCAGTTTTCGGCAGGATAAATAATGAAATAATTTATAGAAAATACGGTTCTAAAAACTTTTGGCTTACGAGCGTTTTTATTGCTCATCATTAAGAAATGTATATGTTTTGAATTATAACAGTTTGTGTTTGTCAAAAACAAATACTCTATTTTATAAAAATGTTGTAAAAACAAATATTAAGATTTTATTATCTTTGTTTATTACCAACATGCAAAATATATTTGATTGGAAATACAGAGTTTGTTACATGTTTTTAGGTTCAATAGTTTTTGATAGTTCTTCAATATGAAATTTTACAAGCTTCGATGTTTCTTGACGTCTTACTATTTAGTTATTTGTAGAACGTATAAATTCCAAATCTCATAAGTAATTCTATTTGATGTTTCTAAGGCAATGCTATATTGAAGATTTTTTAATATGATCTTAACATTTATAGTTTTACAAATTTCATAGTCTATATTTTGGAGTCATTAAACGCTGCACGATAACATTATACTACTCTAATCAACAAACATTCCGGTAAATACCCTACACATTCACCCCCGTACGTTGGTTGACAATCATTAACCGACTTTTTAATACCCCTGGGAAAGTCCTGGGCTGGCGATCATCGTTCTGCAGGGTCGTCCGAATCCTTCCTGGTCTGGAATGCAACAAGAACCGCATGAAAACCGCAAAGTCAATATGTTAATCCTGCACCATTTTGCTTGCCCTTTCGACCTTCCTTTCACTACCTCATTATCCTTCGCGCAACAGGATGCGCAGGAACGCCACGTTCTGGATTAGCGACCATGCCGAAGATGGGCTTTGCAGGGAAATGCCCAAACTCATGATTGCCTGATGCTGGTCCGACCAGACGACACACTCATTACACCCGGGACCAATCGGAAACTCCCACCCAAGCTGCACTCGGTCCGTCCTTAATCCTCGTGTTTCGCCAACAATTTCCGAAAATGCTACCCATCGATTATCGGTCCATTCGATTCGTTCCGGGGTCGCCGCAAATGATGGCAAAGCTTCGTCCGGTCACGTCTCACGCGGATAATAGGGGACAAAAGGAGGATGAGGAAGATGTTCCGAAACTAGAAGACTATAACGTTCGTAGTGACGGGTGGATGTCAGTACGAATGATCGACGTGTTTCGTATGTTTTTATCACAATTAAAAGCGATTTTTACACTCTGGTTATCAAATCACGCACACAATTTCAATAAAAATTAAATTTTACCATTATTAGCTAGAGAAAAACATATCGCGCGACAACCCGACAACATGTTCATATTCCTTATCCAAATCGAGCCTTTTCATGATCGTTTCTGTTAACTAATGTTTTTTTGTTTGATGGAATTAAGCAATCGTTAGGGAATTGACTTTAAAAACCCATTCCTGTTCGAAAGACTACAGTTTTACATGCCTGTTTTAAAGTGCAAGTCTGTTGGAAATAACTAGACCTGAAAGCAATTTGAGAATTTGAATTTCAAAACAACATGTCAACAATATTTGTTTGTGATAAATTTAAAATAAATTTAATAAAAATATAAAAAACAAAGTTTCCCATTCTCGAAAACATTTCAAAGTTCAGTTCGTTATGCTTTCGAAACCAAACGAAGCTTCCGAATATGCAGCGAAAGCTGCACGCAAAACTTGTACACAACTTGGATGACCATACAAGCTGTTATATGTGAGCTACTGTTATACAGTGTAGAACTAGATCTTTTTTTAATCAAAATATCACAAAACAAAATGTTAATTTGGAAGATTATTAAATGTCGAATGTAATAGGTAAAATGTTAATATAATGTAATTCATTACTTGAACAGTGACTAATGTATTTAATAAAAATATTTTTACAAGAAAATGGCAATTATTAGTAACGTTTTCTTATTGGTGTAAAACTTTACATTCCCAAGCATTAAATAAATTGACGCTTTATTTTTAACAGTATATTTCAAAGAAGCACCATTTAAAACTCAAACTCAAATTAAAACATAATACTTGTCCACATTAATTGTGGCTATTTTGTCATTATAAAGTGTTGTTTTTCGATTTTCGATTAGATAAATTAAAAACATGTGAAATTCTCTGAAAATCAAAATTCTTATATTTAAAATACTTCTTTTTGCAAGAAAGTTCTGGCGAGTTAGTTTCCAAAAACATAATAAAATAATAATAAAATGTTATAATGCATTGTGAATCAAGTATTTGGAAATGAAATTAATAATAAAGGTGCTAAGATAAATTAGCAATTTTAACATTTTAACATTAACTTCATGTTTGCCCAAATCTTTCTACAAGCTAATTCGCCAAATAACACTGTTGTTTGTTTATAGACTAAAAAAATTTAAATCAGATTACTAAAAACGTAATGTTCGATACGTGGAATTAATGTTGGAAGTCTTTAAGATCCCACTCATTTAAATGTAAATGTGTCGCAATAGATATTTCTTTCAATCCATTAACGATTAATGCATAAAGCTTATTATTTCTACTCTTAAAATCACTCTATTTGTTCAAATCATTTCATATCAGCCAGTCTAAATTTATCAACATAATGCACACAAAACACACCACCACGCAGCCATTTTTGCGACCATTTTTTTCTGACCCGCCCCGTTTGCTATGTCTTCCATTTTGTTGATCACTGCTCTCTTTCTTTTGTTCACCTGCACTTTGCAGTCACCGTTCTCGCCAACATGGCCGCCAATTGCACCTGTCCGCTGCCCGTCTGCTACGATGCGCTTCAGTACGGTGCAGCCAGGTTGAGATGGTTGCTGTGGTGATGGTGGTGGTGGTGATGGTGTGGATGCGAATGAGGATGTGCGGTGGCATGGTGATGATGCGTTTGCAGGTGCGCCGCGTGATGAAGGTGTCCATTGCCGTTGAGAGCGTGATGGTGCAATTGACCCGAGGGCGATGAGCCGCTGGCCGTCGAAACGCTGATGGACGTTCCGTTCGCCAGCATCGTGTGTCCAATGCTCACCGCACCATAAACACCGCTTTTGCAATCCATTGCTGATGCTTCACTGTCGGCCAAACCACCACCACCACCACCACCACCCGTACCCGTACCACCGACCGCACCAACGACGCTGGATTGGGATTCATTGCTGGCCGGCGGCCCTGTACCGGGGCTAGAGAGCACCATCGAACCAAGCGAAGGAGAACCACCGGCAGTGTTAGCGGACGATGTCCCCGGTGTTGTCGATCCGGTCGATGAGGAAGGCGTCGATCCGGACGGCGGTGCATGGGCCATTTGCGAGAGGGATGGAATTTTTAAACCTGTCGAAAGAAGGAAGAAAAACGTATTAATCTTCTGATTCGCGTAAACAATTCACACAAAGTTTGGCATGCAGTTCGTGGTACATTTGGTACAAGATTCAACCGCACGATCAACAAGTTGCTACGTTGACACAATTAGAAGTGGGTTTCTTCTCCCTCAGCGACTTTTCCATTTATTCATTCACACCCGATCGTGCCCTCCAAATGTTTCGTTCGTGTGTCACTTGTCCCCAGTGGATTTGGAGTTTTTTGTTGCTTCTTTTACGTTTCCCGAATAGTTTTTTTTATTTCTTCTCCCGTTCTGTAACGCTCGAACGGATCGTGTATCGAACTGAACCCCTCTCCAAATGGGTACTCTACAAACATGTCGACATAAGCACTAATGCAGGGAGCCGGGAGGTAGTGGGCGGTTTGGAGAAAACGCATAATCGCACAGTAAGCACACGTCCGGCGCGTTCAGTGTTCCAAGAACCCGTGGATTGTGTCTACCGAGCATCATAAATCACGTAATCTTAATCGCTGCTAAAGCGATACTTTCAACAGCTCTCGCACCCATCGCCCCAGTCCACCCATCCGGCTGGCAGCAACCCGATTTCATCGACCAAAACTCTTTCACACGTGTCACGATCGCGATCGAGCGGCGAAGGCCAACGTGCGTGTGCGATGCCTGATTTCATTTTTTGTTCTCCACTCGTCAAGTGGCAAACGAGTATTCTAGCCTAAAACACAAGGCAGAAGGAAAGGAAATACCCTTCCAGGCCGAGAAATCATTGATTCAGTGTGACTTCTTGGCCCTCTTTCCCGGTTTAAAGCGTAACTGTACCCGGGATTGTCGTCGTTCTTTTTGTTTCCTTTTCAACGCTTCAGTTTCGCCTTCGCGCGGTTACAGAAGGTCATAAAACTGCGGATCGGTTATTAGCAAGAGCATTAGGTTTTTTTTATTACAGTTAGATCACAGTTTGGAAGAACAATCGTAAGATTCTTTGCATTGCGTTGCTTTCGCTTAGGATGATTTACAGCGATTTTAATGCTATCCGTCGTAACTAGAGCCCATTTTTTTACGGCCATAACATCACGAGTAACATGAAACCTTTCTTTAATAATTGAGACATTGAGGCTTTGGACTCTTGCCAAGTCCAGCTGGCAAATGAATATTTAATGCAACAACCGTTTGAGAATGAAACATGCAAAGTTTAAGTGTTTTTATTCATTGCTAGGATGGTGATTTCTTGCTAAATGTAACGTTGTTTTTTTTTTGCTATGATCACAATTGAATAGGCTAATGAAAATAAAATAGCATAAATGAGTCGCACAGCAAAGCCAGATACTCAACTCAATCTAATCATTAGAATAAATATTGAGAGACATTGTACTTTATCATGATTCACTTCACTCTCAACGGATGATACCTTTACATTGTGGTATTCTTTAGGATTATGTACCAAGTAATAAAAGATTGCAATGGAGAAGTGTAGGAAATTTATTCCATACTAAATAGTTAGTAGAAAATACTATATCAAAAATGAAACCTACAGCAAAAATGAAATGAAAAAGGATATTTATTAAACTTATTGGTAAACTAGATCAAAAAATCGTTTCAAAATCACAAGTTATTAGTCATATTAATCACAGTGTCCAATGAGTCAATTGTTAAATTATTTATAATAAATTGTAAAATATAGCATATGTTATCACTTATTATTCAGTTCCCTAAAAGCATGCTTGTAACGAATACTAAATGGTGTTCAAACTATTAGTTATTCAAATGGAGATAACACTTTTGCTGTTTTCGGGACCTAAAATTATGTCTAATACCAGGAATATCGAGAGACCATTTCCATGGTAGTGAAATAACCAACCTTATACTCAGCTATTTTCTCTCAAATCACAGCTTTATCCCAAGTACTCACCACTATCTAACCCATACGGTGATGATGCAGCGTTGGCGAATGCATAATTTCCATACTCTAACACGCCACCTCCGGTCGTCTGTTGTCTCGGAGATCCTGGCGTTTGCAGGGCCTGCTCGTGTAGCGACGTGTGCGTGATCTTCGAATACTGACTCAAACTTTCTCCCGCCGGATAGTGCCAGCTCGAAGGTGCCGATGTCGATGACGATGGTTCGGGATAACCGCCCGATTGATGTATACCGGCGCTACCACCACTACCGCCTCCACCACCCACCGATGCCTGTCCGAGAATCGCTGAAGGTGGAGGAATACTGGCGTAATCCGCATATCCACCGTACGTTTGCGAAAGATATCCTCCCGATAGGTCCGTCAGCTCGTATCCGGTGTTTCCGGCGGGATAAAAAGCGCTCCCACCACCGTAACCTTTCAACTGCTGCTTCCGCCGGAATCCGCGCGGACGTCGCCGTAAGCTTCCCTCGTCCTCGAACATGTACTCGGCCGACGCGTCGATCGTCCAGTAATGGCCTTTGCCCGGTTTTCCGCACTCCTTCGGCAGCTTCTTGAAACACTCGTTCAAGCTCAGATTGTGGCGGACGGAGTTCTTCCAACCGTTGTACTCGCCGTTGAAAAACTCATACCTAGTGGAGTAAATGAAAGAGAGCAACGTACAAATTAAGGAACAGTTTTATAATACTCGTCCTGAAGGCTGGACACATACTGCTCGGCGTTGAAAAATGTGTTTTATGGCCAACGTTCCCACCATTAACATCCGAAACGGAGACCACCCGGCGACTATACGATCGTGAAAATGTGTTCCACACCCATGTGATCTGCCTTGGACGCTGGGCTCTTTACCAAAGCGAGAACTAGCCTCTCGGCCAGGCGGGGCAAATGATTTTCCAAAAATAAACCCGCACGGCACTGGATCGGCGCCGAAAGAGCTGTCAGATGATGTCATTTGGTATTGGACAGATTTACGTTGACTTCCATGCTCAGCATGATATGTTTAATCCAGACTCTTGATAAACAAAATTCCTCAAAGATGCAATAGAAATTTCGCAACAGGAGTTTCGATAGTTTTGGAACAAAAGGTCGAAGTGAGTACATGAAATTTTTAAACAATTTTAGTAACCATTTCATTTCAGTACTTTTTCGTTCAAGTATGCGCAATTTGTAACGGACAATATTTATTGCATTAATATTTTCAATTCTGACTTAAAAGAGATCGTTCTACATTCTAAACAACAAAGCAATTATGAATTAAACGAAAGATTATGTTACTTGATTTGTTTTCCATGTTTGATCGTTTTGATCAGTTAGCAGATACAGACATGTGAATGCGTAAAAATAAAATCGTAAATCACATATGCTAATCATAAATCAATTTTGAAACTTGTTATACATAGGCATATTACCTTAAGAGAGAAAAAAAATCAACTACATTACGGTTAAAGGTTGTAAACACCTTTAACATACCTTTTATAATTTGTAGTATGTTTGGTAATTTGGTAATAAAAAAATTTGATTACTTTTCAATTTATTTCAGCAAATCAAAGATGGTCAGAACAATAGACCTTTTATACTTGATATTTATGCTATCTTGAACAAATGCGGATTTTTTTACTGTTTTACATGAAATTATTTTTAAAATGCTGAAAATTACACCACAAACAGCTATATAAAACATTATCTTTTAAATCAGACCTATAAAATTTGTTCTTGCTCTTTTTTTAAAACACAACACTAGTGCAAATGTACAACTCTAGACTTCATAATTGATTTTGACCCATAACAAATACAAGGACATTCGCTAAAAATCGAACATCATAATTTTAGTCTTTAGAGACCATACGATTACATGGATGATAGAAATTGAACAAAAAAACTAAAAGTTTTCTTATTTATTATCATGACACTTCTCTTGAGCGAGGAATGAACAAGAAAAGAATCACTTTATAAAATCACATTAAGCTATTTAAAGCCTTTTAAAGTTATACAAACTATGAAAATAACAAGGAAATGAAAAAAAAAACGAAACAAATTTATGTTCCTAGGTTGAAAACAAGCCAAAACACTGGTTTGACTTATGTTTATAAGTTCGGTTGAACGTATTTTTCGTAACATATGCTACTATAAACCATTTATCACAATATTTGTCTAATGAATCTAGCTTTTATCATTATTATTTTCATTATTTTGAATGGAAAAAATGCTGAATCTTTATTTATATTTATTTCATTCGTCGCAACTAATGAATTTATTCACACATTTGTCCCATAAAGGTACCGAACTTATAAAAAATACTATAAAAATACTATAAATTAGCCGAAATAAAATTTCGACTTTTATAGAAACCCTAACTTGACGTTGAAGTACTCACAAGATTACACAGAACTGCTTCAAATCAAATTATGTTCTTCACTCATACTCACTTCGATTGGAGATACTTGTAGATTTCACTAAGCGTCCGACGCCGATGGGGCGAATCCTTGATCGCCATCACGATCATGTTGATGTAGCTGAGCTGCGGTTTCTCCTGCCGACGGCCACCATTCGGTTTCTTCTGTCCTTCACCGCCACTATTGCTTCCACCGGCCGATGTGCCATTGCCTGTCGTACTGCTGAGCTGTTGCTCCCCGCCACCGCACCCACTGTTCGTCGGTGTACCTTTCCGCGTTCCACTTCCACCGGTCGAACTCGCCACGGACACTGCCGGAGGTGTTGTTGAGGTGGAGCCTGGAGATCCGAGCTGCGATACGGGTGAAACCGATCCAGATTTGGACAGGTGAAGCGATCCGTCGGCGATAGTAATGTGACCGCCACTGGTGCTAGTTGCCTGCACGTGTTGATGCTGCTGGGAAAGACCGATCCCGACGGACGACTCACCGCGCTGACTGGTACACACGCTGCCAGTCGGATCACTTAGGCCTCCATCGTGGAGCTGTTGCGGATGCAGGTGATAATGTTGCGTGTGATGATGCTGATGATCCTGGTGGGGATGGTGGTGGTGCTGTTGCTGTTGCTGTTGCTGATGCTGCTGGGCAGCGAACGGATTCGACACGATCGTAGAAGAAGACGGCGAAACATTGCCTGCACTTGCACTACTGCCATTGCTACGAGTACGTTGCTGTCCAACAAGCGAACCAATTGCGAGCTCTCCACCGTAGCTCATCATTACCGACGGCGAGGCAGCTCCCATTGTCTCACCGGAAAGCTTGAGCGTATTGATCGAACTCTCGAGCAGATAGGCGCTCGTTGTCGTTCGAAGACATTCCGCGCCTAGCGCACCGTCACCACCTCCCACCTGATCCGGATCGTTAATCTGCGAGATCAGGTACGGTGATCGATGGTTGATGTAGTACGAAGGCAACTTATCAAACGCATGATGATGGTGGTGATGATGGTGATACATTGACGGGATCTTCCCACCATCTCCTTCCATCTTAAGCTCGATGTTGCCGGGATATGCGACGGTTCCTATGGCCGGCGGTGGTGGCGACGAATTACGATCATCCAATTCGTCTTTCACATCAATCCCGTGTGAATGTTGCTGGTGCTGTGGTTGCAGCTGATGCTGCGACTGCTGCGGCTGCTGATGATGCTGGTAGTGTCCGTGTGGTGGTGCGTGATGCACTATGGACTGTGCGTGATGATGAAAGGAAGGATGGTGGTATGGATGGCTCATCATCGGACCACAAGTTCGTCCATCGTCTTGGTGAGGTTGCTGATGATGCGACTGCTGCTGCTGCTGCTGCTGCTGCTGCTGGTGCGGGTGCTGATGATGGTGGTGATGATGCTGAAGAGCAGGATTTTCTATTATGTGCGCCGAAGCCATCACGATGTTTGATGAAAGCGGCCGGTAGTGGTAGCCACTGGATTGATTAGTACCTCCCTCGGGGCTAACGATTATTCCCTGATCGTCACTTACATCCACCATCGAGGAGGTTGTATCCATATGTTCTTCCGTCTTGATCATGATGAATGATTTAGACCGAACCTTGACAATATTGTAACTAAAACACTTTTTTTTGTCAAACGAACCGTAAACTTTAATATTTTTTTTCGGTTTTGTCACTTGTTTTTAACGATCACTTTATTTTGGCAGGCAACTAAAACTACCATTCATCACTTCGTTTCACCGCTTTGAAGCACACATTTACACTACTAATTTTCACACTTTTCTTACTTTAGATACTTTTAACTCCCGATCACGACCGATCGTCCCCAAACACCCGATCCGTACTGAGCAGCTCGTGCCCACTTCGGTGCTCACAACTGCTCACACTGCTCACAAAAAGCGAGACGAGAAAACCCCGGCACGGTCCGCACTTGACGAAGCGTAATGATCGACTAATTTGAGAAATCCTTCCCGAAAAAAACAAAATACCACACCGAATACGTAAACAAATCGGACGGCCGACCCGACGATCTGCGGCTGCTCACCCCCGCGACCGGGTCCGGACGGCGGTTTGCTCGCACGCTCTCACAAGCAGGCCTCAGGTCTCGAAACGGTCCGTTTCCCGGCCTTTCCGCACCACTCGGGCACTAGCTTTCCCTTTGGGTTTGCTGACGAACGAAGAACGTCTTTCTTTCGGAGTCCGGCTTCTCCAGAACGATACGCCGCTCGGTGGCGATGGCGGACGGTGCTTTGTTTCACGCATGTTCGTGCGAACCCATAAATGAAGTGCTGCACTGTTTTTTGTGCTGCACCTCCCAGAATCACGGTTAAATTATGTTTTTCGGTAGAAACAGTTGCTTTACACACTTGAAAGAAAATATTTTACATTTTAAAGAAACGACTAAATGCTTCCCGACATGAAAACTAATTCAAAAAAAAAACTTCCTTCATCCCCTCAAGGGTTAATCACCTCATGCGCGCAGCTTGCATTGCCATTCTTATTTTTATTTCGACCAAACGATTGCTGCGTTGGCAATTTCAGCGCAGCTTGAACGATCTCGATCGCGTTCAACGTACGCCATTTGCTCAACGTCGCGGTTTCATGCGATCGAGCGCAATTTATCTTTCCCACGCCGCGCCCTTCCCCCGAACGTTCCTTCACGATCGGAAAATCGTGCTGATGCTCGATCGAACCATGCTACCCGTTGGGAGACAAATGGGTAGATTTAATGGATGGCATAAGGCGGGGAATTGCTTGCGTTGGATAATCGTTTGTATCATTAGGATTTGGAGTTGGAAAACATTCCAAGTTAATGTTGTTTTTACCCATTCAAGTTTAAATGGTTCTTGAAGGAGTCAAAATACTCGATATTATTGTTACAAAAGCTCCTTTGAAAGAATTTTCTCGGCAAGATTCCACACACAATAAGCTCGATAGAATATTCTTCACAGCATCCCAAAGCAGACAACACATACACACGTTTACCCCGCTGATGAAGACACCTTCTTCACACAAGCCAGTCCAAACTGCGCCGAAGCAAAACGTTTCGCTACGGCCACAGACAACCGCCACAATTTCAATACGGAAAAAGGCGGAGCTAACCGACCGTTCGCGATCGTCGCCCACATATGCTCCCGCAGCAATTTCCGGACGATGTTCGACGAAACTGTTGATCTGTGTGCGTCCCCCAGCCGTTTTCATGTTTCCTTAGGGTAGCGTTGCCCTTCGGCGTCAAACGAATGAACGTTCCGACCCGAGGGACCCGAGACGCCAAACCATCGGGATCAAAACAGCAAAGAAAAGCAAATCAATCAAGCAGGCGGTTTAGGGTGCGTACGGGGAACCAATCGCGTTGAATGTCGAGTTTGCAATGAGAGTTGTTCTGTTTCTGGTGAGTAAAATGTCCTCACAGCGACCTCCAGTATCGTGATCGTGACGCAATTTACGATTAAAATCAAATCTTGAACATGATACGAGTTTACGTTCATCGTTGCTGCTTCCTCATGTTCCTCACTTCTAAATTTTTACCCTCCGATGGTGCCCAATCCAGCACGAAACTGTGTATAATAAAAATTCAACGTTGCTATCGGCAAGATTTGGTGGTTCGTCGCGTCAGCAATTTTTTCGATTCCGATACTAATGTTGTGAATACATTTTAACTCGTCATTTTAATGTTTCTTGTAACATTCAATAGTATGATGATGCGTGTAGTCAATAAACCTCTAGAATAAATAATATTAATATTTACTCAATTTTAATTCCTATTACTGATATTAATTATACCTACAATTTCGCACTGCAATCTCAATAACTTGTTGAACATGGTTTGACCAAAGGATCTTCTACAGGTCTAGTTGGTGGATTAGTATTTTTTTATAAACCTCTTATTCTTATCCTCAAACATTGGAGTAGGTAATTAAACCTAATAATCTTTAATTAATCTTGTTGGAACAAACACGTGTATTAAAACTGTTTGCTTAAGTTACCAAAGTCATAATATAGAGCTAGACTAATAATAAATTGTAAATAATCAAATAACAATTAATAACTTTTCTATTTATTGAATGCGATCTTAGACTATGCATTTTTATGTGATGACTCATTGACTCTTAATGGGAAATTTAATTCGTTTAACATGAAAATTACCCAGACACTAGCAATATAATTCAATAACCCTAATTTGCTTTCAGCTTGCCGCGTAATAAACATAATAAAACTTTTACGAACCTTAAAGAGCCCGCCAAAGTGTTTCGCCAGCCGAGTTTTCCCTTCCGGCATTTTAGGAGGAATAAACAAATAGCAATCCAAATCCGCGGCTCCACAATTCCCCTTCTCGAAACCGTTCCATCGTTTAATCACCACCACGCCCGGCCACACTCCAAAATTGCCAAAAATTCGAACGATCCTCAAATGTACACAGTTGGCCCGTTGGCCATACGAAGGCGCCAACCTGGCTGGCCAGACTCGGCCATAATCAAACGGAGCACGCCTCATCATCAGGTCCCAAACAAAGTATTGGGATAATCACGCACATCACAGGGCACGCACGCGGCACCACGTGCCGCCATTCACTAAAATATGTTGTGTATATCTCTGCATTCGCTGTAAATGTTTATGATAGCAAAAGCGCCTACCAGCCGCGCCCTGCGCCCGCACTTCGTACGCCACTAGTTCGCTCCAGCAAAAGTCCACGTCCACGAGGAAGCGAAAGTCGCGTGTCTGGACGCGACCCAGGGACTTCCCCGAGCTATTTGATAAACACTGTTTTATAATTTACAACAAAATACAAATTGTTTATATAAAATTCCACTACCACTGGGCCAGCCTGACCAATGTTTGCACGCGAGCATCACAATCATCCTCCTCCAGTGGTCGGTGCCCTCCTCCGATATAGCTGGGACTGTTTATATGCACTTTTTTGCTATCATTGTTTGTGCCTAGACCTAGAGCGTCAGAACCAAAGGGAGAGAGAGAGAGAGAGAGGGAAGGAGAGGGAGACTCGCACACTTGACCAACGCTGCGGAAAGGAAGTTCCTTAAGTATCCCTGAACTTAGCACCGCAACATGATCAATTGGAAGATTTGTTTGTCCGTCCGGGATTTTGTTGTTTGTTTGGGACCTCGTGCTTAGTACGGATACGCGCCCCTGACCACTAGCGATGGTATATGCTGGTGTGTATGTGTACAAGTAGGCGAGCTCTTGTAATGAATAATACGAGCGAAAGGGAAAGCTAAATGTCCGTGTGTAAGTGAAAGTGATGAAACTTTTCAAGAGCCGCATGTAAACAGAGGCGCCAAATACAATACGCTAAAATTGTTTGTAAACACGTGCCCACTTGCGTATATTTGTAAAATTTCAAAACATATATCTCGTGCCCCCGCTCTGCTCCCACACCCGGCGCTATCTTCCAGGTGGAAGATCGTGTTTATCATCCAAACCCGCCGCCGATTGTGGGTGAGGTGGAGTTTTTTGGAGAAAGTCCGAATCTTCGGACAGTACTACCGGCCACTACTGTTGCTGTACCCGGCACGCGTCTTGTGTAAACGTTCGTTGTTTAACTTTTGTGTTTAATGAACGTTAAATCAGGCGTGGGTGACCTTAACCTTCGTGGGGGGAAAAAATACAAGAACGGTGTTTACGTGTTGGAACTCGTGTTTGTCAACTTGTATGAACTTACCCTGGTACAGTTGTGTGTTGTGTCAATAAATAAAGGTGTAGCCATTTTGTGTAGTAAACAGATCGGATTGAGATGTTGGGCGAGTATGAATGAAACCGGTTTTTTGCGATTAACTGAAACGAAAGGATGTAAACGTGGAGAGGGTAAGAAAAGCAAGAAAATATTACATTACACTAGAAACATGGAGATCAAGGCTTAAAATCAGGGGATAGGAATAAGTTAACGTGTGCCTCAGTGCTTTGTTTTTGTAATTTAAACAGCTTCAATCAACGATCTACTTATGGAAACCTTCCAAACAAATGTCCTTCCTATAAAAGCTTCCGATTTAAAAAAGCGTTTTGTCTACCTATCCAAAAAAACTCGTGATATTTATAAATTATACAAAAACATTGTTTTAATGTTCCTAAATTTTCTATTATTATAATTTATGCGACTATACTTCCAACGACATTTTTGATTCGAAATGTTGGATTCCGTGAAAAATAAACTTTTTGGGATGGCTACATTTCGATCTACATCCAACAATGTATGTAACATCCTACAATTAATGTATAAATATGCTTGAAAGTACATTTTCTCAGTTTTCCTACACCTATGTTCAGTTTTTAATCAAATAATATCGCATTTAAAAGAACATGGTACTGAAAAGATTCTAAAAGTTTCCTTAAGGATTTAGACTTAAATCCAAAGGGCGCGACGATAATTTTCCACCAAAATATAGATTCTGTATCATGGTTGGAAATAATTACGATAAATTGTACCCCTGGTTCATGGAAATCTGTGTGAATATTTACACTAGCCATCTTTACACTGATGCAGCCTGATCGGAATATCATTCCTTGTTGAAGAAGAAAGACCTAGTGCAGTATTTGTCAAGAGATCATAGCTCATTACAAAATTACTCCCTACTGCGTTAATACGACAACAATTTGGTAGTTTTGCTCAGATTTTTTTTCACAATGTGCTTCAAAGAACAAATCTTATAAACTCGTTGTCAAACCCAATCTTTGTTGTTTTGTAAGGTTATCAGTTACTAATAGAATTGTGAGGGAAAAACAATCAAACGGCATGTATCAAAGGGTAACTTACATGATATGTCCACGCAACCTCGCCCGCTCCTCGCAGGACTGTATTACTACCCCTTGTTGCTTATTAGCGTAAATTAATTAGTAACATAAACATTACACGAGCTCCTAAACTAGTTCGCTCCCCTCGCACGTGCCCATTAATGCACGCCATTTGGAGATCAAACGATCGTTGGCTTCCCTTGCGTTAGAATTAAAAGTCGTCGTTTGAAACCGCACCAACCGCAATGCGACAGCCGAACATGAAAGCCGTCCAAAAAACGTCGATGATGCTCCAATTCCGGTCTCAATTTCCGAGCGAGGTAAAATTCGTGCCCGCTTTCATCACTCCTGCTTTCCCGCACCGCTCGTCAGCGTGCCGCGCGAGAGCGTTTAGAGATGTGCGAGAAAAATGCGGACACTGGCAGCCAAATGGAAAATAAATCATCATCCGGGAGCGGAACAAAGAGCGAGCGGGGAAGGAGAGTGCGGGGAAAAGTAGCGTCCTTTGATCTTAACCATGCGCTCCCCGCTTTTTCGCTCGATTTCAGCCGTGCTTCGGGGAGAACGACGACCCGAGGCCAACGAAAAAGATGGCGGCTGCTCAGGATGAAAAGGAAAACTCAGGACCGCTCGTCCGGAGCGAGCTCGCTCCCCGAACGCGTCCCGTGCTCGGAAATCCATTAACCTCCGGGTGTGGTTTCGGTTTTTCCCAAGCGGCGGGTGAGAAAACAGCGTCATTATTGCTCCGCTTGCGCGCCAGATTCCCCTGGTTCCGATTATTAGCACCTCATGATGACCGTAGGTGCGGGAAGCCAAAAACCAGAGCATTCCCCGAGCAGTCGTTTTTTTTTCTTTTTCTTGCTGCTGCCCGCGGTTGTTCCGCTTAAGATGGGGCGGCATTTTTCGACGCGAGACGCGGCCATTAAAATCGAACAGCCTCCGTCTGCTACGTGTGTGCAGGTCCGTTCGGGTGTGCGTCTGTTGCGAAGGTAATTAGAACATCATCGGAAGTGTTGCGGATGTGTTGAATGATTATCGATCGAGCGAAGCCAATCGATCCTGTTCGGAGAGCGCTTGCTGAGGCCTCCGACACATTGACGTGGCTTGTTTCGACTAACTTCAACGCTACCCGGTTTGGTTTTGTGGCCACCCCCGCCGGGTGTGGAAACTGTGGCCGCCCAGCTCGAACCTGAACAATATTCTATTTTTGTTCCCGCACCACAACCAATCCCGGGCGATGATGATGCCGGACTTGCCGGAATCTTCGACCGTTTTTTTGGTTGCTGGCATGGGACGATCTCAAACAATAATGGAGCAGACCTATTCTTGTTCGATATTTTAAATGTAGTAAAATTGTTGTGATTGCTTCTATATTGCCATTCATATTTCTATGGGTTTTTTGTGTATATCAGCTGAAACTAGGCTTTGTTAAAGTTTTACAGTGTACTGATAGCAAATTTGCATGGTAAAACTATTGTAAATATAATTTTTCAATCCCCTTTTTCATTAGGCGACTGAAAGAATATTACATTAATGTTTTCTGCATTGCCGATTATCGATTGAGGCTTAAAACTGCAATCCTAGATGCTGTAAAACTAATGTTTTATTATTTTACTTTTCGTCTAGGAAGCCACGTTAAGTGTTTTTAAAGTTAGGGCCACAAACGTCTGACTTTATACAAATGTAACAAATACTAGCTTAAAAGTCGCATGTATTCCACATGCTAATAACAATTCCAATTATAAAACTTTTTTTTCCGAGAAATTGTTACTTAATTTGTTTAATTTGTAAAAAATATCGTATGCCATTCGATGATTCCCCTTCATAACTCACCTAACAATGCAATCTGAATGAATAATACACCCATCTGCAGAAAAAAATCCTCAATGATACAAAGCTTAATATTGAAGAAATTCTGTTCCAACAACTTATCCTTTACCCACTTTTTTATCCTAGAAATTAATAATTAAGAAAAAAAATACATGCCAAGTTACAAATGCTTCCAATATTTATCATAAATATGTTACTACTTTTGCTGAAATCAATTTTAAAGTGATTGAATTAACATCGTATTAAACCGGCTGGTACAAGCAGTCAATAATCACTTCTTGTTAAGAGGAGGAACTTAAGATGCAATTCTGGTTGGTGCGGAATAGAATCGTATTTGATAAAGAACAATGATAAAGAGCCCTGAAATGCGTATCAAAATGAATTACATTATAAATCCTAAAACGCGCAGAAGATAATTTTAAATTGATCCTAATTTTAATTGATGCTCACTTTATTTAATGTTGTCAAAAATAAACCGAACAAAAGTTTAATCTGTTTATAATTCGCATTTATTGCTTTTTAATAGAATTTAAAGTATGAAAATGACATCAATCACCACCATCAACGGTGAAGCCAATAACAAATCATTTCAAATTAGTCACACTGTACTTAACCCTATTCGCTATTCGATTTTTGTTCAAATTCAACCCAACGTCATCCAGTCATCCGAATGGCATCCATCTCCGGTTGAATGCAATTTCAGTTTTTCACCCACCACCCGCCGCTTTCATACCAAACAGGCGGCGGCGACTACGACATCGGCGACGCCTGGAACGCCGCACGAGCGGGAAAACGCGATTTATAAATTAATTAGTGTAAAAACATTAAAATGTCATAATTCCGGCGTGCATTGTTTACATCAGCGTGTACTAATTATACGCTTTGTTTACAACGCACCAGCCCAACGCACGTCGAACGTAAACAGGCCCGCCAGCCGCCAGGGTTGATTCGGATTTTCCTGGGAAAGCCATCGTAAAGAAGCGTAGTCGAACGAAGGAGAGCCGAACACGGTCACAGGCAGACACACACGGAGAAGCATTTCTCTGCTGCTTTTCACGGAAGCGAAGGTAATTTTGGCGTTTTTTTATGCGAGCGGGACCGAAATAGGGTTCGATACATGTTTGGGATTTGTCGGATAGGCCGACGCTTTTTCATGAATGGAACGGACGGGTACGTGATTTCGGACAGGTTTTATTGATTTTCTTTCGATATAGAAGCGATATTTGTTAAAAACTTTAGCACCTTCACATTTTAAGTTATTCTGAACAGGTCAGCTGCGAGCAGTTTCGGGTAAGACCTTGCACGTACAGCTTGGTTTCAAGCTATGCGACTAAAAATAGTCGCTTCTTCTGTCAGAGATCGGTGCGGTTTAGCTTGGCCACA
Organism: Anopheles farauti; assembly: GCA_000473445.2. Taxonomy (NCBI): domain Eukaryota; kingdom Metazoa; phylum Arthropoda; class Insecta; order Diptera; family Culicidae; genus Anopheles; species Anopheles farauti. Next base: position 4,362,793 of record KI915044.1, read on the forward strand.
GTTGCTCGGTGTCTAAATTCCACCTTCAAATGCGATAAAAATGGTCAAAAAGGTAGACTCCGCTTTAAAAAAACTTCTAAAACTGAACATGTGTGCCAGAAATATGTAAATTAAATTTACAAACATTTTAATACACCAAACTGTCCAGCGCGGCGTGCACTACCACTAAATCCATTGTCTTCCGAATCAACGCTCAGCAACACTCTAGTGACCCGGCCAATAAAATGTGTACCGATCGGGGCCGGGTGTCTGCTTAGCATCACCGGTAGCGATCGATTATCCGAGGACGGGTGGTCTGAGACCCACGACTACCACCGCAGTGTGTATCAGCAGCCAAATGCCAACCGAGTCTGGTGGGCAAAACGATGGCCCCATCCAGAGCACCCCTCCATTTGTTCTTCGACCCCTGACCATGCTCACCCTGGAGGGAAGGAAGCTGGAAGATTTATGCTGACGTGTCAGTTACGAATGGCGGACGTGCTGTTTCGGGTTGGTTGGAAGTTTCCTGTCGAGCCGTGCGCCGACCAGTACCGGTACGAATCGATGCAAAATTGTCTAGCCTGCTCGATCGAGCTCGAGTGGTTTATAATAATCGTTTTCTAAGGTGGCGTGGTTACTTTTATGGGTCACAATTTCCATACCGCCGAGACAGTTCTTGGGCAAAGGTGTTACTCTCTGAGGTTAACATAATGAAGACAAAGAAAATAAAGTGCAAAAGACGGTATTCTTTGTTTTGAACGATGTTGTTAAAATTTCACTACTCAAAGTTGCATTGAAAACATAATTATGATCAATCTTCAGGTCGAAATGAACCATTACTGACAGACTTTTACTTATTTGCAATCAAACAGTCGGCAAACGACGGTGAGAAAGGAAAAGTTTTATCTAATAGTTACATCATGCTGCAAACTTTATTGTAGTTGCAAGTTGCACGTTACATGAGAATTAATTGCGAAATGGAAAACTCTACTTCTAATACAATTACAAGTCGTCTCACGCTTCTGTTTTTCTATCCAGTTCTTAAGAGGTCAGCTTAAGAGCTATTAAAAATTATTAATAAATCAACCATAATCATTTATACTGGTTGAACTAAATGTATCGAGTTTACAAAAACAACGTGATCTTGTATAATTTTACAAACGAAAACAAAGATATCGCTAATTTAGATTCGATCGACAGGCGATCGAGTCAAGTAGGGACGGTTGCGGCTTGTTGTCACATCATACACGACCACCCGCAACTCTCCTAAAACATTCCGTAGCGGACCTGGTTCCACAAAGCACAACGCGACCACGGCATTTTCCAGCCGCATCCGCCACCGAGCCAACAAACGTGAAAGGCGATCTTTTTGGCGGCTGTCACGATGACGATCTCTCGCGCGATCTGTCGGCCGAAGATGAAAGGACGTCGCAGTGCGCGTCAATATTCTCACATGTTCGGATGAGCGAAGCTGAGATCCGACGGATGGCTCCCTTGCTATAGACGCACATTGCGCGATTCCCTTACCGATGATTCCGTCTCGGGATGGAAAGCGATCGTGCTAAACGCGTGCAATGAACAGCTTCTGAACGCCATTAGCTGGATGAGGCGGCCAATACCAAACCGAATCGAAAAAAAACACACAAAAACCCCGACCACTGTACGACCTTCCACCATCAACGTGCATCTAAACTATCGATCCATTTCCATCCATTTTCGAGCCGGCTCCCTACGCCCACGGAGGGCAGAGGATCAGGTTGGGTCGATGAAAACGGGTACGGGTTATTTATTTGTACAAAACTCACACACGCCATCGTAGGCGCCACGTGATCGGTTTTTGATGGGGCCTAACGCGGATCTTTCCCTGATCGATTGCTTGATTATCGATCTGAGCGTTGTTTTTTTTATTTTCTCAACCCCGTATGTTGGTAATATAGGATTTTATCTTCGTTTTTTTATCTGTAGCGGTGGTGTTAATGGGCAAAATCTACCTCATACGTGAGCTTCTCGCATTCAATTCTCGATAATGGATCAATCTTTGATGGGCGCCACGTCTGCAACATCTATTTGGTAGCGCATGGAACTGTTTTTCTTTGTCCGTAAAATAATACACAGCCAAGCTCGTCCTCTCTCACAAGCGCCAGCGTGTTGTGAAAGATTCAATGACTAATTACCATTTATTATCTGCTTGACTTGACAACACGACTTCTGTGGCACCGTGGTCCCAGTTGACCACCCCATCGAAAATCTCAAAATTCCACTCGAAACCGAAAACCCAAACCACCGGTCACCAAACACACCAGAGCGCCGGCGTCACCAAGTGGTCTGCCGGTCCTGGCGGTGAACCCGCAGAAAACTTCAGCCCGAAATCCATCCGCCACAACTTGCCGGCAAGTGGCAAGTGCATCCTCGGCGGGATGGATAGTCGGAACAGATGGAACGAAAACAAAGATCGATTACACGATCACTCCCCGGGAGACACACTTTGGCCGCTGGTTGGCCGATGGCAGACCAATTCAGCACAACGCGTTCGAGAGGCACCGTGTGTGACAAATTGACGCCGTCGCGCATGCAGCAGGAGATTGCGAGCTTGAGTGTGAGGGTGTCTTCTGCGCGTCTGCTTGTTTTGCGGAAGGCCACCAACCGAGAGCAGCACGAGTGCCTGCAGTTAGCAAACTTATTGGCCCCCGTTGACGCCGAGTGGCAGAAACCATAAATCCGGCGGTACGTTGTTGGACCATTTGGTGACATCTTTTGAGGAAGAGCCATGAATAAAGCCACGCGATTATCTCTTTTTTCTACGATGGCTAAGTCGTTATTACAAAAGATTGTTTTTAATACTTTCACGGGTAATGTCGTGAAATCAAATGAGATGATAAAATAAGTCTTAGATTGACATAATTTTCTTACACTGAATACGATTTTGCACACCGACCACTACCAATTCCTATTGTATTTAAACTAACATAATGTTTTTATGCTTACTTTTTTATGCATAAGCTTTTTGGACAATGAAAATCTGACGCATTTTTATTACTTCACCAATCCTTAGAAAACAACGGCCTTGTATATATGAGTGGGGTTGTCATCAAAATTAAATTATTTTTGTGGTTCAACGGGAGTGTCTTCGGTTTGGTAGCCAACAGATCCTAAAAGATGGAAACCCCCCGAATGTCGGTGATGTTCCTTCAACCTACCCCTACCTCCGCCTAATTGTACAGAAACTAAGATACTGAACCGAACGCATAGACTTTTGTTCAGCTTGTTCTATGCAACAGCAACTGGTTGAGCGAGGTCCTCCCAGAGCCTAAAGTATCTTTAAAATCGCCATCATCCAGGACGAGAAGGATTCGGAGAAATATTTCTTCCTCCAAAATTACCGCACAAAAAATTATAGTAATCTACTTGCTGAGAAACGGTGAGTTTGCCCATGAAGAGCTTCTTTGTAACATGAACGAGACATTTTCCCATGTTTTCTAAAATTGTCCCCTAATTAACATCCTGTAGCATAAGTTTAGCAGTGGAAGTGGCAAGGTGTTAATGTTCTTCTATGAATTTGTCGTTTGATCATCTACGCCTTCCAGTACTAAAAGGATTCAGTGCAGACAAGTGTAGAGGATACTGAAAACTTTTTCGAATTACATCCTCTTCATCGTGCTATTATGAACTTATTATGAAAACACACAATATGTATGAGACAATACGTTTCAGAGAACATGATTCAGGTGGAAAATATCGGTAAAATATTCTTAGATTGACATAAGTAAAACTTGGTATAAATTTTTCTGTAATTTCTGATTTTCCTGCAAATAAATTATGTTAGAAAACTGAAAACTCATTCAAACGAAATTAAAATGAAACTGCTGCATGATCCTACTGAAAACTACCGCATATTACCTAAATTAGAATCACAATGGTTGGTGGTTTTGAAGAAACACAAAATTGAAATATTCAAGTAAAAAACTATTACCCATCTCTGTTAAATATACCTTTAATTCTTAACATCAACGTTACTTACGCTGTACGTTTGAATTTTGAACCAATTATTCTATTTTAGTATCATCAGTTTAGACATAAATACACAGTTGAAAATATGAAAATTTTGTACGAACTTCCCAACACTGGCAATACCCATGGCAAAAAGAAACTTCAATAAAAATGAACGCTTCGGCAGTTTTTCTGTGAAATTCGAACGGCTTGTAATAATGGTGCACATTTTCATCCCAACACCGACCGACAACGCGCACCGAAAAGCGAACATACGGCGGAGCGTCCCAATTGCGTCGGACGTTACATCGGGGGTTCGGCAATAAAACATGATCAAGCCGGGAGCGTTACCCGTTCGCCACCGAAATGAACCTCAAAAACTAAAAAACCGACATCCGAACCGAAGTAACATGTGTTTTGCTTCATGTTTCCTCGTGCCTCGTACCACCGCCCTCCGTGTTCGTCGGTCTTCTCGTCCCGCAGGGAGGGAGTGCGTGCGGTTGCATAGGGCAGCATTGTTTATACGATGCTGCTCGCGTCCTCCGCGTGAAGTTTCAACGCGAACCATAATCGACGGATCGATCGCTTTCGAAGGCAAAACATGCTTTTTGATGTCGCGCGAACATGTGTCGTTGCTGCTGAAGTAGTTCAAGTAGGGCCGGTTCGGGTGTGTCGCACTAGTGCAGATTTCCCGACGCCAAAGCGAACATGGCGCAGGATGGCAAGTGATCCTTCGCACTCACTCGCTGCTGATAAGAACCGACGTTTGGGTGTTCTTCTAATGGCAAAGAAAAAGGTAAAGGGCAACAGCGCTAACTCGGTACGGTTTTCCCTGGCTGGGGTTATGAATTATAGGGCCGCTCCATGTGCAGTGGTGATGTAAATATTTACATTACGAGCTAACCTCTGTGTCATGCACGCGCAGTCGTAACCTTTGCCACTGGCGCGGATGCGATACAGTCACCGGTCGGGCTTTGGAGGACGAGTTGTTTCGGTGAGCCTGTGGCTTCCGGATGGCCAGAGGCAGGCTCCGGCGCAGACAGACAATCGTTCGTAGCAGAGTTGATCATTCGTTTCTGTCGAGACGGGAAGGTGAAGATTGATTTATAAAAACCAGCTTCAGAGCAAGCGTGAGATTGGAACAATTTTCTTTAAATATATTTTTCCCACGAAAAAAAAACATTTGAGCGTTAGATACATTGTCTAATACGGGTTTGATAAAATAACCACCAAATTATTCATTAAAATCTGTACTAGCTCTTAATTTTTTTATAACGAAATTCTATCCCTACAAAGCGATACACGGTCCGGGGTTGACCACTTTCGTTATTTTTCCAACAAATCTCCCAACGGATCAACATTTTGATTATTTGCTTTTCCCCTCAAAACAGCACAAAACCGGGTGAGGCGGCGATCGAAGTGTTTATTTTCCTGAATTGTGATACAATCGTCTTCGGCATATCGAGACACAACGGTCGCTGCAACCAACCGCCTGCCGTCTGGTCAACAAACGGCTTTTCTTGCTCGCATCCATCCACGTTGCCCAACTCATGCGTTGCACGGTGAAGTTGCCGCGAGATAGTTTTCGTTTTTTTCTTCCCGACCCTGCGGCTATGGCTTTTGAAACAATAAATAATTCGATGTTTTGTTCACCATTGCAGTGTCATTTGGTTTCGCTCGCACTTTACAGGCACGGAGCAGTATAAAATCATAAAAATGCATCCTATGAACATGTGTGTGTGTGGCCAAAGCATATTTTTCGCCGGACTGATTCGTTATGTGATGCTGATCATTCTTTTACGGCGTTTGCCTTGGTGTCCATTTAAGAGAAGTTTAAGCTCAAAGGGTTGACCTACGGATTACAAAAATAAACGATTTTTCATTTCCGGAAAAACGCAACCGTATAGGACCGTCGTGTCGGATGGCGTTTAGGAAGCACTCCACCAAGTTAAAGAAGTTCGACAAGGAAAATAAACTATGTTGATACCGTACGTTTGCTGCAATTGAGCAGCTGCAAACAGTTTGGGCCAATGACCGCAGTAATCCGCCGAACGGACGGTACAAGCGATTAATTTTTAAATTTATGTTAAAATCAATCATCAAATCAATCAAACTTTCAAGCAATCATATCAAAATAAATTGCTTCACATAAATATACTAATTTGATACACTTTTGTCTTTTGTAAGTTTCAAATCGGCTGTAATAGGAACAAAATAATGAAAAACTTACAGCCAGATCACCGATCTAACACAAGCAATGATTGGTACAAGGTGGTCAAAATTGCTAAGCGTGATTGTCGTTACCAGCACTTTCTGTCCTATTGGAGATCAGTTTCAAGAGTTATGATTTAAGTTTAGTTTGGATTATCTTAATACATTTCAAATCAACGAATAATTTTACTAGTACAGCTAGGTAACTAATCCTACATTTAGATTCATGATCGCATTGGAACTTTGTACCGAATGAAATTTTTTTTAAGTAACTACTAGTTGCAAATTACCCCAATTTAGATTCTACCTAAAGTATGAATAGCAAATATGTTTAACATTATTTGAATGAAAAAAATACTGTTTTAAAAATAAAAAAATCTTTGTAAACAACAACAGGACTGTGGTAGTTTGAAAGCGACTGTTGTTCCTAACGTCTTAAATCTAGCGCCCTCTGGTGAGCAAAAAATACGCATAAAATTGAAACGTCTTACATTTCAATGCGTGATGGCTAGCAGAGATTGGTTATACGTTGTTCCGAGACATACCGCCATTTTATCGACGCTGTTGGCAGTTACCAAATTAGACAACAACTTCATGCTTTCATTTAACCTCATTTAAAAGCTTGACAGCATTTCATTTAACCAAAAATACGTAATACTCAGTCATACAAAACCAAAATATTCATAACACAAGCTCCCTTAAACGTCAAAATATCCGTTATTTTTCTTAAAAAGTCGAACCAACTTCAATGCAATGACCATATGGCGGAACAAATTTATGTTTTGACAGCGAACAAAACCAAAACAAACCGTTCTTCTGTTCTGCGGTGTCGTGTTGGTTCTTTAGACGACAAGCAGTTTCTAATCTAATTAATTTAATCTGAGTAGTTTCCATTCGCGCTTCGAACCGCGCGGCCGCAATCGCTTTGGTGTCGAGCTGACTGTGTTTTGATCCGTATTTTTCCTTACCAAACGACGTTTGCAACATGGTACTGTCCCTGTGCAGAAGGCAAGTGCTCGGTGGTGTCACTAGCCGGCTGAATAGTAGGATTTTAAACTTTGAAATTTCGAAGGTAAGTCCGGGAGGAGTTCGTGTTTGGGGGCTTGCTCTATCGGAAACAAATTGATTCGACCTTGAGCATACATTTTGAATACTTTTGCGGAAGCTGTGCGGTGTATTTCTACGCAGCAAGGAATTCTCGTAGCACGCAATATAATTGAATCAGGGCCTGACCATTACGTCACGGTGAATAAATTGTTCGGTACCCTACACCACACACAAATGTAAAATTGATACAAAATAGCAACCGCCGAATCGCATAAGGAGAGCAACCAGAAGCGGTATTCAGGTTCGACCCTTGTGAACCGGTTTACGCCAATCGATTGGATGGTGCCACGATTTGCATACGCTCGATTTTTTGCTGTTTAATTCATTTTTTTTATTTCCCCCTCTACGACTGAAAGGTGCTTGCTTGTCGTTATTCGACCGGGAAGAAACGCTCCAAAATCTACGCCAGTGCCGACGAAGCGATTGCGGACATTCCCGATGGTGCAAAACTGCTCGTTGGTGGGTTTGGTCTCTGCGGCATTCCAGAAAATCTCATTGCGGCGCTAGTGAAACAACGCAAAAAAGATCTTACGGTGGTGTCCAACAATGCCGGTAAGTAGTGAATCGTCGGTTCTAGTCAGACGCTCAGCGCTATATCCCACCAACATAACACCCCCACATCGTTAACATGGTATGCGTACAACTTGTGATCAACGAAATATGTTCTACACATCACGCAAACACCTGACTATGCTTACAGAGAAGCATGCCGTATGTCATCTTTTCGTTTTCTTTACCAAGGTTATCTGAAATCGCGAGTGTTTGTGTGCGCGACGCGGTGGCGCGATTAGAAAACACACCTCCTCTTGCATGCGCGAGTTCGTCTCTTGATGCGGGAAACCGTAAAAGTATTGGTAATAATCTGTCTTTTCTCTTGTCGGTGTCGGTGCGCAAGCAAGAGGCTCGTTGATGAACCGGCCTCCTGCCTGCTGTGATCGTACGCAGCCGTGGGGTAGTTGTTGCTAATTCTGGATGTTTTGAGTGTGTTTTGACGGCAGACCCCATCACATCGGCGTTGACTGTGTTGCCTGGCAACATCACAAATGCTTATTATGCGGCGCTGATTCGGAATGTTTGAAACAAAAATAGAATGAATGTGTTAGCAAGTGAAACCGTTGGTGTTGAATGACGTGGGTTGGTTGCAAATCCATATGGATGAATGCAGCGATATCATATTATTGGATTCTATATTCTGCTCCTAGTACTATTTCCTGGTTTTTGTCGGCGTAGTGCGCTTAGACACTGTTTGATGCTGATAAATATTATCATACTACTATCTGCTTTAATTATCTGTTCGAGCAAAACTATATTTTGCTCCTGGTTGCCATTCCATGTAGATAAGGCGCAGTGAAAACAGCCATTTCATGATAACAACTACGATAGTTTCTAAAAGACGGAAACCTGTATCTAAGAAATGGAAAGATAGAAACTGAAATAGAAACTGTGATTTTGTGATAAACTCTGGTGAATCTTTCTACAACAACGTTATAGATGGGAGCCATGTTAACCAGACCGCAAAATGAAATTAAATTAAATTTCAATTCGGAGCAAGTAAATGTGAATTCATGTTAATTATGATTCATTAATATGTTACGCTAAAGTCTAAAGGCTTATCGCCTTGCAATGAAACCTGCAAGTTTTTAATCAAAACCTTTTTGTGGTACAGAAATAATATGTTATTGAAAAAAACCATAATCATGGTTGATTGGGATTGGTATCAAGAAGCGCTTCAGCATTGAGGATTCTCGGGGTTCATTTATTTATTTATTTATTTAAAGAAGTAACGGTCTTGCCGTGAACCTCGGGGTTCATCTCCGTCAAGAAATATTAATCCTTTAAAATGTAGGAAAATTCATAACATAAATCATGAAGACAATTCGTACATTTTTCCTTGACACCAATTACTTTAAACTAATTTCGCTAGACATATTTATTGTCTTCAGTCAACGCATTATTTTTGAGAGACATCTACCGCCCTGCCGTGCAAGATTTTCAAATTAAACGACCCTTATCTCATATGTCTATGATTAGAGATTGTATCGCGTAACCTAGCCAGTTATAAACGTTTTCCAACCGTTCGTTTGCGGTGACCGCCATTGCTGTCAGGTGATCTTCTCTCTTACAGGATATTAATATTTATATCTCACCTACGATGCATCAACTTTCGGTGATATTTAAAAATCGGCCACACTTTGAACCTCCAGAGAAGGTTGTCGGCCGCCATCGCATGGTTACCCATCTTCCTGATCGATGGTGCCGTACCGTATTTTTCTTTTTATTTTGCCTTTTTTGCCTTTCGCTGCAGCGGGGCACCAAACGAGGATGAGTTTAAAGTGTCGGCTGACCTTAGCGACATTTGGTGTGTGGCATTCGCGAAAGTGTCGCCGATTCGCTGTTGAACCGCCTCGAAATAGGCCTCAAAAAAACCTACAAATGCCAAACGAAAACGCCGGTCCCGGTGTTCACGCACGGGATTCGTGTGTGATCGAGAAATTCGACCTCGCTAAACTGAAGATGACACACCGCTGACTGGAGAGGAAAGCATAAATGACGTAATGAAGACGAAACCGACGGTAAGATTCACCATGCAGCTTCTTCTGTCGGATGCCGTTGATGTGATTGATAAAGCCATACAAGAGCGAATCGTCTAATGAAAGCCTCAGCACCAACAACTGAACATGATGGCTTAGAGCTAGAACAGAAGACAACGGGACAGCGCATAATGCAGGTTCCGAAAGCTTGAAGCCACGTCCGCAGCAGCAGTCCAGGGTTACGATTCTGCAGACCTCTGCCACAGATAAGCGACGTCGAACCGAGACCAAACTGGTTCATCGTCTAAACGGCGGGACGCCTTATCAGTTTAAATTGTTCGTAACGTAACGCGTGGGTTTTTTTTTTGTGGGTTGGGGGTGAACAGAGCGTCCTCACCAAAATCAGGTGATTTTGGTTTGGTCTACCGCTAGCAAACTTGGGCTGATAACTTGTTTTAGGTCATTATCGAAATGGAGTTCAACATGGCTAGTGAATGACCTATCTAATCCATGTTAATTTTTCCATTATTTAGGTTTATTACTAACCTAAGGTAAAGGAGTTCATGGAAAACATACACTGGATATGATTTTATACTATTTTGCCGACAAATTTTCGTGCAACATTTAATCGATAAGCCTAATATTAGTACAATTAGCTAAAAATGATGCTTAACTCGATAGAGATTTCCTGGTTAAGGAGATCTGTTGATGAGCGCAGAATATGCCAAACCGAAGAACGAGATTTGTTATAAAGAGTAAACTTTTAATTACCAACTTTGCAAACCATCAAGTCTAATCCCTAGTTTTGAACTATTCCGTCGTTTATGGATAAAGTTTTGAGTCGATTATATAAAACAAATAATTATACTATTTTGAATTAAGGTTTCTTTTCCTCTTCAAATGGTTTTGGTCTTAAATCGATTACTAAAGATTAATAGAAAGGGACTATTTGTCCAAAATCAAACGGTACAAGTAATTTAATAATCTATTTTCTCATACTTAAATTAAACAAAATATCAAAATTATTATTCAATTGGGAGACAAATTTATCACCCACTAACGTTTCCTTACACTCCCGTCGTTATGTGAAAAAAAATAATCGTTCTCGTGGTTGCTCTCCATCGCTGAAACCCTAGGTGTGGATACTTTCGGGCTCGGACTGCTGCTGAAAGAGAAACTGATTAAGCGCATGATTGCCTCGTACGTCGGTGAGAATGCTGAATTTGAGCGTCAGTACCTCTCGGGCGAGCTGGAACTCGAGTTAACGCCACAGGGAACGCTGGCCGAACGTATCCGGGCTGGTGGTGCTGGTGTACCGGCGTTCTTCACACCGACCGCCTACGGTACGCTCGTGCACGAAGGCGGTTCGCCGATCAAGTACGGTCCCGGTGGTACCATCGAAATCGCTAGCGAACCGCGCCCGATGCAGATGTTCAACGGTAAGCCGTACATCATGGAGGAAGCGATCACCGGCGACTACGCGCTCGTGAAAGCGCACGTCGCCGATGAAGCGGGCAATCTGATCTTCAACAAGTCCGCCCGCAACTTCAACCCGCCGATGTGCAAAGCGGCCAAGGTGACGATCGTCGAGGTGGAAGAGATCGTACCGGTCGGTTCGCTCGATCCCGATCAGGTGCACATGCCGAGCGTGTTCGTGCATCGCATCATCAAGGGTCCGTCGTTCGAGAAGCGCATCGAGCGATTACGCGTCCGAGACACGAAGAAGGTAGGCTCGGTTGTGTCTTCCACACCGGCGGCCAAGATGCGCGAGCGCATCGTGAAGCGTGTCGCGCTCGAGTACCGCGACGGTATGCACATCAACCTGGGCATCGGTATTCCGGTGCTGTCGTCGAACTTTATCCCGGCCGGCATGAATGTGCTGTTGCAGTCGGAAAACGGTATCCTTGGGTTGGGACCGTTCCCGGAGAAGGACCAGGTCGATCCGGATCTGATCAACGCGGGCAAGGAAACGGTGACGGTGCTGCCCGGTGCGTCCTATTTCTCTTCCGACGACAGCTTCGCCATGATTCGCGGTGGACATATTGACATTACCGTGCTGGGCGCGATGGAGGTGTCGCAGTACGGTGATCTTGCCAACTGGATGATTCCCGTAAGTAGCTGTGTTGTTGCTGATGATTTAAAAAAAGTAGCTTTTTGTGATTTATTACTTCTCACTTGCAATTAGAAAGAGTAAAACTAAACTGAGTCCACCATTACCCATTTCCGCAGGGCAAACTGGTCAAAGGTATGGGAGGCGCCATGGATCTGGTGGCCGCACCCGGTACGAAAGTAATCGTAACGATGGAACACAACGCCAAGGACGGTTCGCACAAGATTCTTAGCAACTGCAACCTGCCGGTGACGGGCAAGAACTGTGTCGATATGATCATCACCGAGAAGGCGGTCTTCAACGTGGACAAGGAGCGAGGCCTGACACTGATGGAGCTGGCGGAAGACTGCACGGTGGAGGAAGTCATTACGAGCACGGGATGCGATTTTTCCGTCTCGCCCGATTTGAAGAAAATGGCCCAGGTGGACGACGCGTGATAAACGCCTACCACCACCACCACCACCACCACCAAGTGCGAATCGCTGTTTTATATGTGTAAAAAAAGGAAAAAACAATCCCCCACTGTCCACAGTGAGAACCCGACAGTGACAATTTAGGTTTATAAGGAAGATACAAACGAAACAAAACAAAAATGCACAAAAAAGGTTCTGCTCAGGTCAGGCACGAGGCATTTAGGAAGGAAGGAAACGCGTGCCACTCTCGCACGCCACGGGTATGCGGTGCCATTTTGGATGCTAAACTGTAGTGGCATCCGCCGTAAACTGTCGCGCGTACCGTTTACTCCGATACTTTGGTTAGTTTTTGTGTTTGCTATTGTATATCCGTGTGTATGTGCTCTTGTGCGCGAGGATAAAGTTGTACCGAAATCTAATTTCCCCAGCTAACATTAATAAAACCAGCACCAACATCGGTGATAAGAAAGTGCAACCAAAATGCCATCAGGACTTTTTTTCCTTTCGTTGTTGATTTTGATGAGAAAGCAGACATTTTTACGAGTGTATAGCGTGCGCTTTGCAGTGATAATGGAAATTGGATGCATATTTAAAAGCCAATTAGCGAACCACACCTATCGACAGCTCGATACCGATACCACACCGATATTATTAGCTCGAAAGTTCGTTTCTAACGCAATCTTAAAACGTGATCTTTGCTGATTGGGCCTGATTCTACACGATCGCCAATGCCGTTGATATTTTGCATGCATTTATTTTAAGCTTATAGTTTAGCATATGAATGGCTAAGATTATTTTGGAACCAAACGCAGTGTTAATCATTGTGTTTTATAGTAATCCAAAACGTTCCGAATTGGGAAGAAGCATCCTTGGAGTTGCTTTTGCTGCACTCGGTTCGTCGCTTTTGCTGGCATTTAAGTTTTTTCTAAAGTGATTACTCTACAAACAACACGAATCCCGGACGGGTCAACACCGCACGTGCTGCTCACTTTTGCCGGTAGCATAATTCGGCAAAGTTTTCCACGTGCCGATACCTTTCTTTAAAGATCAAGGGCAGTGGTTCAGTGTTAATTATGCCTCTCAATCAACACCTCCTTTCTCGTCTGAGAAATGATGTGTTGCATTACACAAACCCTAACAGGTTGGAAGATGGGGTTAGACAAACAGGCATTCGAACCATCGCTCTGTAACGATCCGTGTCGCTCTCCCTGTTCCCCTTCTCCTTCTGCCGCCTTCTCACCTCTTTTTCTTTTGGGGGGGGATGCGGTTAACGATTAATCCCGCAACACCACGGTCTGACAAATCGTGGACGATCAAAACGTCACGGAATCACCCGGACCACCTCGCCTGCAGTCATCGGCAAAGCGTTACGAGCATATGTGAGCGTTTATCAATCGTTCAGCGGGACGGCACGCGAATGCCGCTGCTAAAGTGGGCTTCCGAAAAAACGAGTTTTCCTGACCCGAGCCGGGTGGTGTCCAACAATATCACAATAATAATCTCGACCTTAACACTCGCACGCATCACCATAAAGTGTCTGGATTTCTTCAGATCGATGCACGCGTGATAGGAAAGCCTAAGCAGCGAGTTTTTGTAACCCTTTTGTTTCAAACGGCTTATTTGGTGAGAAAAATCGGATGGAGGTTTTGGTTTTTTTTGAAGAGATATTAATGATGTGTTACTTAGTCATTGTCATGAAGAGCATATCCTTATATGTGTAAAAAAAACGTTTTAATAATAGATGATCCATCCATAAAATTGATCCATGTGCATGCAGTGACCTGCATTTTTGAGGAAATATTCAAAAATGTACATATTTTAAACCATGATTTAGAAAATTAACGAAATTGCAATGACATTTGGAGGATTCATAGAGAAGTGTATGACATCTCATTGATCCATTGTTTAAAGTCCGTTCCCACCCGTTTCAAAGATTTTTTGTCACTTGCCCGGTATTAACATAATTACTTTAATAATTACTTAAACAAAAAAATAAATTTCTTCGAATTGGATAAATTTCTAATTCAATAAAACGTTTTAAATAGTAGAATATCTTTCACAAAATCTTTGTACAAAGTGTTAATAAAGTTTACAGCGCTCAAATATGATAATATACTTCCATGTTACAAATAACCGAATCATACATTTATATAAATCCCTTACAATAATTAGTAGGTAGTGAATATACAATGACATATTGGCGAGGATTACAAATAAAAAAGTTATACTTATTCTAATTAATATAAAATATTTATAAGAAATCAACCAATGTTTGGCTTGCTCTGTTGGACTGTCCAACGCTTAATGCAAAAAGGTTGAATTACTTCGTGAATTGAAGTCTTTAATCTGACGATGAAAAAGGGAATAGAATGTAAAAGATACAATCAGCTTTGGTAGTCAACGGAATATAATTGTAATGATTCCTCTATCAAACCCGTGCAAGGATTCTATAGTCTACTATGATGCTATTGCCATTTAGAAATGTTTCATACTTTTCGATGGGTAAATTATCCGAAAAGACGATTTACGCACACTCATTTTTTGTGTCAATTTCAATCAATCAAAACGCTCGTCGTTTTTTCGCGACCGGTAATTAATATATGCACCTTACCTTGACAATATCCACCGCGGCCGTTGCGAGCGCGCAGAAAAATTGGCGCTAACCTCGCTATTCGCCTATTCTGTCAGGGGTCAAACACGCACGTCTAAAGTGTATCCGCCTGTAGCGGCGCTTGAAGTTCACCTGGCAGCAATTATCCTAGGCCACTATCAGCCGAGTGAGAGAAAAAAGGTTAGCCTGACTGAGCCGTGTCAAAGCTGTGCCGAATCTTCACGAGGGTTCGCTTCATAAATCACAGCAGCCCGCGGAACACCCAAGCACACACACACACACATGCACGCACGCACACACCCCGAGCAGCCCCAAAAAATGCAACACCGAACGACCCGGACCCAGGCGTCCAACTGTGGACGACACACGGCCACTCGAAGCGAAACATCTTCTTTTCCGTCGTCATCGCCGGTCCGGGCGTCGATAGCGAGCGTTTGACTGCAAACGATCGTATGAAAATGTTAACGACTTTTAAGCATATGCACACCGACGGCTTGGAGAGTGACCGCCGGTTGGACTTACCCAATACACGTAAGGAAGATGCGTTCGGGGTTGTTTGATTATCTGCATACGAAATACTCTCTTACGATCGGCCACCAGCACCCAGCATCATCTTTACGCCGGGCCAGGTCGGGCCGGGCCGGTCCGTTGCTCTCTCTCTATCTTTCTGTCACTATTTATCTTTTCCACTCACTCTTTCGTTCGAACCGGCCGTTTGGGGCTTTTCGGGAGGTGAAATGTCGCGCACCGGTGTTGGAGTTGGGAAGAATGTCTACTCCTCGCCGAGGGTGGGTGTGATGCAGTGTTGCAAACTTTTCACCGGCCAGGTGGTAGTATATAAACTCGGGTTCACCATCCGGAATGATAACAGTAACCGCTTGCAGCAGCAACCAACAGCACCGTAGCTTTCCGAGCAAACCGAATCCCTCGCAGCCCCAACGCAACAAGCCTTGAACATGTACAAACAATCGGTAAGTATTCGCCGTCGAGTCCGAGTGTTGACTAGCAAATGTCAAAGGATGATTGTAAACATCGTAAACACGTTCTAACCTGTCAATTCAGATCGTCGTGCTTTCGTGCGCCCTGGCACTGGCCTTTGCCGCTCCGCCCGCTCCGCTGGCCAAACGTTCGCCGGCCGGTGGTCCCGATGCGGAAGCCACCGTGGTGGCACAGGATCAGATCATCAACGAGGGCGGCTCGTACGCTTACAACTACGAGACGAGCAACGGCATCAGGGCGCGCCAGACCAGTGACAACGGTGTGACGGCAAACGGCGAGTACTCGTTCCAGGCCCCGGACGGTACCTCCTACTCGATCGTGTACGTCGCCGACGAGAACGGATTCCAGCCGCAGGGTGCCCATCTGCCGACCGAGCCGCCAGCACCGGAGCACGTCATCAAGCTACTGGAGGATCTGCGCGCCAACCCGCCGTCCGATCCGGAGTTCAGTCTGGCCTCGCTGGAAGCTACCCTGGCCCGACTGCGCGCCACCCAGGGTTAAGCCGTCACACGCCACGCCATACGAAGCACCGACCGGTGGACGAAGTTGTACATAGTTTCAATCGATCGCGTTGGGCTCACACGTTTTGTAAATAGGCTCTTTCATGTAAACACACACTTGAGACGTATCGTACCTGCCCATCAAACAGCCAAAACCCCGTACGAACCCTGAAGCAAGATGCTTCCCACCCTTCCCAAGAACTGGAGGCAGCAACTTCGGGACTGTCCGGGGACATTCGAACCGTCGATAGTAGTTAAATGTAGTAGCTCAAATTTATATCCAATTCTAGCAACAACAAATAACTAATAAAAGCAATTGTGAAAAAAAACAACCTCGACTACTTTGTTACGTTGCTCTAAAGCAAACGGTCAGCAGTAAACTCCAGGGCTTTTACGATCGATCGGGAGTATTCTGTAACCTCCGCGCACCGTCACGTACCATTATGTAAACGCATATGCGTAACATTTATTCAAATTAGCCGAATTTATTTTTAAAACCAAGCATCTACCAACGGGAGCATAGCCGGCCGGACGTTGTGTGACCTCCTCACTGCGATCGTGCGATACCGTGCCATCCCGTACGCGTGACAGATCGTGCGGTTGATGAAATGATGGTGTTGCGAAAGAAAATTTATTCACCTCCGCAAAGCGCGCAGATATTACGAAGCTAGGGATTTCGTCAGGACTTGGTCCGTCGCGAACATCATCATGATTAGGAATGGTTTGATCAGCGCGATTTGATGAGCTTTGGGACATTGAGCTATCACGATTAGCATGCTGCTCTGCTTCGATTAATCTGGTTTTAACAGGACAAAAAATAATAGAAGAAATACCTCTAATACTTCCGTGAAACAATGCGAGGTTACTAATATATCTAATAAGGAATAATCTTCTAATATATCTTTTGTAGTTCTCTAAACTCTCCAAGAATTGCATGTTATTTGACATACTAAATTACTTACTGCAAACCAAGCCATAAACACTCGTGTCCCTACTTACAAATGGTTATAGCCTGTGGAAAAATCGCGAGCGGACCGAGATCCCAGACGATAAAGAATTTTCAACGATTTAGAATGGTTGAAAAGGTAGCTCTAGCTAAAATAAATCAGCAGCATAACGAAGAAAGATTCAGCTCATAAACTTTTATTTATTTTTTTTTTCACATGAATAGACTATGGTTGGAAGAATAAATAATGGATTCAACTCGTAACACAAAAAGTTAAAGAAGGAATGTCTGAAATCTCATAAACAAGAATAGCCAGCTCTAGCTTATCTTGGGGCATCGTAGCAAAGGGCAAAGTTATTTCTGCTCGACACTGGTATAGGATTCAATTGGTCTAAAAGCTTGACGTGGAACGTTAAAAAACAGCCATTGTTTTCCCGATTTAGATATAGAATAAGAGTTGTATTTTGATATTCCTTGCTCTTTACTCTCGTTGTAATAGCCAGCAATTCGATCTACTGTTTCACCATTACTACGTAGATTTTTTTTTGGTAAAAAGAATGTAATCATAAGCCAAACATGTAAGAATGTTGAGATGGGTTGTGCATTCATGTGAATTGAAACTATAATTGCTGAATGTTTTTAGAGCCTTTAGATCATATTTAGCTGGTGGAGCTATTGAACAGCAGACGTATCTCGTATCGATCCCAGTAGATTTGAACCATCCCCATCCGCAGCACGCAAGAGTGTGATATTATCCATTATCGCTGATAAAGTACTGATTGGACAGCGGTTAGTATTTCAAGTTATAAAATTATGTTTCAATCATCCATTGTTGTTTTTATTCTGTCTATATGTGAGGTTTTCAAACTATTCCTTCTATATTTGTGTATATGCACGTAATTGGTCTGAAACTGTTGCGTGATAATTGGTGCAGTGTCGTCGCAAACAACACCTACACACACACACACCCACACGCGCGCACCGATCTCGATGGAAACCATCATCGCAATCCGTGTGACCTCCGCATGTAATTGGCGCAGTACAAAACGCGTTAAATTTAATACTCCTCCTTCCCAATGGTACCGTTGCGAACATAGAATATTATTTACTAGCTTACGAGCTAACAGGACAAATCATATGGTACCCGCCAACAACCCGGTTGTAAGCAGCGGAAAGGTGAAAACGAAAAATCCTTACACCATCGCACCACAAAAAATAACCCAAAAATGGTAGCAAAGGTTCGATATTCGTCCTATTGTGTATGCGTGTGGCTTTGCGATATTACAAAACACCCTACAGGAATATATTTTTTATCTAAAACTGTACGTAACATTTCACACTGAAAACGCATCTGCTGCTTTTCCATGTTCCTTTTGTATAACTAAAACCACTAAACTTTGTATGACTACTTAGCTACTTCCAGTACCCTAACGCACTTGTGTTTATATATGCTGCTATCCGCTTTGTAACTTTTTTCTTCTGCTTCCGTGCAGTCTCTCCCTCCACCTGGACACAATACACACTTTACATATTCTGGACACTACTGAGAGCAGCCGAGACTATTCAAGTAATCGTTTTTTTATTTTTTGTCAACGGCAAAACCATAACTGCATGATATAATGTAAGGGATGCAACACGACGCATGTCATGCCCTCCGTACGCATAATATTAACATGTTATTTGAGAACGCATCAGCCGAGTCGTCTATCTGTGCATTTCTAATTATATTTTGTTTTTCTTTCCCGTGTTTGCTTCACGTTTGATATGAAAACATGATCATGGCGTATCAAAATGGACCGATCATTCCAGAGCGGTAGTAGGTAGTAGGAAATGGAAACGAATTTACAAGTTTATAACTTTAGCCGTACAACTTATAACGCCAAAAATAATTTAATAATATTGCATTTTCTTTGCTACGTTTAGACTGTTTCGCTGACGTTCTTCGCATTCTTACCTAATAAACTGCTAATGTTATCAACGCACACACAAGAAACTAAGAGAGCCGAATAGGGGGAGGGGGTCGGGGGGTCGGTCCGGTAAGGTTGGGTGAGTTGGTTTTAGCAGGCTCTGAGGAAAGGCTTATCCTACGGACAGTAAAAATGACGTTGCCTCCCTCAGTGGCGCGTACAACGCGCTCCGCTAAAAATACACTATTGGTGATATTTGTTTCTTCAAGTACTTATTTATTAGTTTAACTACCACTTACGACTGTTCTTACGTGCATGTATACATAAGCGCACCCTTGCCGGTCTCACCTAAGGCTCTTGCTCTCTCTCTCTCTCTCTCTCTCTCTCTCTCTCTCTCTCTCTCTCTCTCTCTCTCTCTCTCTCTCTCTCTCTCTC